>CAWUFW010000892.1:1200000-1790000 GCA_963921515.1 Calotriton arnoldi
AAACACAGATGCTGAACTATATACTTTCTTATAAGAGTATTAAGAGGCCAGGGTGTACTTTGTATATGGATGCAATCAACACAAGGTGCACCACTGATGTGGGAGGGATGGATAATGTATAATGATGATCAAACTTTCTGCTCCTGGGTGATCTGGCTTTTTGAATCTTGCGCTAATGTATCTCTAATTCTTTTGCTCTCATGTTTAAGACACTAGAGTTTGGCATACAGAGTGAATTTGAGATGGAAAACATCAATCTTTTCTCTCTCCTTCCTTCCCACATCAACACATACTATATGAGAATTAGGGGTCCATCAATATGTGGTAGGGATAATATTGTGTACTTTACAGGCATGAACTTAGACACTGATGAGATGGAGAGGATGAAAACCAATGCTGCCAGTTGTTATGTGTGGGGGATAAGATATATAGTTCCCCTTCGGTGTGACACTCTAATCTCAAGTGCTCTTTATTTTGCCAAACCTGCACATGTAATATAAAAAAAGGAATAAAATATGAAATAATTAAGGACTTTGTATATGTTAAGGGTACTGTAAACCAATTGAGTGTTTTAGGGGTTGCACTTGCACTTTCGTATGCGGTACAGGTAAAAGCACCACTTTTTTGCTACCATGAGGGGTTTGTGAACTTTGAACATTGAGAAGAAGCAATCAACTTGAGCATGGAGCACTAGAACTTTCATATATGCATGAAGCATAGTTAAGTTGAATAAATATGATATAGAAATATTGCGAACTTTGCACATTATTAAGGTACCGTGAATCAAATAAATGTTTTAGGGTTTGCACTTGCGCTTTCTTATGAAGTACAAGTTAACATACAACTGGAGTTTACAGTGAAGGGTTTGCGAATTTTGCACATCAACAGAAGTATTGTATAAAAAACCAACTGAATTATGGAGTACTAAAACCCTTATATATGTGTGTAGTTTAGTTCGAATTCTGCCGAGAATTTCAATTAATATCAGCTTTGCCTCAATCTGTAGATTTGTATCGATGAGTCAGGCACTTCACCTGAATATGAGTAGTTCAATGTACACTATCAGCCTTTGCCGTTTGGCGAATGTTGTGTACTTTTTGCTTATATATGTGTGGATTTGGAAACCGCGGTCCATTTCTTTAAAAGTTTATAATTGATTTTATATGGGTGGGGGGAGGAGCGCGGTTTCCCTTTAAAAATGACACTCTGCACAATAACTCTATGACCCAGTTGAAGGCTCTTTGCCAAAACGCGTAGGTATGTTCCTTTCTATTGCACGTACACATTGTTCGAACTATGTAAAAATCAAAATGAAAAAGTACGACTGAAGAATCCGTTTACCTCTCTGTGTGCCGTCTTCCTAAGTTGTCCGAGCTGGTTAGGCCAGAATAACTTGTCAGGCAGTGGCTGGGAGTGTGTATTCTCTCTCTCTCTATATATATATATATATATATATATGCACACGCAATCCGCCACAGAATCCAACTCTTAGAAAGGACGGTACGGACCCAAATTCAGTGCAAAAGGTTTATTTTCTTTGACCACGCACTGCTTCCATGACGCGTTTCGGCCTCTGAAAGGCCTTGATCACATGACGCCATGAGGAGTGATCATACATTTTTAAAGTGACAGTGCAATAACCATGTGACCACGGGCTCATAATAGACATGGAAGAAACATCTGATTGCGAATGCAATGTAGCATTAAATAAAGCATATATTGTTAATATTAATGTGCAAATTCTGCAATTAAATACATTTTTAAATAAATGCATATTAAAAATCATATACACTTTAAAACAAATTTTTGGAAAAGAGTATAGTTGCAAATGCAATGTACCCCTCAGCAAGGCCTATATTGTTAAAATTTATGTGCAAAACTCAGCAATTTAATACGTTTTTAAAATATATATATATATATAAAAACAAGGGTTAAAGTAAGTAAAGTTATGGCTTATAGTTATCTCAAGTAACTATAAATTGTGCCCTAAGGTAACTATAACTCGCACCCCCTCCACGCACAGTATTCTCATTAATAATTTAATTACAAATGTTGTAGTGATATTGTTAGAAATGGGGGTCTCTAGTTGGCAGAGGTAGGTACCTTTGTCCAAATAGGGACCCTTGCTTCTAGTCAGGGTAAGGGGGATCCACACTTTGTGCTCACCCCCTTGGTAGTTTGGCACGAGCAGAAATGCTTATCCCAAAGGCAATGTGTAAAGTAGTTGTACCAACACTCACAGTAACACAGTGAAAACACCACAAAAGGGAACCACACCAATTTAGAAAAATAAAATATCTTTATCTAAACTAAACAAGACCAAAACGACAAAAATCCAACATACACAGTTAAAAATATGAATTTTAAAAGGTTTCAAGAACTTGTACCATAGAAAACTATGGACGCGTGACTTTTCACCAAAGTACCTGTAGATGCGTCAAAGTTCCAAAAGCCAAACAGCCGCAGAGTCGGAAAAAAAGAGATGCAACACTCCTGAGACCTTGGGGAGGCGATGCAACAGTCTTGCTGCACGCAGAGGAAGGGTTGCGTCGAATCTGGTCTGTGTGGGGAGTGATGCGTCGACTCTTCGTGACGGTTCCGGTCCACGGGTGATGCGTCGGACGAACTTGCCGCACAGGCACGATGTGTGGAAGTCCGGGATGCCTCGGCAATCGATGCGGCGGCATCGGGTGGCACTGCGTTGGTCCTCTTCAGCACTGATCCCTCGAACCTCCAGAGGCCCAAAACTGGATCAGGCACCTCTTGGCAGGCTACAACTCACAGCAGCAGAGTTCAGGGGAGCTGGGGGTGAAGTCTTTGTGTCCCTGAGACTTCAGATCAGGAGGCCAGCTCATTTCAGGCCCTTGGAGATCTCCTTCAAGCAGGGGACACAGCACACAGCAAAGTCCTTCTCCTTTCCTTGATAGAAACAGCAACTGCAGGCCTACCCCAGACACACAGCAAGGGCAGTACTTCTTCTCAGTCTCTCCAGCTCTTCTCCTTGGCAAAGGTTCCTCTTGAATTCCAGAATGATCTAAAGTTCAGGGGTTTTAGGTCTATCAATCAATCAATCAATCATGTCAATTATAAAGCGCACTACATACCCGCGAGGGTCTCAAGGCGCTGGGGGAAGAGGGGGTTGGTGCTGCTACTGATCGAAGAGCCAGGTCTTGAGGAGTCTTCTGAAGGCCAGTAGGTCTTGGGTCTGTCGGAGGTTGGTGGGGAGGGTGTTCCAGGTCTTGGCGGCGAGGTGGGAGAAGGATCTGCCGCCGGCGGTCGTTTTCCGGATGCGGGGGACTGTGGCGAGGGCGAGGCTGGTCGAGCGGAGCTGGCGGGTGGGGGTGTAGAAGCTGAGTCATCTGTTGAGGTAGGCTGGTCCGGAGTTGTGGAGTGCTTTGTGTGCGTGGGTGAGGAGCTTGAAGGTTATCCTCTTGTTGACAGGGAGCCAGTGCAGGTCTCTCAGGTGGGGTGTGATGTGGCTGCGTCGGGGGATGTTGAGGATAAGACGTGCAGAGGCGTTCTGGATGCGTTGCAGCCGTCTCAGGAGCTTAGCCGTCGTTCCTGCGTAGAGGGCGTTTCCGTAGTCCAGCCTGCTGGTGACGAGGGCCTGGGTGACTGTTTTTCTTGTTTCGGTGGGGATCCACTTGAAGATCCCTGCGGAGCATTCGGAGGATGTTGAAGCAGGATGAGGAAACGGCGTTGACCTGCTTAGTTATGGAGAGGGTGGGGTCGAGGATGACCCCTAGGTTGCGTACGTGGTCGGTGGGTGGTGGGGCTGTTCCCAGTGATGTTGGCCACCAGGAGTCGTCCCAGGCTGAAGGGTTGGAACCAAGGATGAGGACCTCCGTCTTGTCCGAGTTCAGCTTCAGGCGGCTGGTCCTCATCCATTCGGCGACGGCCTTCATTCCTTCGTGGAGGTGGGCTTTGGCGGTGTGAGGGTCTTTGGTGAGGGAGAGTATCAGCTGGGTGTCGTCGGCGTAGGAGATCTATTACGTATTATTAGGCGTAGGTCTAATACTTATATCCCAAAATGTCTTTGTGGAAGGGGCTCTGAGCCCAGTTCAAACCAGTTCTGGGGGGCACTCTGCAAATGCACAACAATATCCATTGTCAGTGTGAGCCTTGGCTCCAGACACACCACTGGGGGGTGGAGCCAGCATTGTGGAAGTCAGGCACAGCCCTATTCAGGTGCAGGTGCTACTCCTCCCACCACTCCAAATGCAGTTCAGGCCTATTCAGCCTAGTGCTGACTCATCCAGACTCCTGGAGCCACTGTACCTCCCCAGCCCCTGTCACCCCAAAGCCATACAGTCAATCCACAAACAGGCAGAGGCACACAGGATGGTTGAACAAGAAAATAGCCACTTTCTAAAAGTGGTATTTTCAAACACACAATTTAAAAACCATCTTTACTAAAATGATGTGTTATTAAATCCTGAGTTCAGGGATACCAAACTCAATTTTTCTATCTTATTCCTATGGGAAGATATGCTTGTAAAATGTTACAAAGCATTCCCCATTATGTCCTATGGGGCAAGATAGCCTTTCAATAGTGTAAAACGAAATTGGTAGTATTTCACTATCAGGACATGTTACACACACCAGTACATGTCCTGCCTTTCACATACACTGCACCCTGCCCAGGGGGGTACCTTGGGCCTACCATAGGGGGTGCCCTATATGTAAGAAAAGGAAAGGTTAGGGCCTGGCAAGTGAGTGCACTTGCCAAGTCAACATGGCAGTTAAAAACTGCGCACAGGCACCGCGGTGGCAGGCCTGAGACATCTTTTCAGGGCTACTCATGTGGGTGGCACAATCAGTGCTGCAGGTCCACTAGTAGCATTTGATTTACCAGCCCTGGCACACTCAGTGCACTTTACTAGGGACCTACTGGTAAATCAAATATGCCAATCATGGATAACCAATCACAATAACAATTTACACAGAGAACATATGCAATTTAGCACTGATCAACAGCGGTAAAGTGCCCAGAGTCCTATAGCCAACAACAACAGGTCAGGAAAAAATAGGAGGAAGATGCAAAATGTTTGGAGATAACCCTGCAAAAAGGGCCATTTCCAACAGATATTATCAATGATGTCACAGAAATTGTCATGAGTGATGTAATATGTGAAGTAATTAGCAGTATCTGCCGAGGGCACGAGTTATAGTTACCTATATATAGATATGTATGTTTTAATATTTTCCTAACTATTCCAATTGACAAGTTGGAAATGTGCGTGTTTGTTGCTCAAATAAAGATGTTGGAAAAATAATGCAATGCTGTATAATCCAATTACAATTAAAACACAAAATGTCCTGATACAAAGCAGAAAAAAATCAGTATTGCAATGAAGTTTACATTCTGGTAAAAGTTCAGCCCTTCTCTTCTTCAACATTATTTTCAACTATAGATTAAAAATGCTATCGTAAGGCCATCTGTTATGCATGGATATCCGAAATGAACTTTATGCATTGATTGGTTTACTATTTCTATCATACCTACCAGACTGTCATTATGTTCAGTAAATCTGCTAGCTCTCATGGGGACAGGTTTGAGAAGCATAAATGATTTCCTGTTTCATTACAACACTCCTGGGCCTATAAGAAGAACTCTTTGATTATTTATATTTTGAGCTCATCCAAATATATTTTAGCTAAAGTTTATTTTTGGTAAGATGATTACTTCTATTAAAATGAAATATATATTCTGATTTCAAAAGAAACAAATATATACCATGTATATTAAAAGTCATACATCTATTTAAGCACTTGTTTAAAAAAAAAAGCAGATTGGTCTTGCTACTGCTGACAACTTATTCATAGCTTTGATTTTTAAATGATTGGATTTAATTAATTTTGGTGCCATATGATTATTAAAAAAGCGCTCTATTTTTCTAAGTTAGTGTGGGATTTTTCTTGTGTTGTGTTTGTACTTTATTACTGCTTGGTGTTGCATAAATACTTTACTCATAGCCTCTATATTAAGCCTGATTGATTGTGTGCCAAGCTACCAAAGGGTTAGGCACAGGTTAATTTTGTGACTTTCTGTGGTCCACCCCCCTTAACCAATAACCAATTGTTTAAAGGTATGCATTTTGTCTTTATAGTATGTGCATTTTTGGAATCGGCTTCCACCCCCTTGAACTAGTAACCCATTGCAATGGGCTTTTGGCTGTCCGGGTTGTAAGACCCGTAAAAATGATTGTGCTTGTGTTGCATTACTCTGCCCCAGGGAAGAATTCCATGAGTGGAACGTGGATGTTCCCATGTATTTGTCCATGGATTTTGGCGCATTCCCAGATTTACAATTTCTGGTAGATCTGGGAATGCATCAAAATCCTACTCCTCCCTAGGTGGAGGTGTAACTAGGAGAAAAATCTTTATTACGCCTCCTTTTTTACCTCTTTCTATGTGTGCTGCATTCTGCAGCGCACATAGAAAGTGGAAAATGCCTCAGTGGATTGTTTTGGTTGAGGAAGGTGCCCTTTCCTGCACAAAAACAATCCTGTTTGCAACCAGGAACCCTTGTTCCATGGTGCAAGGATGCCTGCAGTGACACACAGCTGCACATTGCATGCCAGCACAAGGAAAGGACAGAAATGCACTGTATTATGTTAAATAAGTCACATTCCTGCCCTTTGAAGCAACGCAGCAAGCTGCATGAAATAATGGTAAATATGCCCCCCTAGCTTGTTATGGTAGTGCACTGCTAGGAGACATTTAAGGGGTGAATATCTGTCATGAAATGCTTTGTAAAGAGCAGTGTTTATGTCCTCAGCAGCTTTAATGAACGTTAGTCTGGAGGAGTGAGTTTAACAGTGTTTAATTGACTGTTTAGCTAGAATAATTATGGTCCACTGTCAAGTGGTTTTCATATGTAAAACTCCCCAAAAAAATCATGAATGGTCCTACCAATGAAAAAGAAGGAATGTCAACATTCGAACAGTTTACATTATGAACTCTGACCTACCTTTTGACAGCAGATTACCAAATTCACCGGTATTTCACAGTGCAGCCTTAATAGAGTCCTACATAATGTGTACTAGGTCAAGGTAGAGCAAGGAGATCTTGATAAATGAGGTCCTGAGTACAATAAATGAATGTATTTCTTGCATACAGAGTCAGACAGAAGGAACAGACTGTCCTATATTCACAAGAACAGTGGAAACTGGCCTACACTTTTATGCCATTAAGATGTTTAAAACTGCTTATGAAAATATATATATATATACACAGACACACCCACACAGGAATATATAATAGCAATAAAATTGCCATTTCCTAAGCAGAGTGAAAAAGGTTATTAAGGTTAGTAAAGTATATGTTAAATTAAAACAGTTAACTCATGTTTATATAATTGCTTCTTCAATCCTTGAGTCTCATCGGAAGTAATGAAATAAACTTTGAGCATAAGCCTTATTTAAATCAAAATGTCTATTAATTGCAATTAAGGATAATTTCCCAACCTTGCACATTGTGAGTGAACACTTATATTAAGTTTTAGAATATGCAAAACCTTTTTTTATTGAAAAGAGTTAAATAATATGTCCTTTTAACACTGACTACTTGCCTAACACTTCCTTCCTAAAATAATACTCCATTTGGTAAACTATCAGGAGAGATCTAGGGTGAGATGCACAAAGCATTTTTCCAGTCACAAATGGCCCGATTAGCAGAATCGGGCCATTTGCGACCGGAAAAATGCTTTCCCTAATGTACAAAATGCAAAATGCGATTCAGAAACCTGTTACCAAATTTTAGAAGGGGTGTGCTTTGGTGTTCATTACAAATACCGAATCGGTATGGTATGTTTTACTGTTTTGCAACCTAATTTCGCTCGTAAAACAGTAATACTTTACCACAATTTTAAAAATGGAGGTAACCCATTCACAAAAGGACTTTGGGACCCCGTCGCCTTTGAGAATGTTGAAAAAATATTTTTTAAGAGCAGGCAGTGGCTACTCCTCAAAAATGAAACTTCAAAGTGTCATTTAGTTCTTTTTAAACTCAGACCATTTTCCTTTAAGGGAAACGGGTTGCATTTAAATAAAAAGGAATGCTTTATTAAAAAGCAATCATAGACATGGTGGTCTGCTGACCTTAGCAGGCCATCATCCCTGTGATGGCTGCAATTCCTAATGGGTCACAGTTTGCGATCTACCTCAGTAGATTCAGGTAGCGTCTATTTGCAACTCACTATGAATCGCTAATTAAACTCAAAAGAGTTTCATACATTACAAATTCGCAGGAAATTGCAATTAGGAAATTGCTAATCCTATTTTCGTTTATCTGGCCCTTACTTCTTCAAATATCATTATTATGAAATGTAATCTATTACATACATATACAACGACAGTTAGAAATAACATTTTAGCATATAGAAAATAAATACATTCGCCCAAAACCGGAAATAAATTCACAGTTCCTATTTGAAATCTAAATTCACAAAAATGTTTTTAAAATACACAGCAAATCAAACTTTATATCACCCATAATCAATATTATTTCACAACTCGGTTATACAGGAATGCAATAACATTTCATAATACTTTTGACACATTTATAAAAAAAGCATTTTCCACAAGAACCACAATAAATGCCCATATTATGTCTTGCAAAACAATCTTTGTGCAAACAAATCTGTGTGAAAACTCGAATCATTCCAGACAAATGTGCGACAAATGATTCACAATCAATTAAAAGGTTCTTATTAGTTTGATATTAACAGATGGATCAAACGAAGCCACAAATTGGTAATTATAGTCTGAAAAATTGGAGTATTAGTTGGGGAGGATGGTGTTCCACCGCAAATAATAATGTCAATATTCTTGTTAGTTTCAGTAAAGGTTTCAGCATTTGAAACCTGAACTCAATCCCATGTAGCTATGGCACAGAGCAGACAAGCCTATCTAAAAATGTGTGAATTATTTAGAAGTAACAAATAGGAAAAAATTCAAAAACACAACATAATAAAAATCCCACTTCAATTGCTAAAAATAGAGAATGATGAGGGGACACTAAGATATGAATTTAAACATTTTAAATTGAAAAATAGCACCGAAAACGTTAAGCGTGAACTGTCATATGATTGCTCTTGCCTGGCACCTAGTGAGATTTAAAGCCAGCAATAGTGAAGCACGGGTCTTATACAGAAACCAGGTTTGACCCGGTCGCAATTTTTATCTTCTGACTCTGGAATGGAAGCCAGAAATCCTCATCGGAACAAGGCAGCAGGCTATGGTTGAAAAGGGCTCCACGAGGCTGGATAGCTGTCAGACAAAGTCCCAGTGAAGCTGCTGACTTGGCAGGAAAGCTAAGAGCAGGATAAATTAATACATTCTCACCATAGGAAGGGCCATTGCTGGCCGGATACTTGTTGCCAGTTCGCCTGGTGAAGATTTCTACATTCTTACATTTTTGGATCTCAGATTCCCCCAGAGTGTCAAGGCTGAAAGCTGTAGCCAAACAAGGGACAAACAGGCTGGATATCTTTTCCACGATGTCCCTTGAAACTGATTTGCTGCTGTGGAAATGGTCAGAGTGGGAGCAACCTGAATCTTTGGTCCAGCTGCAATGAATCTTTGATGGATAGACTTTGGAGCCAACAAGCCATAAGTGCCAGGTTTCTCAGGATCTTAGAAAAAGTAAACTTGACTCAGCCAATGGTCCCAAAATGTCAGGAACAGCACTTGGGGGGCAACACTCATTTCAGCAGAAGCCACCAGCAGGTTCCAGGACAGGTCCAGTTAGAATTGGTCAGCTACGCTTTTCTGGGAAATGGGCTTCTAGATGCTTGTTGTGTCCCTTTAGCTTAACAGGAGGTGAGTCAACTGACCCTTGGAGTCCACTTCTTTGTCCTGGGTACATTGAAGCAGGTCCAGGATTTCAGGTCTCCTCACAGGTCTCAACAGTAAGTGCAGTCCTTCGTTCTTCAAGTCCAGTAATTTTTTGAATAGAGTTCCCTGGGGTGCCACATTTATGCCTGGCACTATCTTGCGGGTGAGGATGACTCCTTGCCCCTCCCTAAACCAATATGGAAAAAATTCCCACGTTAACCCTACCCACTTTTGAAGTTCCTGTGTTTCCTACTGTAAACAATCCCACAGTGGACCTCTCTACCTATATCCAACACCACAGAACATTTCCTCCCTTGTGCAGAGATTCTATTCCCACCCTAGAGGTGTGGCCAGGGAAATGAGCAACCTCACTCAAAACCGGTTCTTGGGCAGCTCCTCTTCAACTGGATTTGGTGACTGGCTTACTAAGGGACGAAGGAGGGGCATACCCAGGTATTAGCTACATCTGCCTGTGACTAGTTAGGCTTTTTTAATTTAAGTAGGCACTGCCCAGATGGTCATGCTGTGAGAGGAACAGAACACCTCCCCATACCCAAGGACTTTGTCCCAGCTCTGGGAGCAAGTTCATAACTCATCAAAGGGACTATTGGGGTTCTGGGAGACAGTTGGAAGCTCTTGCAAATTGACTTCTAGGCTTTACGCATGTAGAAGGTGAGATTTTTAAAGTACCCTTTGAAATGTATTTATTAACATCTGACCAATAAATTAGGCTTGCAATAAATATTTTTAAAAGTCCAAGAATTAACTTTGTGGCTTTGTCCTAAGTGAAAATAACAATATTTAATTTGTAATGTTTCTCCCAATGATTTCCTATTGAACAGCTAACCCTGCTACAGTGAAAATGGCTTTTAAGACATTTTCACTGTAACAAGATGCTTAACATGTTTAACATTACTTTTTATATACCATTATGGACATTTATGGCATACTAAGAGGCGGCTGATTAATATGTAGAAAAAGGGATTAGGCCTGTCAGAATGGATTATTTTGGAAGGTAGAATTTGCAGTTTTAAAAGTGCAAAGACAGGCTATCGTTGGAGGCCTGCAGTCACATTTTGCACTGGCACTCTAGCGGTGTCACAATGTGCGCTGCAGTCCACTAGTTGCATTTAACTTATAGGCCCAGGATACTCCTTGGACCATAAACCATCAATCAATCAATCAATCTGGGGTTTAAAGCACAGCTACTCACCCGAAAAGGGTCTCAAGGTGCTGGGGGGGAAGGTGGGGGCGTGCAGCTTCCGGAAGATCACGGAGCTCCGTCAAAGAGCCAGGTCTTGAGGTCCTTCAAGAACTTGGGGAGTGATGGCGTCTGTCGGAGGTGGAGAGTGAGGGAGTTCCATGCCATGGCCGTGAGGAGGGAGAAGGAGCATCCTCCTGCTCTGGTCTTCTTGATGCGAGGTATCGTTGCAAGGAAGAGCTGGTCCTAGCAGAGGGAAAGTTGGGGTGCATGGAACGTGAGGCGGTGGTTCATGTTGGCGGGTCCGGTGTTGTGAAGGGCCTTGTGAGCATCGGTGAGAAGCTTGAAGGTTTCTTTTCTCGACAAGGAGCCAGTGTAGTGTCCATAGGTGTTGGCTGATGTGGCAGTGGTGCAGTAGGTTGAGGACTAGTCTGGCAGCGGCGTTCTGAACATTTTGGAGTTTGCGGGTGAGGTTCTTGTTGATCCCGGCGTAGAGTGCATTGCTGTAATCCAGTCTGCTGCTGATGAGGGCATGAGTGGCTGTCTTCCTGTGTTCAGGGGAAATCCAGTTGAAGGTCTTGCAGAGTAGGCGGAGGGTGTGGTAGCAGGAAGAGATCACAGCATTGATCTGGCGATCCATTTTGAGTTCGGGCTCCAGGATGATTCCGAGGTTGCGTGCGTGCTCTGTGGTGGAAGGGGGCCACCAGGTGTTGTTCCAGGTGTCGGGGTGTGGGCCCATGATGAGCTTCTCAGTTTTGTCTGTGTTGAGTTGTAGGCAGCTGTTCTTCATCCACCTGGCGACTGCTTCCATTCCATCTTGAAAGTTGTGTTTGGTGCTGTTGGGTTCGTTGGATAGGGAGAGGATGATTTGGGTGTCGTCTGCGTAGGATACGATGTTGAGTCAGTGTGATCTGATGATGGATGCGAGCGGGGCCATGTAGATGTTGAACAGGGTTGGGCTGATGGAGGATCCTTGTGGGACTCTGCAGGTGGTTGGTGTGGGCTCTGAGAGGAAAGGAGGGAGTCTGACCCATTGCGTTCTGCTGGAGAGAAAGGAGCGGATCCAGTCGAGGGCCTTGTTCCGGATTCCTGCATCATGGAGTCTGCGGGCTAGGGTGCGATGAGAGACTGTGTCGAAGGCCGCGGAGAGGTCCAGGAGGATTAGGGACACAGTCTCTCCTCTGTCGAGGAGGGAGCGGATGTCGTCTGTCGCTGTGAGAAGGGCGGTTTGGGTGCTGTGATTCTTCCTGAAGCCTGATTGGGAGGAGTCAAGGATGTTGTTTTCTTCTATGAAGGTGGCGAGTTGACTGTTGAAGGGGTTTTTCCATGACTTTGGCCGGATATGGGAGTATGGAGATTGGTCTGAAATTCTTGAGGTCGGTGAGGTCTGCCGAGGGTTTTTTCAGGAGAGGGTTTATCTCGGCATGTTTCCAGTCGTTGGGAAAGGATGCGGTCTCAAAGGAGCAGTTGATGATTCGTTGAAGCTCGGGGCGATGATGTATGCGGCTCTGTGGTTGATTTGGTGGGGGCAGGGGTCCGTGGGGGCCCCGGAGTGGGTGGTCTTCATAGTCTTCAGGATGTCTTCGGTGCTGAGGGTGGTCCAACTGTCTAGTGTTGGCTGCGTCGTGCTGGGGACGGTTGGCGAGGGGTCCTTGTGTGGGTTGTTGTCTAAGTTGTCATAGATGGTTTTCATTTTGTGGTGGAAGAAGGCCCTGAGTCTGTCTCAGAGGTCCTGGGAGAGTAGGATGTCTGTAGTCTCGCTATTGGGTTGGGCGAACTCTTTGAAGATGTCGAAGAGTTCCTTGCTATTGTGTGAGTGGGTGTAGATTCTGTCCTGGAGTGCTTTCTTCTTCGAGTGTCTGATAAGTTTGTGGTAGGCGGTGGTGGCTGTTTTAAAGTTGCCGAGGGCTGCTGGGGTTTTGGAGTTCCTCCATAGCTTTTCGAGGCATCTGCAGGTGCGTCTGGAGTCCCGGAGTTCAGTGGAGAACCAGCTGGCTTTCTTGGTGTGACGGTAGAAGGCCTTCTTGAGGGGGGTGATGGTGTTGGCGCAGTCAGTGATCCAGGTGTGTAGAGTGCAGGCAGCAGTGGTAGGGTCATTGTCTGTGATGGTGGGAGCGGAGCTGCTGAGGCCGGCGGCGAGCTGGTCGTCGGAGATCATGTTCCAATTCCTGCACTGGATCTGGTGTGGACGTCTGCAGGAGATGTCGGTTTTGAAGGTGAAGTGAACGCAGCAGTGGTCCTTCCATGGGAGCTTGGAGGTGTGGCTGAAGGTGATGGAGTTCCCTGCTGTGAAGATGGGATTGAGGGTGTGTCCTGCTGAGTGCGTTGGTTCTGGTACGATCTGTTTGAGTCCGATGATGTGGAGGTTGTCCAGGAGGGAGGTGGAGTTCGGGTCTTGGCAGTTGTTGAGGTGGAAATTGAGGTCTCCCAGCAAGGAGTAGTCAGTGGAAGTGAAGGCATGTGGTGTGATGATGTCGGGATGGATTCGGAGAAGGGTTCACGGGGTCTGGGGGTCTGTAGATGAGGGTGCCTCAGAGGGTGGTGGACGAGTTGGTCTGTATCTTGAAGTGGAGGTGTTCCATCAGGTCTGTGGGCCCCTCATTGTAGGTGCTCAGGCGGAGGTTGGCCTTGTGGGTGATGGCGATGCCTCCCCCGGGGCGGCTGGGGCAATCCTTCTGGGTGATTTTGTATCCTTCGGGGATGGCAATTGCGATGTCTGGTCCAGAGGTGGCGTTCCTCCAGGTTTCAGTGAGGAAGGCGACGTCCAGGGAGGTGCTGTCGAGAAGGTCCCAGATTTCCGCTGCGTGTCTGTGGAGGGAGCGGACATTGAGGAGGATGCATTGCAGGGTTTGGGGTGTGATGGAGTTGTTGCTGGAGGGTGGGGGAGGGTTCTGGGTCTCGGCTTAGGCGAAGGAGTGACGGCAGTGACGGCAGGTGAAGGGTCCGTATGTGTCGAGATTTGAGGAGAGCTTACAGTTGTTGTTCTTGCCAACGTTGAGTGTGTAGAGGGCCGAGGAGCTGTAGCGCTGTTGGGCCGGAGGACCAGGGTTCCTGGCACTGGTCTCGGTTGGGCTTGTGGACGGGCGCAGACGAGCTTGCCTCTGGCGTGCCAGCGGCGCGCCCGCGGAGAGCATCTGCTACGCAGCCAGGCAGCATCCACCATTAAGTAGGGAGCCGGGGGAGGGTGGGACAGCTGGGTGATGGACACGGGGAGCAGCAATATGCGGGAGGGGCTGCGGGGCAGCAGCGGCAGGGTTGGAAATGGCGTGGGAGAAAAATAGCAGGTAGGGGAGGAAAAGCAAAGATAATGGCAGAAATAGAGGAGAAATAAGACAGAAGTAGAATAATAGGCAAATAGAGCAAAGTGGAGTGATAGGCAAAGAGAGCAGAGTGGAATAATAGGAAAATCGGTAAGAATCAAGGAGAGGAGAACAGGAGGCAGAATCACCGGGCCTCGAACCTAGGTCTGCGGCGGTGCTGGGTGGGGCACTTACTGTGGAGCTGTGCACCGAGAAATCAGAGTCCTGACCAGAAGGTCCGTTAAATATGCCAATAAGGGATGTAGCCAATTTGTACATGTTCTGGGGTCTGAGCACATGCACTGGGGCCTGGTTAGTAGAATCCGAGTGCAGAGAGTAAAAAAAAACAGCAGCAAGGAATCATGCAAAAAGAGGCATTTTTCTACATATAGTGAAAAGTGTACATACTTTTCACATATAAAAAAAAAAAATTGCACATGTGAAACACATAAGGTAAATATCAGTCTAAAATTATGCTATAAAATTTGTTGTACAGATAACACTGCACACAATGTTTAGAGAAGTTTTTCTTGCATGTGTGATGTTCAATTACAATCTGTACTTATTTTTCAATGTTATTTGTCTTAAGCAGGATAATGTTTGGTCAAAGGCTGATACACAGTTACTTTTTGTGATGTCATGTGAGGTCGTACAAAGTCTATGGCTTTGAACTATGGCACCAACTTCGTGGCCAGTTCCAGGGATATTCTAGATCGAGACACGCCCTGTAGGAGTTTGGACCTCTTTTCTCATTTATTACTGCTGGGATGGCGTTAGAAGCTCATGCTTCTTACTCTACTAACTTTATACTGGCTACTATTTACCTGAGATGGCAGGACCATTTTTTGCTTCAAATATTTTGACAATGCCCAGAGTAAATTCAAGTCCTAAGCAGAGCATCAAGGCATTGGTAAATCAGAGAAGGAAGGCTTGTATCATATTGTGATTTTTCCACGGCCTGCAAATACTCCCATTGATACAGACCTGGATTCATGAGAAAGAACTCATCATGCCAATCATAAATAAGAAGCATTTTAAATGTTTTGTGAGGTTAAATATTATGATTAGGCTATCTTGTTTTAGGTTTAAACCTATAATAACTGCTAAAATCCCTCACCAGTGTAAACATATAAACACTGACAAAACAAGTGCACAACCACAAACTAAATGCCATTCAAATAAAGGAAAGGAGAGCGAAAGAGTCATTTTTATTTCTTCCTGAAGGAGCCAATACTATGTAACGTTGTTATACAAGTTAGCAGCAAGAAAGACTGGGCTAATATTATTCTGTTTGAGTTTTGTTATTAAGGGATGTCACTAAAATATTGTTTCATTTTCACTTTGCTTTTTTCAGTTTTGTGGTCTTTGGTGTAAAGATGCAAGGTTTAGAAGCATGTTTTAGGTCTTGTTTAATTATGTAGAAACTGTAGAGAAACAGGAAATATCAAAATCATATTTGATATTTTGCCTACGTGTGATTCTTTCACTGATAGGTAATTGTTTGGTTTCATAAGACTCTTTCAAAAAGTTCTTACCAAGTTCAACAAATATTGGAGTGATATTGTTTGTATTTGCAGAGATTCAGCTACCTATATGAAAATGTTGTGTGATGATCTGTCAAAATCTATACCTGAGCTGAAGTGCTTCCCTGTAAGAGATATTGGCACTTGCTAGCTGGTATGCTGAAAGCATCTTGACAATCTTCAGAATTAATGAAGAATGTTATTGACTCTTTAGTCCATTCTGGTGTACTGTTTTGAAATGCGCTGGAACTAAAATGCAAATATTTATCATTTTGTGCTTTGTGTGGTATCAAAGAAAGAGTCATCGTAACTGTGTCATTTAGCTGGTGGTTCTTAGTCCTATATTATCCATGTGGCAACCGTTTACAGACTTTTTGCTGAGTGATGATGGCAAAGGCAAGAAATGTGAGGATCTTCGATCGCATATTGCTAGTGTTGTGTAAAAAGTACACTTTACTGCATTCTTAGATTTTTACAGGAAAACGCGACTGCTGTAGTGGACATTGTAAAAATACTAGAGTCTGAAAACTTCCTTGTCTACCAAGTGTTCAGCATAATTGGTTCAGGTGTGAAACATCTCCTTGAGAGTAGGCTGGGCGACACTTTTAGTGACTTAGGCCCTGCAACATGTTCCATGTAAGAGTGCTTGCCACTTGGTAAGCAAAGAAATGTTGAGGAGCAATTCAGGAAATTTAATTTTACAATGTATGAGAAATGGCGTGCAAAGATGCATAGAAATGTCCCTTCACCAACAATGGCATTTGAAGTCAATGAAGACTCACTGTGGTACTCTGCACAAGTTCTAGATCCCTTCCAAAAAGCAGAATTTTCTCTGGACCTTCAAAAGTGCTGCTTCATTTTTGACCATTTCAATAACTCTGAGGGCAAATGCGCCCAGTTCAACGCATTTGTTGCAGAACCTGTCCCAGAGAATCGCAATATTCAGGTGCACCAGTCTTGGCATTGAAAGCTATCAGTGGCCAGAGCTAACAAATTGTGTACTGGCTGTTTTGCCGTTGCCCGTCTCAAGTGTCAATGTTGAGAGGGCCTGTTCACAGATAAAGGTTTACATGTGAAGGAAAGAGTGAGCGCGCATGACCAAAGACTCACTGAAGAGGTATTGTATGCTGTACTACAATAAGTTTGATTTGTAAAAATGTATTTGGAGCTCATATACACTGTACATACACTGTCTATATATCATGCACTATCAGTGCAGAAACCAAGCAATGATAAAAGTAAAATGTTCCATTAACACCAGAAAAACACTGTTTCTGTTGTTTTTAATGGCACGAAAATGTGTAACCACTGATAACCACTGGTTTTTTAAGGTACTGAAATCACTTGAAAACACTGAAAAACCCCCACCAGAATTTACCAAAAATAGAAGCTGAAAATAGGAAAGCCTAATTATGATTAAGTGCATGATTTGAAATGTTTTCAGTGTGACGGAAAATTAATAATTTTAATAATTTTTTATATTTTAAAATCATCTTGTTAGCATTTTATTGAGGTATCTAGACCATTCGTTTACTAGATATTTAAATGGATTTATTAATGTGTGTGACTTAATGGATTTTTTCCATACACATCATGTAATGATAGATTGATTATTTTTTGCTTTATAAGGTAACACAATGATAGTGCTCTCTCTTGAATGCTTTTGTGTATGTAAATTAGGATCAAATGATAGTTATCTTCTCAATTGCATTGTAACTCCCACAGTAGGTGTTTTGGATTATATCTCTCTTCAATCACGAATTTGCTGTAAAGTTTTAACCTCAAGATGGTAATGATGAATTACTGCAAATTGGAACTTTGAATGCCATAAATTTCTGGCTAGAAATTTTGCCTAGGCACCTTTATTCCATGAGTGTAATTATAATTCGTAAATCTGAATTAAACTACTGATAAGCTGTAAAAGGAACGTTTGATACAAGAAATAATGTATGAGCTAAAGAAATCAATAAGGTGCCTTGCCACCTTCTAGTTTTATTATTGTTTGTTTGCCATATTCCTCTACTGTTTACTCTATGATGAAATTAATTTACATTATCTGGCTCAAACACTCATCGTGGGCTTATTTCATAAAAATGTATTTGAAAAAGAAGACAGAAAAATATTCACTCAATTAATCACCAAACCTTGATATGTTGCTTCAAACAAATCAGTAAACACATCAATTTACTATATTGCTGTGTGAAAACATTAAACAGTTACAAACGGAAAAAGAAGTACTAAAATGCAGGCACAAAAGCGTAAAACAAATACACCATTTGCTGATTACATATAGGGAAAAGTTAGATACAAAATATATGCAGTTTGCATGAGTCCAGGTCGAGTATTCAAAGGCTTAGGCCCTGATTTAGATTTTGGCAGATGGGTTACCCCGTCACAATGGTGGCGAATATCCCATCCACTGAAATATAGATCCTATAATATCCTATGGGATTTTTATTTTGGCAAACGTGATATCCATCACCACTGTGACAGAGTAACCCGTCCGCTGAAATCTAAATCAGGCTCTAAATTATTCCCACATTTGCAAATGAAACACATATACAATTTTGCATACATAAGCAAAATGTAATTTGCTCTTAAAAAAATATGTTGATTCCAGTTACAATTAGCACTGGAAGTTCATTGACATCTACAACAAAGTGGAGATCCTCATGCACCACAAACACTTAAGAATTTTGACTCAGGAAAAATATTACCTGTGGCAGAATATGCTATGGTTATGCTTTGCTAAAAGGTGGCTGCTACTTCCATGACAGGAATAGTTACATATAAACAAAGTCAAACAATGGGAACCTAGATGTGTTAGTGCAGAAAATGCAGGAAAAAAAAGCAAGCGGTACGTCAAACCTTTCTCATTGATTTACAAATGCATACAACATATACTTTTTCAAAATGATGAGCAGAATGGCTTGCAGTGAATAGGCAAATTTACAAAACCTTCTGTGTAAGTGTCACTTAGGTGCTCAAAGGTTGGATTTGTACATATAGAATAGAATTTCCAATTTACAGAATCAGGATTTGTGGATTCTTGCAATTCCACATAATCTTGCCTTTTGCACATAAGTAAATCAATGTCAATGGAGGACACGATGCTAAAAATGCCATAGAGTTCTAAAGTAGTAAACTCTTTTCCATGTAATTATGCCTAAATGTATTCCAGCAAATGGTTGTTAACAAGAGTTTCGAACTGAAAAGAATTCAGGTTCAGTTTATGGAGGCATGAGGGATGTGACGGTTCCACAAGAGCAATCAAATTGGATGTGCATATTGTACTATGTGAACACTTGGAAATAACACCTTTGAACAGATTTCCATGTATTCTGCTTCTGTGTTTTGTAAATGGTCACAAATTGTTAAATCTATGTAAGTCCATAATGCAGAGATGCCCAAATATTTTACAAATTGGTCAGTCTATGAAAAACAAGGGGGCAAAAATAGCAGTAAAAGATATCTCCTGCAACTTTATAAACAAAAACTTTAGTTCCATGTCTGAGGGACAGCCATATTATACAGGATGAAATAATGGAAGAATGTCATATTAAAGTGACGCTCTTTGAGGAGGGTAGTTTATATATAATAAGAGTAGGAGGAAGTTAAGTATGGTGGTGAATACTAACAAAGTCTCCAAAAGAATAATACATAGTTAAAAAACATAGTGTATGCCATGGACAACAATTGGCTATAGAGTTAGCATGATCACAAAGAACATTATTCTCACACTTATTTTTTTCATTCAAAAGATGCTTTATGCAACTAATTAGCAAAAAAGAACATTCAACAAACCCTATCCAATCTGCAGTTATTTAATCAAATTGCTAAAAGCTTCTCTGAAATGTAAGAAGGAAAAAAAGAACAGCACACTTTGCAAAACGTAACTTTATTTCTGGTTTAAACACTAATAAACCAGTACAATTCCATAATGCTCCAGAGGGGTTATTACATTTTGTATTCAAATGTAATAAAGGACATAGACCATACACCTGGCACAGTTGCAGGTTTAACTGGTTTCAGAAAGAAGGAAGAATACATAAAACAATGAGCTGGCATATTATTGAATATTTTGTTAATGATGTGCACGTTTGAGTCATGTAGAGCTTAAAAGAATTTGGATTGAAAACCATCCTCACCAGAAGACTCACACACTGCACGCTGACTAATTGCTCATGTGTTCTCCATTTCAGAAAATAGGAAAACCAAGAGGTAAACCATGTAACTATCTAGAGTAACCATCTCTAATAGAGCCAAGAAAGCTTGCGTTTTTTGGAACAGCTTGCTTAACCCTTCACAGCCTATGTTACTATAATGTTTCAAAATGTATGTGAAAAATGTAAACTATTACAATGGTAGCAGTGGTGCCTCTTTTGGTTGGAGTGGCTACTTATTTGACTCACCAAGTAGATAGGAATAGAGTCAAATCTGTGCTACAATAGTCTACACCTGCAAAGTGTACCAATAGTGATCATGGGTTCATCACTAGAATAAAATACCAATATGTTTTTTCGTGTACAGCAGACAGGTATTACTACATGATGCATGTACTTTGGTCATGCAAATGATCTTCTTTAATATATGTTACACCAATAACTCATTAGAAAGATGTTTGATGCATTAAGCAAACACAGTACAGTTGATTGGCACAGATGTTTTTCACCTTGTCTGGCATAAAAAGTCACTAAAATAGTATATGAAAACGAGTTTTGTGCTTGTAACGTTATTTTCAGTTGTCATCTTATACAATTGACACATGCTTTGTTGCTAAGACTTTTTCAAAGCTATAAAACAGGTTTTCAGACAAAATCGGCAAATGAGATTGTTTTTGGAAGAATTTGTTATGAGTAGAAGATGGAAGCCTTTCACCCCGAGTATCATGCTAGAGAGTGGAAAACACCAGTGGGTGTGAACATGCCCTATTGGGTGCTAGATAGCAGGTGTTAAAGGATCAAGGATGTTGCAGAGATTCAATAAAGAAGTGTTGTTGAAGGGATGTGAGTTCCAAGTGAATGTTAAATGCACCAATTCACCCAATTGGGAACATTAGAAATGTAACATCTAAGTTGGGTCTCAAAGTCCATATACATTTCTTGCAAAGGGAACAATTATTCATAATGTAATAGTCCAGTGGGTGGAAATCGGACAAATTGGTGAAAGTAAGAAAGACACATTTGAGTCACAAATGAATAGTGTTTCATCTATATAGGTCACAGAAGAGAATGGTGTGGTACTCGCAGCAGTGGATTCTGTAAAACTGTGCATACGTAGTATGAGCAGCCTCAATTCGTTTTATAAGTAAAAAGAGTGTTAAGCAGTAGAAAGTACTGAAGACTAATAAAAACCTGTAAAATAGAGGTAAGCAGATTTGTGTATGCTCATTGTTAGACCTTGGCGTGGATTACACCCTAACTTTTTGCCTTCCCCTCCTGTTTTCTGACTTCGTTTATGCTGGCTTTAGGACGCTGCACACTTTATCCCTGCTAACCAGTGCAAAAGTGCTTGTGCTCTCTCCTTAAAACAAATTGGCTTGAACCCATTTGGCATATATTTAATTTACTTGTAAGTCCCTAGTAAAGTGGCACTACCTCTGCCCAGGGCCTGTAAGTTAAATGCTAATAGTGGACCAGCACCACTGATTGTGCCACCCACTTAAGTAGCACTATAAACGTCTCTCAGGCCTGGCATTGCAGCTTGTGTGTGAAGTTTTTAAAATGCCATTTTGGCCTGGCAAAATAAACCTTTGCCATGCCCAAACCTTCCTTTTATTATATATAAGTCACCCCTAGGGTAGGCCCTGGACAGCCCAGAGGGTAGGGTGCGATATATTTAAGAAGTTAGACATGTACATTTACATTTACATTTTACATGTCCTGGTAGTGAATAACTTTTTAGTTCATTGTTCACTACTGCAGGGACTACATCTCTCATAGGGTGGCATTGGAGTTGGCTTATTACATTTAATAAACTGCATTTTCCAAATGGGAGCAGGTTACCAGTTCATGTTTGGTGTCTTTGGAATAGTGATGAAAAATTCTAACCTATGGTGAAGTCGGATTTTAAATTACAGTTTTGAAAATGTCACTTTTAGAAAGTTGGAATTATCCTGCCTTAGGCATTTGGTGCCTGCAGCCTGTCTCTGGGTCACATGACTAGGTGTAGTTGACTGTTGTTTTTTTTTGCATTCCTACTAGAAAGCCACACAGAACAGGGAGCTTAGGTTGCCTGGATGGGCCATCACTGACAGGATGTGAGGGAGGAGCTGGGCACAGCCCCACTGACACTTGAATAGGCTGTGTCCTACCTCCACACAAAAGGCAGTATATCCCCTGTAGGTAGTCTGGAGGCAGAACCAGGAAGGCATGACACCTGTGCACTTGAGAGTCTTGCCTCTAGAAGTTTCCCCCCACTTCAAGGACACAACTGGGTATAAATACTGGACCTCCGACACCAAATCTCAGGTACATGTCTGGATCTGTGGATATTCTGCCAGGAAGAAGGACTGTTGTGCCATTGGAAGGACTTCCATTCTACTGGATTGCTGCTTCGGTGTACTGTTGCCCTGCTGTGCTGACCTGCTGCCTGCTGCCCTCTTGCCTGGTTGAGAAAGATTAGAACTGCATCTCTTGAACCCCAGAGATACTGCAATGGCTAGTTGGCTGGCCTCCTGATCTGAAGCCTCAGGGACACAACAGGCTTCCAACAACCTTGCTCCTGCACCTTGACTCTGCAAATTGTGAGTCTACCCTGCCAAGTGGTGCCACCCCAGTACACCAGTGTTGGTCTCATATGGGGAAGTGATTCTGTTTGGGACTAGAGAGACTGGAATCAGGAACAGATTATAACAAAGAAAATGCCTCTCAGACCATGGATTGATGAGTACTTTCCACAGCGTAGGTCCCCTAGCGTCATCTCCGAGGGTGATCAATTAATGAACCTTGCTTATTTTTCTACTTCTCATATCATTTTATATAGCTTTTTTCCTTTTTTTTAAATTTAAGATGGACACCTTGTATGGTTTGTACCAAAATGTTACTTATATGCCGTATGAATTGGCTATTTCAAGCATTATATCAATAAACAGGAACAATACAGTGACACATTGACATATTTACATAAAAAACATAAACGCTTAATGTATTGTTGAAGACATACTAGGATATAAATCAAACAATTTTTTGATCTACTATATTCAAGAAACAAAACACTTGAGAGAAGAATTAATACATTCTAGACGTAACAGATACTGAACATTACATGCATATTTTTAGACTTTACATATATTGAATATTTTAATTATCCTATTGCCGGGCCAATTGTTCCGTACATAAGATCTTCTATGCCCTACTCTACTATTCTAAATATCGGGACCTATTTACTCTATCTCCTCAATATTTGTTGAGATTATGGTCCTACAGAGGTCAGAGTGAAGGTGTGAAGGGTCTAGTCTATGCCGTCTTAGTTGCACTTAGACTGTCCGTCTTTTGACACAATTTTTATCAGGTGGTCACTCTTGGCCTCTGGAAAGTGTGTGCCGACGCGTTTCGACCTTCATGGTGGGACCAGGAGCTATTCGGTAGAACGTCTTCCTCAGGGCTGGGGGAACTTTGGTAGGACACTGAAATTCTAAGTTATACCTCAATCTTTCTTGGGCATATACTGGAGGAGGAGAACTGTCCTTAGAGGGTTTGTGATGGTGTCTTTGCACTCTTTTGTACTTGGCTCCCTTGGTTTCAGCTTTCTAGGCGACTGAGTTTCATTTCGTCTCACTGTAGGGGCTCTTCGGCAACTTCAGCGGCTCCGTTGCTTCTACTGGCAGCTACCGCAGTACACCAGGCCACCAGGTAGCCCAGATACACCATGGAACCCTGCCCTATCTGGCACTTACTTGCCTTGATGGTCAGGTCTGTCTCTTGCAGGGCCTGAAGCACCTCACAGAGGTGATGCAGGTGTTCTTCCCAGCTGGAACTATAGACAGCAATGTCTTCTAGGTAGGTGGCACAAAAGGCCACCGTACCAGCCAGGACCCTGTTAACCAACCTTTGAAAGGTAGCAGTGGTATTTTTCAATTTAAAGGGCATTACCCAAAATTGGAAGTGGCCCTCTGGCATTGAAAATGAGGACCTCTCTTTGGCCCACTCAGTCAGAGTGATATGCCAGTACCATGGAACTCTGCCCTTTCTGGCACTCACTGGCCTTGATAGTCAAGTCTGCCTTCTGCAGGGCCTGAAGCACCTCCTGGAGGTGGTACAGGTGTTCCTCCCAGCTGGAGCTGTAGACAGTGATGTCGTCCAGGTAGGCAGCACAGAAGGCCCCCCTTTCCAGCTAGTACCCTGTTAACCAATCTCTGGAAATCAAGCAAAAAAGCATCACCTGAAATTGGAAGTGGTCCTTTGAGGTTGAGAATGCTGACCTCTCTTTTGCCCCCTCAGTCATTGCGATCTGCTACTACCCTGATGTCAAATTAAAAGTACTGTGGAACTTGGCAGCGCCCAACCTGGTGATGTGCATCAGTTTTTGTGATGAAATTGAGACGTCAGTAATCTACACAGAACATAAGTTCTGGCATGGTGCCCGGTGGGACAGCCTTGGGTACCAGAACCACAGGGCTGGACCAGGGACTGTAGAGGGCTCAATCAACCCTAACACCAGCATCTTGGAGAACTTCTCCTTGATACTGGCCCTCACCCTATCTAATAACCTGAAAATATTGTTCTTCACAGGTGGGCTGTCTTCAGTGTCTACCTTATGGATGCACAGGTGTGTGAGTTGAGGGGTGAGGGAAAACAGAAAGGCAAACTGCCCCATTAATTGATAACAGTTGCATTGCAGTTCTGGGGTCAGGGTAGGAGAAAGGTTGACTCCTCCCACTGACCCATTGTGTTCCTGGGAAGATAGGAGGTCAGGGAGAGGCTTGCTCTCCTCTTCCACTCCCTCGTCTGTCACCAAGTGCATGCTCACATCGGATTTCTCCAAGTGAAGTTTGAGACGATTCACATGGAGAACCCTTAAGAGGCTTCTAGGGGGATGGAGGTCTACTAGCAAGGTGGACTCCCCCTTTCACTCTACCACCTCATATTGGTCCATTCAGTGATACTAGAGAGCTCTGGGCTCCACAAACTCCATGACCCATACTTTCTGGCTAGGTTGAAACTGCACCAGAGTGGCCTTCCCATCGTACCAGAGCTTCATAACCTCTTGGCTGGCCTCAAGGTTGCTGTTTGCCTTTTTCCAGAAGCGGTGCCTCTGGTTGTGGAGAGATAGCATGTATCTAACTACATCTGGGGAGTATTCATGGGAGCTTGCTCCCACCTCTCCCTTAAAAGACTCAGGGGTCCCCTAACAGAGTGGCCATAGAGGAGTTCAAAAGAGCTAAAGTCCACTCCTTTCTGTGGCACCTCCATGTAGGCAAAGAGAAGGCTTGGAAGGAGGACATCCCACTTATGCCTCATGGGCTCAGGCAGGCCCATTATCATGACTTTCAAGGTCTTGTTGACTCTCTACACATGACCGTTGGTTTGGGGGTGATGTAGGTTACTGCACACTCATCCCACATGAACTTCATGTACACTGACATGAAGTTAGTGCCTCTGTCAGATATTACCTCTTTGTTGAACCCCACATGGGTAATAATCACCATCAGGGCCCTGTAGGTTAAGTCACTGACCTCAGAGGGATGAGTAGTGAGAGGATGAACCTGTTGCCTAAACCTGTCTTGAGGTCAAGGGGGTCCAATAATGTTGATGCATCAAAGGGAGTGCCAATGACAGGTAGTGGGGTCAGGGGACCCTTGAGATTTTCCTTGACTTCCCACTGGCCTGACAGGTGGGACAGGACCTACAGAATTCATTTGAGACCATCTTCATCCGGGGCCAGTAGAAGTGGGCAACAAGCCTTGCAAAGGTCTTCTCTCACCCTTATGTCGTGAGCCAAACCCAGAAGGAAGGTCCTGTACAAATGGGGGATCACCAGCACAAACTGTCAAAATCCAGAAGCCTTAGGCTCGCTATATAGGAGTTCATTTTCCCAATAGATTAGGTGATCTCCAGAGGTGTCACCTGCTGCCTGGGCCACAGCTTGCCACCTCAAGCCATCTAGAGTGGGGCAATCTTTCTGTGCTTTACAGAATTCCTCCTTGGTAGGCCCAACCTCAACCTGCCAACCAGAAAGCTCAGGTAGGTCACCCTGGATGGCAATGTCTTCCCTAGTTGGCTCGTGGGCATCCTCCTCAGGTGACCTGTCAACCTCGACAGTAGGAATTTCAGGGGCTGGTGTCCCATGCCCCTTGTCCCTCTTCTTCTTGGCAGCTGTCTTGGACATTGTTCCAGGCTCCAGACACCCTTGACTCCCTTCTCTGGCAGCCATGGACCTTGTGGTTATACTGACCCATTCAGGCAATCCCAACATCTCCAAGTTCGACCTGAGCTCTACCTCCCTCCAGATAGTGTGCTCCAGTTCATTGTCCAAAAGACAATCTACAGGCATGACAGGGCTCCCTGACACTTTTTGAGAAACTGAGACCCCCCACCACTCAAAGTGAACCAGAGCCACCGGTAGATGGCTCTCACGATTGTTTGTGACTATGACTTGGTGAAATTTATTAGGAAGGATCTGCTCTGAGGACATCAGATGACACTTGACCGTAGTTATGTTGGCTCATGTGCACCTCAGAGCCTCCACCCTTTACTGATTGATGGTGGCCCACTGCCTCTACTTAGAAGTATTGGCAGTCATATGGATTTATGGCACCATCTCCTTATCCCCCAGGGAAACTAGGGTCACCTCTGTCTGTTCCCCAAAGCTAACCGGCCCGAGCGCTACACTTACAAACCTAGGTGTCTGCCAACCTGTGGGGGGCTTTTCCCTTTTGGGACATTTAGAGTCACCCTTGGAGTGCCCATACTTGTAGCACTCTGTGCATTGGGGTACAAACCTCCATGTCTGCTTGTCAAAGAACCCGTTCTTTTTAGGTGCAGGCTGGGACTGGAAAACACTAATCCTTTGGAAATTATTTTGAGGGCCTTTAGAGAACTCCTTATTTTAAAACATTTCTCCCCCCTCTTTCTTCTGGTAGGACCCCTGGCCACCCTTGCGGGAGCCTTCCCCAGATACCTTTTCTTTGGACACTCTGGTGCTAGCTTAGAGATCCACCTCCTCAGCAAGATTCCTGGGGTCAGTTAGCTTGCTGTCAACTAGGTGCTGGTGCAGCTCTGGAAAACAAACACTGAGCATGTGCTTGCTCATAATCAGAATGGTATTCTCATTGTAAACATTAACTTTGCTGCCCCGCACCCAACCATTCAGTACCTTGATGGAATAATGCACAAAATCTACCCACAATTGGTTGAGAAGCTTCGGGCTATCCCTGAACCTTTAGATGTACTTCTTTTTTTTTTTACTTTTCTTTATTGATTTTAATAACATAATACATTTAAGAAAAGCATCATCAGGCAATAAGTTCAGGACAATTAGGCAATCAAAGTGGCTCCGCACATTAACAGAGGTACATCATGTGATATAAAGAGACACTAGGAATAAAAGAAAAGGATAAGCAGAGAGAGACACTGTTTGCATCCGTTACAAAAAAAAACACCGAACATCGTGTTAGGAAGGACATTCATAACTGGCCAGAGGCAGTGAGCAGTAGACAACCATACAAGATCATATCGTAACATTAAGGATGAGTACTGACAACATCACCCTCAGGTTTGCCTGTTTCTTTACCTATCAAGTACTGTTGAAATGGGCCCCAGTAAGAATGTGGCCTGGATGGGGGGGAAGAAGTTTGCCATATGAGTCTGACTGTGTATTGCAATAGATCATGTCACTTGTCCACTCCTTAATTGTAGGAATCGGACCTCTACCCCACCGCATAGCAATCCGTCTCTTCGCCAAAAGTAGCGCCATCGCCACCAATCATCTGGAATTTTTGTCGATATGTTTGGTATAGCCTAGAAGTGCAGTGAGCGGGTCAGGGGATAGTGTGAGGTTAGTGATATCGTTTATTTTCTGAAATATTTTCCCCCAGTACTTCAATATGTGAAGACAGGACCAGGCTAAGTGCATAAAATCTGCCATCGGTTCCGGGCACAGAGAACAGGTAGCTGACTCATGCAAACCATATCTATGCAAACGTTCCTGAGTGTAGTATGTTCTATTAATGTATTTGAAATGTTTAAGGCGATGCCTACCATTCATTGATATCTTTTTCGTCATCTCTCAACAATATTGCCATTCTTTGTCCTCAATAATCCGGGCCAAGTCCCTCTGCCAGTCATGCCGAGGTTTGGAGAACTGTACCAATCTGTTTGCTTGTGTAATGTAATATATATTCTCGAAACTAACTTTGGGGGTGAAGGTGTCTTGATGACGTAAGAGAGGGCGTGAACTTCCGGGGGCTCCGGTAGGGAGTTCCCCAAAAGTGTTCTTAGGGCGTGCCAAAGTCTAAGATGTTGGAAACGCACCAACAGTGTAGGGATGGAGCTATCCGCTGTCAGCTGTTCCCAATTTCGGAGTCCCCCCCCCCCTCAAAGAGGTCACCTATAACAGGGACGTTAACTCCGCTCATGGCCTGGGAAACCCCACTATCAATACTGGAGGGAGCCAAGAGCACCACTCCAAAGGGGTCAAGGGAGAGTATAAAATAGCGCCAGCTTGTCTGTCCAACAGGTTGCGCCAAGCATGGGCGGTGGAATTAATAGAGTCTAGAATACTGTACCTATGTGTTGGATTCCTGAATAGCGCCAGTGGGAGAGTGTGTGTACCAGCAGCTATTATCTCTATATATATATATATGTGGGGGAGTAGTGGGGAAATGCAGCCAAGCAGAGGCGTGGGAACACTGTGCAGCTCTATAGTATAGGTCTAGATCCGGGGCACCGAAGCCGCCCAAAGAGTACGGCAACGTGAGAATCTCCCATTTTACACGGGGTTGCTTGCCAGCCCAGGCCAATTTTATCATGAGGGACCTTAATTTAATGAAAATGTGTTGTGGAAGCACCATGGGTTTGTTCTGGAACAGGAATAACAGTCTAGGCAGGACGACCATCTTCATCAATGAAACACGTTGCAGTAGTGAAAGTGGTAATTGCGTCCATCTAGTCACATCCTCTTCTAGTCTGTCCAATACTTTCCCATAATTATCAACTAACACTACTTCTGAATCAGTGTGTATCTGAATCCTTAAATAGCATACAGACTCTGTTGTCCAATGCAAAGGGAACTGCATCGTGGGAGGGAGGGTAGATGCGGTCAAGGGAAAAATTAAGGACTTGTTCCAGTTGATGCTTAGTCCGGACAGCTGTCCAAAGCGAACCACTTCATTCAAAACAGGGGTGAGGTTGGTAGAGGGGTCCCTAACATAAAGTAGTAGATCATTAGCATATGCGGAGACTATTAACTGATGACCTGGGAACCGCACTCCCCTATGACTGTGGTATTCCCTAAGGGCGCATAACAATGGTTCAGAGACCAAAGCATACAAGTGAGGGGATAAGGGGCATCCCTGCCGAGTGTCCCGGGTTATGGGTATCGGAGCCGTAAACAGATTTCCCAACCTAATTCTGGCACGCGACGCTTCATAAAGAACCTTAACCAGTTGTAAAAAGATGTCGCCCACACTCATCCGCCTGAGTACCATTTCCATAAAAAGCCACTCGACAGAATCGAATGTCTTTTCGGCGTCCAAGAACACCGCGGTAGCATTCATTTTGGGGTTGATATGCTGAACAGCGGTGAAAATCATACGAAGGTTAGATGTCAGGTTGCGTCCTGGGACAAATCCAGCCTGCTCGACTCCCACTGGGCCCGGAAGCAGTGGGGAGATGCGGTTGGCCAGTATCTTTGCGAAAGGTTTTGTGTCTGTGTTTAACAGGGACAAGGGCCTATAAGATGAACAATGGCTAGGGGTTTTGCCAGGTTTGAGAAGGGTAACGATTAATGCCTCATGCATTGAAGGGGGCATTAGCTTACTCTCCGCCATCACCTCAACCAGGTGTGGGATTAGGTCTTGGAAAGCTTTATAAAAGGCGACAGTCAGCCCGTCAGAACCCAGGGCGGACCCACTTTTCATTGATGACAAAGCGACCCTAATTTCCCTGAGGTCTAGGGGAGCCAGGAGATGTTCTCTGTGAGAGTCTGTGAGCCAAGCGAGATGGATATGTGGCAAATAATCTTCAATAGCTGAACTAGCAGGGGGGATCCGAGACCTATACAGGTCTGTATAATATCTACTGAATCTATCAGCGATGCCTTATGAATCATATATCAAACTACTATCTTCACCCTTAATTTCAAGTATGGAATTAGTTTCTCTCGGGGGACGCTGCAATTTAGCTAACAGGGCTCCGGGGCGTTCGCCCTTCCCGTACACCTGAGCTGTGGCGTACTGGCCTAAGTGCTTGACCTCACTCTCAGCTGTGTCCTGGAATTCCACCAACAGCGCTTTAATATTCTTTAGTGTCTCAGCTTGCCCCGTCCGCTGGTGCTCTTGTTCCGGGGCTGTGATGTCTGCCTCTAGTTTAGTAAGCCTGTTCTGAATGGACCTGAGAACTCCAGCATGCTTAGCAATTGTTTCCCCACAAATAAAAACCTTAAACGTTTCCCAGATAGTTAAAAAGGCAGGGACTGAGCCTATGTTCTCTCTAAAAAAGGTATCAATAGCTGTAGCCATTTCTGAGTGGCACACCTGATCAAGTAGGGAATACGGAGGAAACCTCCATGTGAATGGGGCATGTCTAAATGTAGGGACCGTCAATATCAACTGCACTGGAGAATGGTTGGAGTAAGTTCTGGGGAGAAGTTCACAATTCGAGACTAGTGGGACCAGGCTTCTAGAAACCAGCCAGTAATCAATCCTGGTGTGGGTGTCATGTGGGGCAGAGTAGTGAGTGAACCCCGGGGTGGCTGCCGGACGCTGCCTCCAGACATACGCGAGCCCAAGCTGCTCCATGAGCGCCGATATGGTGCTGGCCGCTGCAGGAGGCTTCCTCGGTGGGCCGTGTGATCTGTCTTTTTTGGGGTCAAGTATACAATTGAAATCTCCTTCCCACATTTGGGGCAACTCATTAGTGTTAAGCAAGCGTGCTGTCAGGGACTGAAAAAACTGAGGGTTGTCATAATTGGGTCCATATATATTAACTAACCGAGCACTGAAGCCCTCAGCCTCACAGCGGGCTGCAATAAATCTACTATTGGGGTCGACCTCCTCTTCATGCAAGGACAAGCCTGATCTAGGGTTAACCCAGCTGAGGACCCCCCTTGCATGTGAAGTGAAACCAGCTGTGGAAAAAAGGCCCTGTAGTCGCCGTTTTGTGAGCATCTTATTTTGGGGGGCAAGATGGGTTTCTTGTATCATTGCTATATCTACGTGGTGTCTTTTCAACATGGCAACAACGTTTCTTAGCTTGCGATAATCATTAAGGCCCCGGACATTCCATGTCCAGAATTTAATTGACTTGGTGGTCATGTGTGGTGTTCGCCTACAATGCACATTACATATTCAATCCCAGTGTCATACTTCATTGCAAGGAGCGTAACTAAAATCAAAATGCTGTGAATTGCCTTTACTGTGCTAATGAACCTCAACCCCTCCCGCCCGCCACCCACGCTATGCTGACCCCAACTTGGCATAGTTGATCCCTCAGCCCCCCACCCGTAAATGCAAAACAAAACCACGGAATATACATTCCATAACATAAACAAACCCAGATGTTGATGGCGGTTAACACACCGGGGCAGATGTTGCCTACAAAACATCGAGAGAAAGATACTAAAGCCTCTACAACAATGTGCTCCTCCAATACTGATCAGCTCAACAATGCATAATATTAAACGTAGTGACGATACCGCCCAAACACCACCTGATACGATACCATAATTAAGCTACCTCCCCACCCCATCCGCCAAAAGAGGGCACATCACAGATTTGTAACCAAAGCAGTAACACATTATGGGGAATTCACTGTTCTTCAGGGCCAGGAGTATCATCGTCCAAAGAGCGGCGAGTTATTGGTGATCCCCCACTTCAACTGTCACTCTCTCTTCTTTTCAAGAAATGTAAAACCTGTTTGGAGTCGTTAACTATGTGAAATTTCCCATCTGCGCGCACCCTAAGTTTTGCTGGGTAAATCATATTGTATTCCAGATTCAGGTCGCGTAGCTTCCGTTTAACAGGGACAAACTGACGTTGTGCATCCTGGACAGCTTGTGTAAAATCTGGGTAAATTGATATCTCTGTGCCCTCGTATCTCAGAGATTGTAGTTCCCTGGCTTTCTTTAGTGCAGCGTCCCTGTCTCTATAGTTGAGTACCCGGGCAATAATAGGGCGAGGAGCAGCCCCAGGGACTGGTCTGGGAGTGAGAGACCTATGGGCACGCTCAATGATGAACATGTTAAAAAAGGTATCTTTGCCCAGGAGTGTAACCAGCAATTGTTCCATGAAGAGTTCCATATTAGGGATGTTGGAGGATTCAGCAATACCTACTACGCGCAGATTGTTCCTTCTCAAAGTGCTTCCAAGTCCTCTGCGTTAGACTGAACTGAATGCAGTAGCTTTTCTAGCTTCACGGTGGAGTTCAGAGTGGAGTTGAGTGTGTCCTCCGCGTCCGACACCCTCTGCTCAATCTAGCAGCTTGTTTGTCCAGCCTCTCCAACATCCTGTCCATCCTGAAAGAAAGGGCGTCTAACTTACCATCAATTTTTGTTAGGCTGAGCTGCATGGCCATGAGAATCTGCTTTAGATCGGAGTCGGCGGCGTGTCACCCATTTCTGAACCAGACTCAGATGCATTTTTCTCAGTGTCTTGATGTCTGGGGGTTTACGTGGTTCAAATTGCAACTTGAATTGCAATTTTTCTGTGCGGCCCATGGTCACCTCTGGGATCAAGATGAGGTCGAAGGGGCATATCACCCTCAATGTAGGTTGCTAGAGCCCCACACAGATCACCTCATGGAGGCACCCAACACAGAGGTAAGGGCCCCACCAACTGCGTTAACAAAGATCGCGGCCACCCACCAAGAAGCACCCCCACCTTATAATGGATATTGTTTGGGGACCGTATCCAGCAACAGCCACCCAGTCAGCCGCCAGGTATCCAAGGGATGCAGGCCATAGCGTTGTCAGCTCAGAGGCAGTAGGTGGACCACCCCGTTAGACCACCAAGACCAGCAGTTCACGTCCAGGGTGCACCACCAATCATGCAGAGCCCACTTAGCCAGGAGGTCGGGGGGAGGGGGCGGGCCAGCAGTCGACACCCAAACAGAAGGCACAGCAGGCTCAACCAGCAACCAGGCCCCAGTGTTGAACGTGCTTGTCCTACCGGTGTCCCCAGGGGGCTGCAGTGTCAGCACGGCGGCAGGCACAGGGAGGCTGCGCCGCACCGAGTGCTCCAATCAGTAGGGGGATGGCCCACCAAGTCGGTCCAGAGACACAAATTAAGGAGAGGCTATCACCTGGAGAGGGTTGCTATCCACGGGCACACCCACACAACCCCAGCACTGAGGGTCTGCTCTATTGTCCCAGCGCAGCACACGATCCTGCACAAAAAAGTCACTGTGTCATCAGGGCAGCCCCAGGACAGCTTCCCCACAGCTCGCTGAGGGAGGTCGATGAAGTGAGGGGGACGACAGCCAAAGTACTCCCAGCAGGAGGAGCAGGTAATTAGGCAGGGTCTTCCGCGATACAGCGCAGCGCTCGTCTATGATAATCAGCGTGGACACCAATTCCAGTGCCGGGAGCGGCAGGGTTCAGGGATGCCACAGTCTACCATGGGGCAGCCGAGACAAGCACAGGCCGCTCCCATCAATCACTGCCGCAGCCGCAGGTCCAACGGCGCCCCGGGACACTCAGTATATGTGAAGCCGCCACGCCTTACTCCGACGGCCGCAACCAGGAGCCAGCAGGGTGGGGCGTCAAATGGAGCTTCAGCGGCCTCCCCAACGTCATGGAGCCACCGTCAGGCACGGAACAGGCCCAGAGCCTTCACAGGAGCGGCAGGATCATAGACGGACCCAGCAGCTACAGCGCAGGCACCCAGGGAGGCCGTACGTAACAGGCACCAAGCAGGAAAGCAGGCCGCAGCACCTAGGTTGGGCGTATCCGCCTCGCCACGCGGCCTCGGCACAGATATTCTTTTTTCTTTTTGGGTTCCCTCAGTCGCCAAATCGTCCCACATGTGCCGGCTGTGGCGGGGAGTCGATACGGGTCAAATTGGAGAGCAGGATCGAGTCGGATAGAAGTCGGCTCACGGAGCTACCCTAAAGCTACCCATCTTACGGCCAGGCAAGCTCCGCCCCCAACCACCACCCCAGTGCTCTTTTGTGATCTTGTGCATTCTCAGGGCTACCCCATAGGCAGAAAACCACTTATCAATGTCATCTCCCGACACATAATTGGGCACCAGATGGGAATTATGACCTCTCTGTGTTCTTCAGACACTGTAGAATTGCTGTCACCCTTGCTGGAATCTGCTTGCTTGGCCCTCAGTTCCAGCTCTTTCTGGCTTCTTTTATGAGCCAATGGCTCCAAATGAGGTATCTCCTTCATTTTTAATTTGTCCATTTGCAGTTGAAATTCCATCTTTGCCTTCCTGTCCACCAATTCCTCTGGGAACAGGTCATGTGATGAAGCACTGCTTACCGCTCTGGCAGGGGGATCCAACTCAGGAGATGAGTCCTGCCCCTCTGTTGAAGACTGCAATCTAGGGCTGTTGTCCTGGCCTTGATCCTGATCCTCCATATCATCCTAATCCTTTTGCTCCTCTGTGGCTGCCATCAACTGGTGGATCTCTGTCCAGGCCCCCAGAGCTTTCCATAGCTCCAATTCGTTGGTGCTCTTCATTTTTAGTCCCCTTTCCTGGCCGAACTGCTTAAGCTCAGCCACTGTGTAACTTTCCAGGTTGGCCAGCTCAAACTCCATTGTTGCAGGTATAGTTTCAGACAGTCCAGTAGTAAGAAAGAGGAAGATTTGGAAAACCATAAGAAGTCAATGAAGGAGAATTTAAAACTTAAATTGATCTTGAGTCTGGAATGGTAGAATACACCAAACTACTGTATGGCACTGCACAAACATAAGTCCTATCCTTACCACTCATCACCAATGTTAGAAATTAGGTTACTGGTTGACTTGGTGTGAGCCCTGGTCAAGCTGCAGCCACAATCCTAGGCAGGGTGAGGCACAAGCAAACCCCAATGCAACCTGTTAGCTTGGCACAGAGCAGTCAGGCTTAACTTAGAGGCAATGTGTAAAGAATGTGTGCAACACATCAAACCGTAAAACAGTGAAATCACCACACAAAAATGATTCCCACACTAGGTTAGAAAAATCGAGCAACATGTAATAAATAAAACAAGACCAAATCGACAAATATCCAATCAGTAGAACCGAAGTTATATTTTTGTAAAGGATAAACTGTAAAATAGTGCCAAAAAGCATAAATTGCCAACTGGGCATATCTGGTTGCGCTGGACTGGGTCATGATTTCAAGCAGACCGCGATGGAGCGCATGGTAAATACAGGCCCAGATTAGTCCCACTGAAGATTTAACTTCTCAAGTTGTGTGCCAAGAGTCCCGTTTGCATGGAAGAAGATCACTGGGAGCAAGGTGAACATCGGTGACTGACAGTAGTCGGCCTGGTGCAGGGAACAGGCCGGAAGTCATAGATGGGCAAGCTGGAGCTTCACTTTTGAGGTACATGCAGGCGATTGATGCTTGATGTGCAAAGAAACAGATTTGTGGTGGCTTGTGCTGATTTTTCATGCAAGTGGCCTAGTTTCAATGGGAACGGGCCCATTCGCAGTTGTGAACAGCCCCAAAGCTTGAAATTAAGAGCTCCAGGGCTACACCCAAGACCTGAGAGGTGCCTCTTAGGGGTCAGGAACCCGTTGAAGATGAGTCCAGGAGCTGTGCAGAGTCTGTTATGTCCCTGAGGATCAGAACAGGAGGCCAGCAGACTAGTCTTGGAGTCACTTGGGATCCTGGGTTCAAAATGGAGTTGCAGGTCCAGTTCTTCTTCCCCAGGCAAGAGGGCATCAGGCAGCACCTCAGCACAGCAAGGCAGCAGGTCCTTCATAGTAGCAGTCCAGCAGACTTTCAGTCCTTTCAGCACCACATTAGTCCTGCTTCCTGGCAGAGTCCACAAGTCCACAAGTGTACTAAAATGGTGGTGTCTGAGGTCCTTCTTTTATACACTGGTGCCCTGGCTCTGGAAGGTGGGAGAAACTTCTAGACAGTAGCTTTGAAGTGCAAGGAATTCCCTGCCTGCCCTGGTTCCAAGCGAGCTGAAGTAACAATGCAGGGTCATTAAGTCCATTGTGTGGAGACAGGACATCGCATATTCAGGAGTAAGTAAGGCTGAGCCCAGTGCCTCCATCCCATCCTGCTAGTCCTGGCCCAACCAGTCACACCTAAGCTACCATTGTGTGTGGCTGTCTAGAAGGAAGACACAAAGCCCAACTGCCAACTACAACCAGTCACGTGACCAGAGGTAGGCTGCACACATGACTAAGGCAAGAAAATGCCAACTTTCTAAAATTGGCATTTTCAGAATTGCAATTTAAAATCTGACTTCACCATAAATTAGTATTTTAAATTAGGATTCCAGAAATATCGAAGATGAGAGCGTTATCTCTTCCCATTTGGAAATTACACGTATAAAAAGTAATAAAGCAACTCCAGTGTTATCTTATGAGAGAGATAGTCTTTTCAGTGGTGAAAAACTAATTTCAGGATTTCTCTACTAGGACATGTACAACTTAGAAGTGTATGTCCAACCTTTTAGATAATGTGCACTCTGCCATTGGGCCTACCGTAGGCGTGACTTATATGCCTTAAAATGGAAGGTTTGAGCCTGGCAAAGGATTTATATTGCTAGTCAACATGGCAGTTAAAACTGCACACACAGACTCTGCACCACAAAGGCCAGATGTAGGAAAGCCCCTGTTTTGCATGGTAAGCCCCCACTTTTTGCCTGATGCCTGATGTGATTTTGAACTGTAAGTGCACTGGGTCCCTGCTAACCAGGATCCCAGTGTCAGATCTCTTTCCTAAACACTGTACCATGATTGGAACAACTTCAGCTACCTATGTAAGTCCCTACTAAAAGGTACTCCTGCTACCTAAGGCATAGGTACTGAAGAAGGTCCTCTGGGACTGCAGCACTGGTTGTGCCATCCCCGGACACATCACCAACGCTATTTACTCTGCCATTGCAGGCTGTGTGTCTGGGTGCTAAGAAATCTGAAGAGTTGACATGGCACACAGCCCTGTGTGCCATGCCACCAATACACTGCATAAGATATAGGGAAGTAACCCCTACTGCAGGCCTTTAGCTGTAAGGCAGGGTGCACTATATCCTATGTGAGGGCATATCAGCATGAGCAGATATGCACCTACAATGCCCAGTCTATTCCGAGATATTGTAAGTGCACAAGGAAGTCATAAGGAGTACATGGGCTGGATACTTGTCAAAACGAGTGTTGGAAAGTGGGTTATTACTAGTAGTGGTAAATATGCATCTACTACTGGAAATTCTTCCACTAACACAGTCTAGGGCTCAGCACAGGTCTCAATAAATTATTCCCATGCTCATCCCTGGGTAGCTTGGCTGCGAGCAGGCAGGCTTAGTTTAAAAGACAGGTATGTAAAGCATTTAACAACACCAATTCAGTAAATACGTAAGGCATAACACACAATAAAAATCCACACCAAGCTATAACAATAGGAAATATGTTTATCTTTAAAATGACATAAAAATGACAAAAATCCAAGATAGGGAACCAGAGAAGTGAATTTTTAAAGAATAAACACTTTCTAGCACTTAGTCACCTTATGCACCTTTTTTCCGAAGTTGCTCCAAACTTCTGGAACTTCTTCCTGAAGTTCCTATTGAGGGTCCAAAGGGTCCAAAATACAATCCAAGAGTCTGGATGCCCCAAGATGGTCTTTGAAAGTTTGGGACCACAATTCCCACAATGCACCTGGCCAAAACCCTTATGAGTCCACTGGATGCACTCCAGGCAGAGGACTCTTGGTGGAATTGATTCAGGTGAGCTCAGTTAACCTATAGCTTGCAAGGAGTTAACTCTTTAATCTTTTAGAAGCAAGGCACATTCACAGGGCTGTAGTTCCAGATAGTGCAGTAGGCACAGTCTAAACCTGGTGATGCAAATCAAGTTTCCAGCATGGCGCTCCTTCTTCTTCTCTTAGTTACAAGCAGCAGATATGAGAGGCTCTGCACCTCTCACATATTTATTTATAGGTTTTGTATAGCGTCTGAATCACCCCCTAAGGGTATCTCTGTGCTTCGAACAGTGCTGCAGGAAGGCTAACGGGGCAGTTTTTAGAACAGAGCTGTGTTGAGAAGCTTTCTGAATTGGAGATAGTCAGAACATTGCCTTAGATGGATGGAGAGCTGGTTCCAATAAAGGGGAGCGAGGTAGGAAAAAGCTTTCCCGCCCAACCTTGATTTCCTAACCCAGGGGACCAAGAGAAGAGATTTGGTTCCTGAGCGAAGAGTCCTGGAGGGGACATAGTGAATAAATTTCTCAGCGAGATAGGGGGCGCCATTGTTATACAAGGCCTTGTGAACGGTGCAGCAGGTTTTAAACTTAATCCGCTTACGCACCGGAAGCCAATGAAGCTGTTGGAGGAGAGGAAGAGAGGCAGTTTTCGGGGGAGCATTCAGGACAAGGCGTGCTGCGGTGTTCTGAACCACCTGCAATCTGCTTAACGAGGACTCGTTGGCTGAGACCAGGAGAGCGTTGCAGTAGTCCAAGCGGCTTAATACCATTGTCTGAAAAATGATATATTTTCTGGACTTTGTAACTCCAAAATTACATACCTTAGGACTGTGTTCTGGGTCTTAAAAATATATAGAAAAAGGAACAAGGAAACCCTTATAGTCAGAAGGGACCATGGGTAGTAGTTTGTAAGAAAAGACAGTGGTCCCTTACCAGGTAAGTCAGTATAATACCACAATTTTACAATCAAGATTGGGTCTGGTGTAGTCTCAATTGACAATTTCAAGGATTTATTTAACAATTAGAAAAAAAAAACATTACATGAAAAGGTGAGTGAGCAGGACGTGACAGGGTAATGGGAAATCAGCCGATTTCATTACCACAGGCAAGTGACTTAAAAGTGACTTTTAAGGTGAGAAAATGTAAATACGCAAAAGTCACAATCCAAAACACATCGTGTACTCCACAATTATGATTACAGTTTAGAGTTTAAGATGCAAGTGTCGACGACGTTTCAATCCCCAACAGGGTTGGGGGATCATAATCAGGACTAAACAATGAAGTAAGTGCCTGGGAAGTTACCTTGATAAGTAAAGAGAGGGAGGTAGGGAGAGTGGTGAAGGGAAACAAGGGAAAAGGAGAGGAATTAAAATATGGCATGTAACAGAAGCGAGGTCACATAATATGTTAATTAATTCAGAGATGCATGATCAGCTATATAAGACCAGGCACTGGAGCCCCAGTGTGGTGTACCCGTATGGGCGGAGAAAAGGCAATGATAGTGAAGGGAGAAGGTCTCAGTCAATGCGAGCACATAAGCAATGATTGTCGTGAATGAAGCACGCACAATACAACCAACAATAATTGAATCAAATAGTCGGAAAAGCGGAAGGCGGAAGACGAGATAAAACCCATCATGGGATAGATGGGCCCAGAGTGATCAAGGGCTGAAAGCTACAGGTCAAGTGGTGTGAATAGGTAAGGGTAAGAATTAATGAAAAACTCTATCGCACAAGCGCCTATAAGGGGTGAAGTCTCCATACAACCGGGGGCAGGATCACACATGCTAGGCAGATGTATACCAGAGCGGACCACAGAAGTTGAGAGGAAGGAGAGTGAGCGCAGAAATGCATAACAAGTAAAAAATTAGTATAAAATGACCGCGTGGTAAACTTACTCATGGTCAGCATGTGAAGGAATGTGAACCGAGTGGTTTGTGGCGCGAATCCCCAGAAGGGAAGCATGAATATCCTAGAGGTAGAAGGGAAGGGAATTGTGAGGGGTGGCAAATAGAAGCCGGGCTCAAATTGGCGCGGTGGGTAGGAGCAAGCAGCGCTGCTTACCTAGGCAGGTATGTAAGGGATTCCGTCATGGCTGGAATTGAAGATGGCGGGGAGTCCCGTCCCCCTGGGGATGCGGAATGAAGGGAATTCGCATGCCTAGGAGAGAGGGCAATGAAGTCAGGGAGAGGTGGGCGGAGGTGCGGCAAAGCGGGAAAGCGTCGGACGGTCTGCTTACCGAGTCCGATGAATAAAGCAGGTGTGCTAGCGGGGTCAGTTCCAATGGACTTCTGCTCGCGGTGGAAGATGCCGGGAACTGAAGACGGCATGGGAAGCAACTAATTAAAGGGAGCCGCGCTGCGGAGGAGAAGCGCGAGACCGCGCATGCGTCAGTTTACGAAAACTAAAGCGGCAATGCTGGAGGGAGAGGGGAATATGGCGGCCATCTTAGGGGTGTGAGTACCTTGCTGGAATAGTGTGAGGAAAGGCAACAGATGGTCAGAAGAAAAGAAAATAATCTGAGATGAGGGGGAAAAAGGGGGAAGAGGGGAGGACAGACCAGAATAAAGAAAATAAGTGCCCTAGCTGCCAAATGCGAAGAAACAGTCCAATACAATTTAAATAGTGTAAAGTACGGCTATTGTGATACAATAACAACAGTAGTGAAGTCATGAACAGAGGACAATAAGAATAGTCCTATTCAACAAAGGAGTGGTAACCATATATGCCCTAGTGTCATAGTTACCAGATGTCAATTATACAGTTGCAACCACAATTAGAATTTGCTAAGTGAAGCTGATATAATTAAGTAGTATGGTTATAGGTTAGATGGATGGAACTAGAATTGAGAGCCATATTGCAAAATATAATTGCAAGCATATTCACAATAGTGGTACCACACGGGTGATTATATATTGATCAAGTGTAGGGTGGTCAAGGAAGGCTGGTCAATGTTTTTCATGATAACATATCAGAGAAGGTTGGTCCAATCCTCCATGCGGTTGAGCCCTGTGTGGAGACTGTCCGTACGAATGATCCATGTGAGCTCCTCTTTGTTTAGGATGCCGGTGATGCTGGAGTCCCTCAAGGGCTGCTGAATCATATTGATGACTTGCCAGCGTAGGTCATCTTCGGTATGTTCGTGGGAGGTAAAATGTTCAACTAACGGTGCATTGGGTGTTCTTCATCGTATTCGACTCCTATGTTGACAGATTCGGATTCGGATTTTTTGCGTCGTTTGGCCCACATAGATCAGGTTACAAGGGCAAGTAATGGCATATATCACATTTGCAGTGTTACAGTTGGAAAAGTTACTTAGAGTGACATCAATATTAGCATGCACAATTTTTTTTGTATCTGTAGTGAGATGGCATACACTGCATCCGCCACATTTGAAATGTCCTAATACAGGTGGGAGACCCCACATCTCCGTTAAAGTAGGAATTCTTTTATTTGTGAGGGCTGCTCTTACCAAATGGTCTTTAATACTTTTACTCTTTTTGAAAGCAAAGAGTAGGCGCTCAAACTTAAGGTCACCTGAGTTCAATGTAGGCCAATGTTTAAGAATACACTTTCTTACTGCATTTGAAACGGGTGAGAAGGTAGTGACGCAGACAGTTTTGTCCCCATTGTTTCTAGTTTTGGGCTCAGGAGTGTTTCCCTTGGGCAATACCATGCGCGTTAGAGGGCATTCTTGACTAGTTTGCGTGGGTACCCCCTGCTGGTCAGTTTTTTGGACAGTATTTTGGCCTCACTAAAGTAATCCTCTTTGCGATAACAATTGCGTCTGATCCGTAGGAATTGTGAGTAAGGAAGGGAATCCCGTAAGGCTGATTTCCCATTACCCTGTCACGTCCTGCTCACTCACCTTTTCATGTAATGTTTGGTTTTTTCTAATTGTTAAATAAATCCTTGAAATTGTCAATTGAGACTACAACAGAACCAATCTTGATTGTGAAATTGTGGTATTATACTGACTTACCTGGTAAGGGACCACTGTCTTTTCTTACTGGGTCTTAAAAATGACATAAATAATTACTATTTTTATAAGCGGGTCTTGGATTTATTCTTAAGTGTGTGTCTCATTTATTGTCTCTGTGAGTACAACAAATGCTTAACACTACCCTCTGCTAAGCCTAACTGCTTGCCCACACTACCACAACAAGGAGCATTAGAATTACCTCTGTATGCCATTTGGTGATTCACTGCACTCTCTGCACAGTGCACTTCATTTTAGTACACTATATAGAGAGCCAGCTTCCTACACCTGAGATATGTTGAAAGGGCTACTTAAGTGTGTGGCACAATAAGTGCTGCAGACCCACTATTAGCATGTATTTTACAGGCCCAGGGCACAGGTAGTGCACTGTACTAGGGACTTTTAAGTTAATTAAATATGCCAATTGGGGATAAGTCAATACTACCATGTTTTAAGGTGTGCAAATGCACTTTAGCACGGGTGAGCAGTGGTAGGTACTCAGAGTCCTAATGCCAGCAAAAACGAGATCAGACAAAAATGGAGGAGGAAGACAGAAGGTTGGGGGGAAAACAGCCCCAAGGCTGACAGGTCTAACAGATGTGTAATGCTTTGTCACTAGGGACATATCTGACAAATGTATTGTCATAGAAGTTCAATGCTACATTTTCATGGTGGTATTGCTTACCTCTCTGGGGCTATTTACAAGCCCCTTGCGTCACTGGTGCGTCACATTTTGTGACGCACTGGCGGCGCAACCTGCTGCCCCCTATTTACAAGGACATGTAAAGCCACCCTGCGTAGCTTTTCATGTCAGTGTAAATATGGCCCCTTTACATGCAACGCTTTGCGTGAAAGGGGCGTGCCATGGGTGTTTCTGTCTGTGTTTCCTCACAACACCCATGGCTTCTGCCACATTTCCAGATTTAAGAGAAATCTCAAACCTGCTAATGCGTCAGAATGCAGAAGCAACGAGGACATTTTTTTCCTCTTTCTATGCGTCCTGCATTCTGCAGCACACATAGGAAGAGGAAATCGCCTCTTCTGATTGTTTTTGTGCAGGAAGGTGTCCCTTTCTGCACAAAAACAATCATCCCCATGATGCAGGCACCCTTGCACCATGGTGCAAGGGTGCCTGCGTCGGCGCATGGCAGCTAATTGCGTGCCAGCGCAGGGGAGAGCAAAGGGATCCGTCATATTGTTGTAGATATGATGCATTCTTTGCTTCAGAATTAACACCGTGCTGTGCAGCAAATGGCTTATGGCACCGTGTTACATTAATTCCTTGTAAATAAGGCCCTCTGTTTTTTATTTATAGCGTCTACTCTTCAAATAAAATTTTGATAAAACAGGAAGAGACGTATTTTTTACAGCTTTTAGAGTGAAAAATTGTTGACTACACTCAATAGTAAAGAAGGACCCACCAGGATTAATTACTTATAATGTATTCTCTACTAAATATTCATGTATTGTAGATATAAATTTACATTTGGAGTGTTCACTTCTAAAAACCATTCATTCATAAATATGACGATATCAGGAAATGTGGTCCAACCTGTACTATAATGTCTTCCTCTCCCCTTCAGTGTGCTTCTTAAAGTGACTTCCTTCATGGACATCCATATTCAAGGATTGATTCGCACTGCACAATCCTTGCCGAAATAACTCCTGGTTATGCCAAGATTACATTGTGCTTCAAGGTGGGGCATTTGAAGGGCAACATTCCAATGTTTGTTGCTCTATCCAAGCCTTTTTACTCAATATGCTAATTGTGGATAAAGCCAATATTACCAAGTTTTAAAGAGTGAGCACGTGCACTTTAGCACTGGTTAGCAGTGGTATAGTGCTTGGAGTCATAAGGCCAACAAAAGTAAGTCCAGCAATAGGGAGGAGGAGAGGCAAAACTTTTGGGGAAAACCACCCTAAAGCTGACAGGTCTAGCACAACCCAAATTCTATAATGTGTGATGTAAAAACTAAGGGGCATGTTATCAAGAAACGGCGTTAAAATTATCGCCGCTTTGGCGGCAGAAAACAACATGGGCTTCTATTGGAATTCTCAACGGCATATAATCAAGCCCATTATCGCCGCTTTAGCGGCAGTTTTCTGCCGCTAAAGCGGCGATAATTTTAACGCCGTTCTTGATAATATGCACCTTGATATGGATAGTACTTTCCCAAATAATTACATATCCCCCTCAAACGGCCTCTCCATCATTTCTTTCCTCTAGATTCCAGCAGACTCCATGCATGCACTATTGCTGGGTCCTGCTGCAATAAAAATGCATTCCCTAATGTGCCGCAATGCTCATGAAGCTAGGTTCACGGTATCAAATACCTAAAATGATTTTAAAAAACAATCTGCAGGCACTAATCGAATGCATGTACGTTCGGATTTCTGTCTCTTTAAAATGCGAATAACGGCCTAATTCTTTTTCACGTAGTTCGAAGACAAACGCCTGATGTTAAGATCTGCTGCATTGCTAGAAGGAGACACTTGCGGTAACAATCAAAAGATAATGCCTGGTGGCAAGTGCATGTTGCCTATTTGTGTCACTTCTCATGAGCAGATCTAAAGATGATTTTTCATAACACATGACGTTTGGACTGGTAGTGTTAACTTCATGTGACACTGTTGGTATGCGCTGTGTCTAGAAAAGATAGCACGGGTCTATGTTGAAGCGGTCATTCGAAGGTTACGTTCTGTTACGCTGCTTCTATTTTTTATAGGCTTTACGTTTTTAATCTGAACTTAAATATGTACACGTCCTTTTTTCTTTTGGTATTCTGGTTGCCATAAAGTTTATGATAATCTCAAGGCTGCAACATGTGACATATTATGCTCTTCATAAACCATAAACATTTAATATAATACCCTTTGGGGCCACACATGATTCTAGTATAAGTGGCATATTTCATTTATCACATTTTCCTTCTTTATTATGATGTACTACAATTGTTACCAGTTTAGTGCTTTTTGAGAAAACAAATCTATAGAGTAATATGTAGTATGAATTTAATAAGCATATTAAGTACCACTGGACCACTATTATTTGTCAATTGCAATGCAACACACTTTTCCTTTCGGTAGGATTAATTTTACAGTTAAGCACTCTGTCTCGTTCTTTAACCATCTACCCATACAAGCAACAGTTTACTGTTAGAGGTCATTGGAAATCATCTGCTTTGTGGAGGTACATTCGCCGTCTTAGGCTTTTCAACACTTGTATGTGCATGTTCATTGCAGTTGTATTGCTCTCTTTGAAGAAAAGGAAATTGCTAGTAGGGGCTGAGACACTGAGTCGGTGAAGTATTGACCAGGTATATTTGATTGTTGCAGAGCTGGTTGGGAAAGGTTACAAAAGTAGGTGCTGTGAATTCTATACTAAGGAAATAGCAAACATATAGATGACACTGACCGATGGTGTTCAAGCCACATTTGCAAAGGACATTATAGAGCAGGTAAGTGAGGCATATTTAGATGTTGCTAGACCTGGCATCCTTGGCGTGGTTTCCTCTGTCTTTTTGCCTCTATATCCTGTATTTATGACTGTGTGCTGGACTTTGTTTTTGCTGGTGTTTGAACTCTGGGCACTTTACCACTGCTAATCAGTGCTAAAGTGCAAGCGCTCCCTGCGTAAATTGTGATTATGATTGGTTATCCAAGATTGGCATGTTTGATTTACTGGTAAGTCCCTAGTAAAGTGTGTGCTCAGGGCCTGAAAATCAAATGCTACTAGTGGGCCTGCAGCACTGATTGTGCCACCCACATGATTAGCCTTGCAACCATGTCTCAGGCCTGCCATTGCAGTTTCTGCAAGTGCAGGTTTAAACTGCCATGTCGACCTGGCAAGTGCACCCACTAGCCAGGCCCCAAACCTTCCCTTGTATTACATGTAAAGTACCCCTATGGCAGGCCCAAGGTAGCCCCATGGGCAGGGTGCAGTGTATGAGAAAGATAGGACATATACTGATGTGTTTTACATGACTGATAGTGAAATACTGCCAATTTTGTTTTTCACTAATGCAAGAGCTATCTCTCCCATGGGTTATCATTGGAGCTGCCTTGTAACTTTTTACATGTGTAACTTTCAATTGGGAAGAGAGAGAAATTTTGAGTTTGGGTTCTCTGAACTCCGGATTTAAAAACATATTTTTCTGTGATTGAGTGGCTCCTCCCTAATGGTGGAGGAGCGTTGCCCCACTGAGTCAGTCAGTGAAAAATAAAATGATAATAAAACAATATTATGTTTGAGCCAGGGAGTCTTGGCTGGTGCGGAGCTGGGCCACGGAAGGGAGGAGGAGTGGAAGATGCATTGTAAAGTGTTCTTGTCGGTTTGGCTGTCCATCTTAGGCCGGCCAAACAGACATGAGCACTTAGGTTTCTCAAACCCAGCTGTGTTGCACAGGCAGGTTGGAGAAACAGCACAGACTCCCAGGCACTGTCTGAGTGGCAAACCAGTCCGTTCAGACTAATCCTGGCACTGCTCTCATGCTATTGAGACCAGCACCTGGATTGGGTAGGAAGCCTGTGCTGGTGTCCCAGGGACTGCTGGTGTCCCAGGGACTGCTGGGGCACCATCAAGAGCAGGAGAGAAGAGGAGCACCAAGGTGGCCAGCAGCGTGGGTGGCAGGACAGGTCTGTTTTTTTATTATTATTATTTCCCTAATCATCCACCCCCCCCTCAGTCCCAAGCCCCCCAACTTGAATTTTACGGCAGCCGCCACTGGTGGTTTTTAAATTGTGTGCTTGAAAATGCCACTTTTAGAAAGTGGGTATTTTCTTGCTTTACTATCCTGTGCTTCTGCCTGCCTGTGAAATCCACATCTGGTTTAGACTGACAGTTGGCCTGTTTGTGCATTCACTCTAGACAGTCACACAAAGGAGCTGAGGTGTGCCCTTCATATCCTGATTGCCCATCACCAGACTGATGGGCCTTCCTGAGCTAGAGCGGTAGGAGAAGTTGTCACTAACACCTGAATAGGGCTGTGCCTGGCCTCTCACAATGCTGTCTTCACCCCACTGTAGTTTCTGGAGTCAAGACAGGGCAAGGCAGGATCTGTGCACTACAAAGACTATCCTTTGAAGTATGCCTACTTCAAAGGCCAAAAAGGGAACAAGTATTGGACCTATAACAAGTATTGGACCTATAACCCCAGGTTTTTTTTAACACTTCTGGATCAAGACGAGACTCTGCCAAGAGGAAGTGCTGGAGTGTTGTCAGGAGCAGTACTGCCCCTTTGCTGTGCTGCTTTGCTGAGTTGACCTACATTAGCTACTTCTGTCTTGGAGAGGACAAAGACTGGACTTTGCTTTGGTATCCTGCTTGAGAGGATTCTCCAAGGGCTTGTGTGTGCTTGCTTTGTGTTAAGAAGTGTTAGGGCCATCAAAGACTTCATCTGCAGTCCCCCTGAAATCCTCTGCTGGGAGTTCTGACCTGCCAAGTGGTGCCAGTTCCAATTCTGGGCCCTTAGAGGTAGTTTGGCTGCTTTAAAGACTTCAAAATCCACGCATGACCCTTACAGCGATGGTTTTTCCACCGCAAGCTTGCTGTGCGGTTGAAAAACCAATGCATTGAAGCAGTGCGACAGACAAAATGCTGAAGCACCTCTTTACAGCCGTAAAAACAGCTGGAGCCCAAGTCCAGAGCACCATGTCTCTGATGTCCAAGACCCCTGCTCTGACTCCAAGGCAGGCCCTGCTGTGCGGCTGAAGTAATCGATGCAGCCCTGGTCCTCGGCTGGAAGAAACGAGGCAGTGTGTGTTTCATCGCTGCTGCATCGACCCAACGCGTCCAGATATCTACGGCCCACATCTGTGCTCCAAGTGTCCAACGCATCACCCTGCAGAAAGGCGTCGCTTCTGGAAATTGACGCATCGCTTCTCCTCGCAGTAAGGAATCAACGCAACACTTCTCCTGTGTGTAGCAGAACTGACGCCTCCATTACCCTAGGATTCAAGAACGGATGCATGCTGTGTTTTCTGATGCAGATGTCCAGATGTACAAATTATAGAAAAAGAGGCGAGGCATTTTACACAACATTCACCATGGAGGGGAAGAGAGAGATGGGAAGGATGTAAAAGTTGCAGGATTTGAGCAGCTATGTCTTTGGTCGTGATCTGAACTATGTCAGTGAGGTGGAGTACTAAGTTGCCTGGGAAGTTTATTCTAGAGGCAAGGGTGGGTGGTACATCACTTCCCGCAGTCAAGGTATGAGGAGGAAAACTCTAAATAAGGCAGCACGTGCATGTATTAGATTTACGCCTGTTCATTAGCTAAATGCCCTCAAGATAAATGTTAGAAAACAGAGGCAAGACATCATCGTTCATCCGCCTGAGCCCACAACAAGTTCCATGAATAAATAAAGTGAGGATCAAACATTTTACCTGCAGTTTACGGTTTTCAGAAGTTTGTTATTTTGATAATTGAATTCAAGGCTATTCTATGTATGTTATCCACTTGCCATCTATCAGTAATTCATTTCAGGTTCAACTCACAGCCGGCGGGCTAAACGCTTTCATTTATTTACTCACCTCTCACAATCACGCTGCCACATAACCACCAAGAAAGATACAATATATTTTAACTCAAAGTGATAAATGCCCGGAACTCTGCTTTCTTTTCTACACTCTTAAAAGAAGCTGGAGCTATATCTCAATTGGTGGCATCACGTGAATAGTAGAGAAGAGATGTCAGCAAAGATAAACAGAAGTGGTTTGACCTGTAAGTGGAGAACAAATGAAACCCTAGGAGCCGCAAATTCTGTTGCAGGAAAAACGAGGAACGTGAAAAGACTCCCCATGAGCCTTTGAATTAGGCAGTTTAGTAGTGGGGCATGGTATACCCATCAGTTACAAATTGCTATCTGTATTGTAGTCTCACAATATCTATATTATGAAGGAGACTTTAAAACAAGACAACAACGATTGCTCAAATTGTTTGGTTTCTCTATTTTGTTCAATTAAAACGTTGACTAAGGATGTACACTGATATGTTATCTACTGGCGGTCAAAAAACAAAACAAAAAAACGATCAGGCCCGCAGGCCCCGCCCCCTTCCTTCACCACTCTGCAAACGCGCCCCTGGCGCGTTTGCAGAGGGGGAACGAATTCCCCTTGAATACTGGGGTCCTTGGGGCCAACTAGCCCACCAGGAACCTCCAGTATGCGCCAGGGGCTGCCTTGCAGAGAGGTGTACAGAGGCCACGCCCCTTTTACACCTCTCTGCAACGCAGCTCTATGGCACTTTTTGGAGGTATATGGTGGGCTAGTTGCACCCCAGGGACCCTCAGGATTCAAGGGGAGTTAATCCCCCGACTTAAAACGCGCCACGGGCGCGTTTGCACAGTGGTGAAGGGAGGGGCGGGGCTTCAGGTGACATGTGTGCAAACAGGCCCCGTGGCGCGTTTTAAGATGGGGAATTAAATCCTCTTCAATCCTGAGGGTCTCTGGGGCCAACTAGCCCAACAGGTACGTCCAGAAAGCGCCACAGAGCTGCGTTGCAGAGAGGTGTAAAAGGGTGTGGCCTCTGTACATGTCTCTGCAACGCAGCCCCCTGGCGCATACTGGAGGTTCCTGGTGGGCTAGTTGGCCCGTAGGGACCCTCATGATTCAAGGGGACTTAATCCCCCAACTTAAAACGCACCACGGGGCGCGTTTGCACAGATGTCACCTCAGGCCCCGCCCTCCCTTCACCATTGTGCAAATATTCCTCTAAAATCAGCCGAAATCCGAATTCCGATTTACTCACCTGTTATCAGGAGAGACCTCAGTGCTGCATCTTTCAGCCCAGTACTGATCCTCAAAAGTAATTTTAACCGTACTTACCGGTAACTTGAATTTCCTTCATAGGCTAACATTGACTGGTTTCACTTGGAAATTCTTCTAAGTGTGGAGTTTTGGAACTTTAAAATATTCCTCTAAAATCAGCCGAAATACGAATTTTGATTTACTCACCTGCTATCAGGAGAGACCTCAGTGCTGCATCTTTCAGCCCAGTACTGGTCCTGAAAAGTAATTTTAACCGTACTTACCGGTAACTTGAATTTCCTTCATAGGCTAACATTGACTGGTTTCACTTGGAAATTCTTCTAAGTGTGGAGTTTTGGAACTTTAAAATATTCCTCTAAAATCAGCCGAAATACGAATTCCGATTTACTCACCTGTTATCAGGAGAGACCTCAGTGCTGCATCTTTCAGCCCAGTACTGATCCTCAAAAGTAATTTTAACCGTACTTACCGGTAACTTGAATTTCCTTCATAGGCTAACATTGACTGGTTTCACTTGGAAATTCTTCTAAGTGTGGAGTTTTGGAACTTTAAAATATTCCTCTAAAATCAGCCGAAATACGAATTTTGATTTACTCACCTGCTATCAGGAGAGACCTCAGTGCTGCATCTTTCAGCCCAGTACTGGTCCTGAAAAGTAATTTTAACCGTACTTACCGGTAACTTGAATTTCCTTCATAGGCTAACATTGACTGGTTTCACTTGGAAATTCTTCTAAGTGTGGAGTTTTGGAACTTTAAAATATTCCTCTAAAATCAGCCGAAATACGAATTCCGATTTACTCACCTGCTATTAGGAGAGACCTCAGTGCTGCATCTTTCAGCCCAGTACTGATCCTCAAAAGTAATTTTAACCGTAATTACCAGTAACTTGAATTTCCTTCCATAGCATATCATTGACTGCTTTTTGCTGAAAAAGTTTCTAAGTGTTGATTTTTGAAACATACAAATATTCCTCTAAAATCAGCCGAAATCCGAATTCAGATTTACTCACCTGTTATCAGGAGAGACCTCAGTGCTGCATCTTTCAGCCCAGTACTGGTCCTGAAAAGTAATTTTAACCGTACTTACCAGTAACTTGAATTTCCTTACATAGGCTAACATTGACTGGTTTTACTTGGAAATTCTTCTAAGTGTGGAGTTTTGGAACTTTAAAATATTCCTCTAAAATCAGCCGAAATACGAATTCCGATTTACTCACCTGTTATCAGGAGAGACCTCAGTGCTGCATCTTTCAGCCCAGTACTGATCCTCAAAAGTAATTTTAACCGTACTTACCGGTAACTTGAATTTCCTTCATAGGCTAACATTGACTGGTTTCACTTGGAAATTCTTCTAAGTGTGGAGTTTTGGAACTTTAAAATATTCCTCTAAAATCAGCCGAAATACGAATTCCGATTTACTCACCTGTTATCAGGAGAGACCTCAGTGCTGCATCTTTCAGCCCAGTACTGATCCTCAAAAGTAATTTTAACCGTACTTACCAGTAACTTGAATTTCCTTCCATAGGATATCATTGCCTGCTTTTTGCTGAAAAAGTTTCTAAGTGTTGATTTTTGAAACATACAAATATTCCTCTAAAATCAGCCGAAATACGAATTCCGATTTACTCACCTGTTATAAGGAGAGACCTCAGTGCTGTATCTTTCAGCCCAGTACTGGTCCTGAAAAGTAATTTTAACCGTACTTACCAGTAACTTATATTTTCTTCCATAGGAATCCATTGTCTGGTTTTCAGCAGAAAAGTTTCAAAGTGTCGATTTTCACAAACTACAAATATTCCTTAAAAATCGCCTGTATGACTTAAACGCATTCTTTCAACTGTTTACAGGAGATGCACCAGTGCTGGATCCAGGATCCAACACTGAGTAAGAAAAAGTAACGATAACAGTTTTTACCTGCTAAGTGAATTTCCTTCCATAGGATAACATTGGTGATTCTATGAGAAAAAGTTTCTAAGTGTCAACTTTTAAAATACAATAATATTCCTTAAAAATCACGACTGTAACCAAAACGCTTTTACTCAACTGTTTACAGGAGATGTACCAGGACTGAATCTAGGATCCAGTCCTGTGGTTAGAAAAGTAATCCATAAAGTAACTAATTGCATTTAACTAGAAATTCACATTGAGCTGAATGTTGCATTGTGTTTGAAAATGTGTTGCCCATTGCAACAACTGTAACTACTGTACTTAAAAGTCTATTGCCTATGTGCAAAGTATTTAAACTAAAGTAATTCATTCTGAGAAAGTATTTTTTGTAATGTAATGTATAATGTAATTACAATGTAATTTCAAAAATAAAATATGTAAAAGAAATTGTTTCTAAAAATGTAGTAAATCAGTATGAAAAAAATTAATATAAAAATTAATACATTTAAAAATTGTCATTTAAAAAACCTTTGAAATTCACTGAAAAAACCGTAGGTTTCAGGCACGTTATAGTTACAAATTAGCATTTTAAAAACCTTTGAAATTCACTGAAAAAACCATAGGTTTCAGACACGTTATAGTTAGAAATTAGCATTTAAAAAACCTTTGAAATTCACTGAAAAAACCAGAGGTTTTAGGGACAGTTATAGTTAGTTGGACATTGCACTCGTACAAAACCCGTGAAATTCCCCCGTTATAGTTAGTTCAGCTAACTATAACTCGCGCCCCGCAATGCACTGCTGATGACGTCACATATTACATCACTCATGACATGGTCAGTGACATCACTGATGACATCACTGATGACATCTCAAATGACATCACTGATGACATCATCCACGTGATAATCTGATGCAGCTCCTCACACCCTAATATAACCTTTGATACACCCAATCTAAATTACAGAGTGCCATTCGCAAAACCATAGACACTCCAACACCAATAACTACATACCCTCTCACTGATTCTTAGGTCTACACACACACATCCACTCACTCACCCGTACAGTCACTCATACTTATGGTCACTCAGTACAGGACTATCATATGCACTCTTACTCCTATATAGACACTCAAACACCGCCACTCATCCATAGAGGTACTCACACACCTAGTCAGTCATGCAAATAATTAAACACACTGCCATTTACTCACCTATACAGTTATACACACACCAGCTCACTTAATCATACAAATACTAGCACATTGTTACGCTCTTATACAATCACTGATACAAGCACACACTCATCCATACAGCCACTATCACAATCACTCACTCTCGCTTATAGCTATTTATATACTCCAATACACATATATACTGCCTTTCACATATTTAGTTACTCACACATGTACCACTGGGACATACATTCACTCACTAACACACTCTTACACACACTTACCCACCCATACAGTCTATCACAGATGCACTCTTGAAACCATCCACCCAGTGAATCACCCACTCACACATCTATGCACAGTCGCACACACCCCATCCACACAAACACTCAGGCACCCATACAGATACTCATAGAACCAATAAATAACCCATATAGACACTCATGTAGCTATTCGCAAATCCATGCATCCACTTACACACCAACAGACGGATACAGACATTCACACAGTTTAGTCACTAACCCATGCATTCAGTAAGATACGTTTAATCACTCACTTGTAGAGTCAGTCACGCACGTACTAAATCATCCATTCAGACACTTATACACCCACTCATTCTTCAATATGCCTTTCCCTATATATATTAAACATATTTAAACTTTACAGAAACACACAGTCACTGGATGATGTCATCAGTGATGTCATTTGAGATGTCATCAGTGATGTCATCAGTGATGTCACTGACCATGTCATGAGTGATGTAATATGTGACGTCATCAGCAGTGCATTGCGGGGGCGCGAGTTATAGTTAGCTGAACTAACTATAACGGGGGAATTTCACGGGTTTTGTACGAGTGCAATGTCCAACTAACTATAACTGTCCCTAAAACCTCTGGTTTTTTCAGTGAATATATATATATATATATATATATATATATATATATATATATTATCTACTGGCGGTCGCCAGTAGATAGTTATAGTTAGGACCTATTATCCTTAGGAAATCCGCGACATTCTATTTGAAATAACTCTTGCGCCGGTTGACGAATCTTCGCGAAAGTTTCCAACTTGTTGGGGCACTCCACTCCGCTCCTACCCTGAAAGTCTCGGGTTGATTCGTCAAGCGGGGGCCGAGAAAAAAGGGGGGTCCCAAAACGCGTTTTCCCCATTCATTTTTCCATAGGAACCTTTAGTCGCAGCTACAGCCCGAACTGCTGAACGGAATTACACCAAATTTGGCAAAGAGGTAGCCCTTGGTTCAGTGTCGTGCCTTTTGCTTAAATGGTGTAAATCCGTTCAGTAGTTCCTGAGAAAATCAAAAGTAAAGTCACATATATATCTATGGGCGCGTAGGGTCCGCGTACCCTCCCGATCACGAGCTGAATGCTAATTGGCTGTCAAGTGGCTGTCAACACTCCAAATCAGGAAGTGTTGGGAGCCATTTTGTCCCTCGGTAGAACCGAGGGACAGAAACAAGTGCGCAAAGCGCAAAAGGGGGCAGGGTAGAAACACCCTGACCCCCTAGGCCTGCTCAGGGGGTCCCACAAGGACCCCCTGGGCAGAAAAAAACATTTTTTTTAAAAAAAATTGGCAGGATGCGCTCAGGGTGCGCGGATCGTGCCGAAAAAAAAAATCGAAGCGCGGTCTCCGCGTTTCGATGTTTATTTGCCCCCGGGTGGGCCAAGTCCCGGGGGCATGGTGGGGGTTTAAATTTAATGTGGGGCCTCTAAGGCCCCCAAGCCCCGGGGAACGCCACCCCCGGGGCTTTCAAAAATAATGGTGCGGGAGGGCTCTTGGCTCTCCCGCAGCCCCGGGGACCGCCACCCCCGGGGCTTCTTTTTTCAAAATTATTTTCACCTGAGTGGGGGGCTCCAGCCCCCCACACGCCCCGGGACGGCCACCTCCCCGGGGCACTAAAGATTTGAATATGGGGGTCCGTTACGGACCCCAAAGCCCCGGGGACCACCACCTCCCCGGGGCTGTGAAATGGTTGGGACGGGGGCCGCGCGGCCCCCTCCTGGAGCCCTTGATGGCCCTGGGGACCGCCACCCCCAGGGCCGGCTCCTGCAGTATCCCGGGGTGCCTACCCCCGGGACACTGTAGTTTGCTATGACAGGACGGAGCCTCGCGGCTCCCGTCCTGTCATAGCAAACTTGGTTTGCATTTTGAAAGAGAGAGCAGGAAACCTGCTCTCTCTTTCAAAATGCAAACCCAATTAGCTAACATGGGGAGCAGCATGTTAGCTGCTCCCCATGTGGAAAAGCAATATACGGCTCGCGCAGGAGGTGGGGAGCCGGCTGGGACTGTGGGGGATTGGGGACCCCCCACAGTCCCCAACCAGAGGCAAGGCCCCGGGGATGGGGTCCCCGGGGCCATAAGTGGCCAGGGAGGGGGCCACGCAGCCCCCTCCCCAAATTAAATTTTTTTTTTTTAAAAGGGCAGAGGCCGGCCCCGGGGGATGGGGTCCCCGGGGCCTTAAATGGCCTGAGGAGGGGGGCCACGCAGCCCCCCTCCAAATTTAAAAAATACAAATCGAGGGCATGCCCCGGGGGATGGGGTCCCCGGGGCCAATACAGGCCAATATAACTTTTGATACACCCACTCTAAATTACAGACTGCCATTCTCAAAACCATACACACTCCAATACCAATAAGTACATACCCACTCACTGATTCTTAGGTCTACACACACACATCTACTCACTCACCCGTACAGTCACTCATACTTACAGTCACTCAGTACAGGACTATCATATGCACTCATACACCTATATAAACACTCACACAACGCAACTCATCCATAGAGGTATTCACACACCTAGTCAGTCATGCTAATAATTAATCACACTCCCATTTACTCACCTATACAGTTATACACACCAGCTCACTTACTCATAAAAATACTAGCACATTCTTACGCTCCTATGCAATCACTGATGCAAGCACACACTCATCCATATAGCCACTCTCACAATCACACACTCTCACTTATAGCCATTTATATACTCCAACACACATATATACTGCCTTTCACATATATAGTTACTCACACATGTACCACTGAGATATACATTCAATCACTAACACACCCATACACACACTCACCCACCCATACAGTCCATCACAGACGCACTCTTGAAACCATGCACCCAGTGAATCACCCACTCACACATCTATGCACAGAGTCACACACACCCCACCCACACAAACACTGAGGCACCCATACAGATACTCAGAGAACCAATCCATAACCCATATAGACACTCATTTAGCTAGTCAGAAACCCATGCAGCTGCTTACACAACAACAGACAGACGGATACAGACATTCACACAGTTTAGTCACTCACCCATGCATCCAGTAAGATACGTTTAATCACTCACTTATAGACTCAGTCACGCACCTACTAAATCATCCATTCAGACGCTTATACACCCACTCATTCTTCAATATGCCTTTCCCTATATATATTAAACATATTTAAACTTTACACAAACACACAGTCACTGGATGATGTCATCAGTGATGTCATCAGTGATGTCATTTGAGATGTCATCAGTGATGTCATCAGTGATGTCACTGACCATGTCATGAGTGATGTAATATGTGATGTCATCAGCAGTGCATTGTGAGGCGCGAGTTATAGTTAGCTGAACTAACTATAACGGGGGAATTTCACGGGTTTTGTATGAGTGCAATGTCCAACTAACTATAACTTTCCCTAAAACCTATGGTTTTTTCAGTGAATTTCAAAGGTTTTTTAAATGCTAAACCCTAACTATAACAGGCCTGAAACCTATGGTTTTTTCAGTGAATTTCAATGGTTTTTAAAATGCTAATTCCTAACTATAACAAGCCTGAAACCTATGGTTTTTTCAGTGATATTATCTACTGGCGGTCGCCAGTAGATAGTTATAGTTAGGACCTATTTTCCATAGGAAATCCGCGACATTCTATTTGAAATAACTCTTGCGTCGGTTGACGAATCTTCGCGAAATTTTCAAACTTTATGGCCCGCTCCGGTCCGCTCCTACCCTGAAAGTCTCAGGGTGATTCGTCAAGCGGGGGCCGAGAAAAAGGGGGTCCCAAAACGTGTTTTCCCCATTCATTTTCCCATAGGAAACTTTAGACACGGCTACAGCCCGAACTGCTGAACGGAATTACACCAAATTTGGCAAAGAGGTAGTTCTTGGTTCAGAAAGAACCCTTTTTGTTAAATGGTGTAAATCCGTTCAGTAGTTGCGGAGAAATTAAAAAAATAAGAGTCAAAAAATCAATTTCCCATAGGAAACTTTATGCAAGGCTACAGCCCGAACTGCTGAATGGAATTACACCAAATTTGGCAAAGAGGTAGTTCTTGGTTCAAAAAGAACCCTTTTGTTAAATGGTGTAAATCCGTTCAGTAGTTGCTGAGAAAATCAAAAGTAAAAACACATATATATCTGGGCGGAGCCTAACCACACATGTCATCGTGAGATCTGATTGGCTGTCAGCACTTCATCCTGGAATTGCTGGCAGCCATCTTGGGACCAATATAAATGATAGTACCCCCATTGAAATGCATTGTAGTGAATCGAAGATTTTGAGGGTTACCAAAAGGAGAACTATAAAGGGTGATAACAGACTTTAGTAACATTAGAATTCATTTGTTGATGGTACCATACTAATTTCAGGAATTGTGGTGTGTTCTAAGGTGATTTTACCCTGTGAAAAACCTTCTGCTGGGATATCATGAATCATGTTTGAGAGAAAACTATTTTCACATGCTTGTCCCATACAGTTTTGGAAGGTGCCCCAGAAGCTAAAATGAGAGCATATTTTCTGTAAATTCACATTATCTTTCTCAGTCATGTGAGAATGAAGTCTGACATTCTCAGTAAAACATGTACATCCAACAAGGGCAGAGACTGTCAGTTGATGCCTTTGTGTTCTACTGCAGCTTCCCAGAGTGTTCTAAAGAACAACTAGAGTGCTAACAGCCTTACTTATGACAAAAGTATGGCACACCTGAAGCCATCTTGATTGGAATAAACTGGTAACACTTAAAACATTTAATTTAAAAAGGAACAAAATGATGGGGTTCATCTTGTCATAGAAATTATGGTTAGTGCTCTGGAAAGAAAAATTAGGACATGTTTCAAGTGTGATCTCAAATATCTTCCTGTTATATTTCAACAGGAGCAGCCTGCCAGTTGATGCCTTTGTGTTCTACTGCAGCTTCCCAGAGTGTTCTAAAGAACAACTAGAGCGCTAACAGTCTTACTTATGACAAAAGTATGGCACACCTGAAGCCATCTTGATTGGAATAAACTGGTAACACTTAAAACATTTAATTTAAAAAGGAACAAAATGATGGGGTTCATTTTGTCATAGAAATTATGGTTAGTGCTGTAGAAAGAAAAATTAGGACATGTTTCAAGTGTGATCTCAAATATCTTCCTGTTATATTTCAACAGGAGCAGCCTGTCAGTTGATGCCTTTGTGTTCTACTGCAGCTTCCCAGAGTGTTCTAAAGAACAACTAGAGTGCTAACAGCCTTACTTATGACAAAAGTATGGCACACCTGAAACCATCTTGATTGGAATAAACTGGTAACACTTAAAACATTTAATTTAAAAAGGAACAAAATGAGGGGGTTCATTTTGCCATAGAAATTATGGTTAGTGCTGCAAAAAGAAAATTTAGTGCATGTTTTAAGTGAGATCTCAAATCCTCTTCTATTTCATTCGAAAATTCTGACATGCAGACTGAAACAATCACTTTCAATACCAGCAGTAGACTTCCAGTTAACTCCTTGGTGAGCAGTAGCTTTACTACAGTGATCTAATGAACAACTAGAGTAATAACATTCTGAATTTATGGCAAATGTGTGACACATCTGAATGCCTTCTTGATGGAATCAAAGTAAAAACTGAAAGCATTTCCTACTGAGGAGACTGCAGTAAATGAGGAAATTAGGAAACTTCATAACAAAGAAGGCTTCCAAGATGGCCACCAGTGAAAAAAGAGCCCAAATATAGCACAAATATTACCCAGATGTAGCCCACATATGGCCCAATGACAAAAGTGTGCAAAACACTTTTTATTTTTAGTTTTTTTGCAGTTTTATGTAGTGCAGACTGGTCAGGTATTGGAGCGTTGCATCTTAAAACATGACCCCCTACACTACAAAAACACCACTGCACTACCCTAAACCCTAAAACACTACCCCAGCATGACCCCTACACTACACAAGCACCACTGCACTATCCTAAACCCTAAAACACTACCCCCAGCATGACCCCCTACACTACACAAACACCACTGCACTACCCTAAACCCTAAAACACTACCCCAACACCACTGCACTAACCTAAATCCAAAAACACTACCCCCAGCACGACCCCCTACACTACCCAAACACCACTGCACTACCCTAAAACATGACCCCCTACACTACACAAACACCACTGCACTACCCTAAACCCTAAAACACTACCCCCAGCACGACCCCCTACACTACACAAGCACCACTGCACTACCCTAAACCCTAAAACACTACCCCCAGCACGACCCCCTACACTGCCCGAACACCACTGCACTGCCCTAAACCCTGAAACACCAGCCCCTGCACGACCCCCTACAGTGCCCGAACACCACTGCACTGCCCTAAACCCTGAAACACATACCCTAGCATGACCCCCTACACTGCCCGAACACCACTGCACTGCCCTAAACCCTGAAACACCACCCCCAGCATGACCCCTACACTGCCCGAACACCACTGCACTGCCCTAAACCCTGAAACACTACCCCCAGCAAGACCTCCTACACTGCCCGAACACCACTGCACTGCCCTAAACCCTGAAACATCACCCCAAGCAAGACCCCCTACACTGCCCGAACACCACTGCCCTAAACCCTGAAACACCACCCCCAGCATGACCCCCTACACTGCCCGAACACCACTGCACTGCCCTAAACCCTGAAACACCACCCCCAGCACGACCCCCTACACTGCCCGAACACCACTGCACTGCCCTAAACCCTGAAACACCACCCCCTGCACGACCCCCTACACTGCCCGAACACTACTGCACTGCCCTAAACCCTGAAACACCATCCCCAGCACGACCCCCTACACTGCATGAACACCACTGCACTGCCCTAAACCCTGAAACACTACCCCCAGCAAGACCCCCTACACTGCCCGAACACCACTGCACTGCCCTAAACCCTGAAACACCACCCCCAGCAAGACCCCCTACACTGCCCGAACACCACTGCCCTAAACCCTGAAACACCACCCCCAGCAAGACCCCCTACACTGCCCGAACACCACTGCACTGCCCTAAACCCTGAAACACCAGCCCCAGCACGACCCCTACACTGCCCGAACACCACTGCACTCCCATAAACCCTGAAACACCACCCCCTGCATGACCCCCTACACTGCCCGAACACCACTGCACTGCCCTAAACCCTGAAACACCACCCCCAGCACGACCCCCTACACTGCCCGAACACCACTGCACTGCCCTAAACCCTGAAACACCACCCCTGCACGATCCCCTACACTGCCCGAACACTACTGCACTGCCCTAAACCCTGAAACACCACCCCCAGCACGACCCCCTACACTGCACGAACACCACTGCACTGCCCTAAACCCCGAAACACTACCCCCAGCAAGACCCCCTACACTGCCCGAACACCACTGCCCTAAACCCTGAAACACCACCCCCAGCAAGACCCCCTACACTGCCCGTACACCACTGCACTGCCCTAAACCCTGAAACACCATCCCCAGCATGACCCCCTACACTGCCTGAACACCACTGCACTGCCCTAAACCCTGAAACACCACCCCCAGCACGACCCCCTACACTGCCCGAACACCACTGCACTGCCCTAAACCATGAAACACCAGCCCCAGCACGACTCCCTACACTGCCCGAACACCACTGCACTGCCCTAAACCCTGAAACACCACCCCCAGCACGACCCCCTACACTGCCCGAACACCACTGCACTGCCCTAAACCCTGAAACACCAACCCCAGCACGACCCCGTACACTGCCCGAACACCACTGCACTGCCCTAAACCCTGAAACACCAGCCCCAGCACGACCGCCTACACTGCCCGAAAACCACTGCACTGCCCTAAACCCTGAAACACCAGCCCCAGCATGACCCCCTACACTGCCCGAACACCACTGCACTACCCTAAACCCTCAAACACCAGCCCCAGCACGACCCCCTACACTGCCCGAACACTACTGCACTGCCCTAAACCCTGAAACACCAGCCCCAGCAAGACCCCCTACACTGCCCGAACACTACTGCACTGCCCTAAACCCTGAAACACCACCCCCAGCAAGACCCCCTACACTGCCCGAACACCACTGCACTAAAGCCTGAAACACCACCCCCAGCAAGACCACCTACACTGGCCGAACACCACTGCACTGCCCTAAACCCTGAAACACCACCCCCTGCACGACCCCTACACTGCCCAAATACCACTGCACTGCCCTAAACCCTGAAACACCACCCCTGCACGACCCCCTACACTGCCCGAACACCACTGCACTGCCCTAAACCCTGAAAGACCACCCCTCAGCACGACACCCTACACTGCCCGAACACCACTGCACTGCCCTAAACCCTGAAACACCACCCCCAGCACGACCCCCTACACTGCCCGAACACCACTGCACTGCCCTAAACCCTGAAACACCACCCCCTGCACGACCTCCTACACTGCTGGAACACCACTGCACTGCCCTAAACCCTGAAACACCACCCCCAGCACGACCCCTTACACTGCCCGAACACCACTGCACTGCCCTAAACCCTGAAACATCAAACCCAGCAAGACCCCCTACACTGCCTGAACACCACTGCCCTAAACCCTGAAACACCACCCCCTACACTGCACGAACACCACTGCACTGCCCTAAACCCTGAAACACCACCTCCAGCAAAACCCCCTACACTGCCTGAACACCATTGCTCTGCCCTAAATCCTGAAACACTAGGCCCAGCATGACCCCCTACACTGCCCGAACACCACTGCACTGCCCTAAACCCTGAAACACCACCCCCAGCACGACCCCCTACACTGCCCGAACACCACTGCACTGCCCTAAACCCTGAAACACCAGCCCCAGCAAGACCCCCTACACTGCCCGAACACCACTGCACTGCCCTAGACTCTTAAACACCAGCCCCAGCAAGACCCCCTACACTGCCCGAACACCACTGCACTGCCTAAACCCTGAAACACCAGCCCCAGCATGACCCCCTACACTGCCCGAACACCACTGCACTGCCCTAAACCCTGAAACACCAGCCCCAGCACGACCACCTACACTGCCCGAACACCACTGCACTGCCCTAAACCCTGAAACACCAGCCCCAGCACGACCCCCTACACTGCCCGAACACCACTGCACTGCCATAAACCCTGAAACATCAACCCCAGCAAGACCCCCTACACTGCCTGAACACCACTGCCCTAAATCCTGAAACACCACCCCCTGCACCGCCCCCTACACTGCCCGAACACCACTGCACTGCCCTAAACCCTGAAACACCACCCCCAGCACGACCCCTTTACTGCTCGAACACCACTGCACTGCCCCAAACCCTGAAACACCACCCCCAGCACGACCCCCTACACTGTCCGAACACCACTGCCCTAAACCCTGAAACACCACCCCCTGCACGACCCCTACACTGCCCGAACACCACTGCACTGCCCTAAACCCTGAAACACCACCCCTACACTGCCCGAACACCACTGCACTGCCCTAAACCCTGAAACACCACCCCCAGCACGACCCCCTACACTGCCCAAACACCACTGCACTGCCCTAAACCCTAAAACACCACCCCCAGCATTACCCCCTACACTGCCCAAACACCACTGCACTGCCCTAAACCCTAGAACACTACCCCCAGCACGACCCCCTACACTACCCGAACACCACTGCACTACCCTAAACCCTAAAATACTCCCCCAGCACGACCCCCTACACTACCCGAACACCACTGCACTGCCCTAAACCCTAAAACACTCCCCCAGCACGACCCCCTACACTACCCGAACACCACTGCACTGCCCTAAACCCTAAAACACTACCCCCGCATGACCCCCTACACTACCCAAACACCAATGCACTACCCTAATCCCTAAAACACTACCCCCCGCATGACCCCCTACACTACCCTAAACCCTAAAACACTACCCCCGCACGACTCCCTACACTACCCAAAGACCACTGCACTACCCTAAACCCTAAAACACGACCTCCTACACTACACAAACACCACTGCACTACTCTACACTAGAGGGGTCTGACTCGCACAGGTCACACGAGAGGCTGCTGCCTCCCTCCTTTTCAATTTTAAAGTTTATTGAATTTGAATCGTACTTACTTTTAAAACTGTTCTTAACATCTGCTGCTACTATTTTTTAAGCTGTTTTATCCAGTATCGCCGCCAAGCTTGTTAATGCTCTCAGGGGGAAGCAGGGAATTGTAGTTCCGGGTTCACGCTAAGGTCGGCGCCGGGTTAGCACTCTAGTCGCTTAACCCGACGCACAGCTGAACACTTAAATTCGCCAGATGGCGCGACCGCGCCGCTGGCGCGCCGAAGGCGCGCCTAAGGCAAGCTTGTCTGCGCCCGTCCGCGCCCGAACGCGACCAGGGACCAGAACCCCTGCAGATGGTCCCCCAGAAATACTTTATTACTCTAGGTCTGCGCTGAGTCAGTTAAACAAAATGACAGGCTCTGGCTGTATGCATACAATCTCCCTGGAAGAGGATCATGACAGGTGCTCATACTGTGATTTCAGATGTACTCTATCGGCCCCGTCTATAGATCCAATAGGACCCATCTATCAGCTCCTACTACTTAACTGCAGATCTTTACCTAAGCATATGGCCGAGATCTCTATGTTGCTGATGGATCTTGAGCCGGAGGTTTTATTTCTCACCGAGACTTGGCTTAACCCCAGCTCAGATCCAGACATTGTCCAAACACTTCCCCCTGGATACTTAATCCAGAGGAAAGATAGAATCTCAGGAATAGGAGGGGGAATAGCCATAATCTATAAAAAACACTTGACTTGTAGACTACTAGGCAGTCCTTTGTCAGACTGTGAGAATGTTCTTTTTGCAATTGAATTTACCCCCTCATTGGCATTCTCGGGTATCCTTATTTACCGCCCCCCGGGGTCTATGGGTCAATTTGGTGAGTCTTTGATGGAGAAGGTTATGACCTTGGCCAGTACCTCGGCTAACTTTACTCTCCTCGGAGATCTAAACCTGCATTTTAATGATCCCTCGGCCTCATTTGCGACAGAATTAACACAAGATTTGAGGGCATGTCAACTTCTTCAGAAGGTTTCCCAAGCAACTCATACCAAAGGTCACCTTCTGGATCCAATTTTTTCTAATCTGATGGACCTTAACGCTAAAGCTCCTATGCCCATACCATGGTCTGACCATTTTCTCATTTCCACAATATGGACTCCATCAACACCCCTATTGCTTCCACTCTCAACCCGAATACTTACACGTCCCTGGTCCAAACTCCCATTGGAAGAGTGGATCCAGGTATTGGAAATCACTGAACCTAAACTGGAATTTAATCCCACTCCAGACTATTGGAAGTTTACCCACTGGATTGAGGACTCACTCAATTCAGTGCTTCCTAAAGAATTAATTAAGAAGAAAATAGGCTGCAAGAACACCACATGGTTCTCCCCTGAACTGCGGGCTCTGAAAAAATCATGCAAACGTCTAGAGAGGTTATGGAGGAAAGATTTCTCTGTAACAAAGAAGCAGGAGTATAGGAGAGCCATTGGAAATTATAAGGCTGAAATAAAAAGAGCGCAAGCCTCTTTTTATGCGGAAAAGATCTCTGGAGCTGCTAATTCCTCCAGAGAGACCTTTTTGATCGCAAAAAAACTTCTTAAGGCCCCAGATCCCCCGGCAGCACCAGATCCGTCTGGAGAACGTTGCAATGAATTGGCAGAATTCTTTTCTATGAAGGTGCACAAGATTCTTGAGTCCCTTCCTCAAAAGGACATGCCTGAGTCAATGACCATTGATCACTATGAAAATAAACAAAATTTGGAGACCTTTACTCCGCTGACTCAGGAATTATTTTTAGCCACCCTAACCAAGGTAAAATCAGGGTCACCACTAGACCCTGCACCGGTCAATATTTTAAAACTGGCAGCTACTACATTGGCCCCCAGTATGACCAATTTGATCAATTCTTCTCTTTCATCGGGGATTGTCCCCCCCGACTGGAAGAAAGCCATGGTAAAAGCTTTGCTCAAAAAGCCAAACTTGGATCCGGCTGACATGGGCAATTATCGCCCTATTTCGTTGCTCCCGACAATGGGTAAAATTGCAGAGAAAATTGTCAACCAGTCTCTCTCCTCCTTTCTGGAATCCAATTCCCTGCTTCACTCCTCCCAAACAGGCTTTCGCCCATGCCAAGGCACCGAGACCGCCTTATTGGCAGTTGTGGAAGAAGCAAGGAAGATTCTCGACGGGGAGGTACAGCTGCTATAATTCTCCTGGACCTAAGCGCGGCCTTCGACACGGTGAACCACCAGACGCTGGTTCACCGTCTTAGGAACTTAGGTGTTTCAGGCAAGGTGCTATCCTGGCTCCAATCCTTCCTGGAGGACAGGTGCTTCCAGGTGTTCTCAGGTGAGGCCCTGTCGAAACTGGTCCCACTTAAATGTGGAGTCCCACAGGGCTCGTCCTTGAGTCCCACCCTTTTTAACGTTTACATGTACCCACTGGCAGAGATCGTTCTCCCCTTTGGGATCCAGATAGTCACCTATGCCAATGATACTCAGTTGGTGGTGGCTTTGACTCAGACCAACCATACGCTCTCGGATCTCAGCCACTGCCTGGAGGAAGTCACTAAGTGGATGAGTCTTTCCCACCTAAAACTCAACGGTGACAAAACTGATCTCATGCTTCTGGGCAACCAGTTAAACTTTAAGGCAAACACTATGTGGCCAGCCTGTATGGGACCAGCACCCATTCCAAAAACAGAGATAAAAAGTCTAGGGGTCTGGTTGGACCAAGAGCTCTCATTCAAAGTTCAAGCCAGGAAAACAACTGCGCTCTGTTTTGGCCTCCTAAGAATGATCCGCAAAATTCTGCCGCTACTACCGGCCCAAGCTAAAAGAACCTTGGTACAAGCGCTCATCTTATCAAGATTGGACTACGGCAACGCCCTCTATCTGGGTGCCCCCAAAAATGTTATATCTAAATTGCAGACTGTGCAGAATTCTGCGGCCAGACTGCTTACGGGAACTCAGAAACGTAGTTCTGCAAAACCGGCACTATGCACTCTCCACTAGTTACCAATCCAGGAAAGAATCAATTTCAAGGCCCTATGTGTCGCCCATAAATCTTTGGGAGGAATTGGTCCTCCTATTATTAAGTCTTTGATTCGTCCCTACAAAGCTAATAGAAACCTCCGTTCGGATGAGTTGCACCTTGCAGTGGTACCTAGGATCAAAAAGGCTAGAAGTGGAGGCAGACGCTTCTCGTATAATGCCTCCAAGCTGTGGAACAGTTTACCGCTGCTGTTACGTAGCCAACCTAACCATTCAGCCTTTCGCAAACAACTCAAAACCTGGCTCTTTCCTTGAGGGCCTCCCCTACTCTAGTGATCCTCAGCGCTGGGATGCTTCCGGGTAGCCATGCGCTATACAAAAACCTCTTCTATTCTATTCTATTCTAAACCCTAAAACACTACCCCCTACACTACACAAACACCACTGCACTACCCTAAACCCTAAAACACTACCCCCAGCAGTACCCCTACACTACCCAAACACCACTGCACTAACCTAAACCCTAAAACACTACCCCCAGCAGTACCCCCTACACTACCCAAACACCACTGCTCTACCCTAAATCACTACCCCCAGCACGACCCCCTACACTACCCAAACACCACTGCACTACCCTAAACCCTAAAACACTACCCCCAGCACGACCCCCTACACTACCCAAACACCACTGCACTACCCTAAACCCTAAAACACTCCCCCAGCACGACTCCCTACACTACCCAAACACCACTGCACTACCCTAAACCCTAAATCTACCCCCAGCATGACCCCCTACACTACACAAACACCACTGCACTACCCTAAACCCTAAAACACTACCCCCAGCACGACCCTCTTCACTACCTAAACACAACTGCACAATTTGTTACAGGCGTTGCAACGCAGGCCTGTGGTGCTTACTGGAAGTACCTAGTGGGCTAGTTGGGCCCCAGGGACCCTCAGGATTCAAGGTGACCTAATCCCTCAACTTAAAACGCACCACGGGGCGCGTTTGCACAGTGGTGAAGGGAGGGGGCGGGGCCTCAGGTGACATGTGCGCAAACACGCCCTGTGGTGCGTTTTAAGTTGGGGAATTAATTCCCTTTGAATCCTGAGGGACCCTGGGGGCCAACTAGCCCACCAGGTACCTTCAGTAAGCACAATAGAGTTGCGTTGCAGAGAGGTGAAAAAGGTGCGTGGCCTCGGAACGCCTCTCTGCAACTCAGCTCTGTGGTCCTAACTGTAGGTACCGGGGGGCTAGTTGGGCCCCAGGGACCCTCAGAATTCAAGGGGACTTAATCCCGCAACTTAAAACGCGCCACGGGGTGTGTTTGCACACATGTCACCTCAGGCCCCCCTCCCTTCACCACTGTGCAAACACGCCCTGTAGCGCGTTTTAAGAGGTAGTTTTAATTCCCCTGCCCTATTATGTACTAGGGACTTGCAGAGGAGGTCATGCTAATCACAGGGGTACCCCAACGCATAGTGTTCCCTAGTGTATGTAGGTGTTTTCACTGTATTCTAAGTGTCTTTTAGCATAGCACTGGCTCTGGTTAGTCAGAGTCAGTTACCACCAGTACCCGTCTGAAAAAGTTGTGGGCACAGGATGATTTTGCAACAAGGCCTCTTTCTGCTCCTCTGTTGGTTCTTTCTGCACATCTTTTGCTTCTTTCTGTGCGTTTTTTCTTCTTTCTTCACATGTCCTACCTCTGTAGGCATAGTTAGAAACTAGCATTTAAAAAAACCTTTGAAATTCACTTAAAAAATCATAGGTTTCAGGCACGTTATAGTTAGAAATTAGCATTTAAAAAACCTTTGAAATTCACTGAAAAAACCATAGGTTTCAGACACGTTATAGTTAGAAATTAGCATTTAAAAAACCTTTGAAATTCACTGAAAAAACCATAGGTTTTAGGGACAGTTATAGTTAGTTGGACATTTCACTCGTACAAAACCATAGAAATTCCCCCGTTATAGTTAGTTCAGCTAACTATAACTCGCGCCCCCGCAATGCACTGCTGATGACGTCACATATTACATCACTCATGACATGGTCAGTGACATCACTGATGACATCACTGATGACATCTCAAATGACATCACTGATGACATCATCCATGTGATAATTTCATGCATCTTCTCACACCCTAATATAACTTTTGATACACCCACTCTAAATTACAGACTGCCATTCTCAAAACCATAGACACTCCAACACCAAAAACTACATACCCACTCACTGATTCTTAGGTCTACACACACATCCACTCACTCACCCGTACAGTCACTCATACTTAGTCACTCAGTACAGGACTATCATATGCACTCATACACCTATATAAACACTCACACACCGCCACTCATCCATAGAGGTACTCACACACCTAGTCAGTCATGCAAAAAACTTAATCACACACCCATTTACTCACCTATACAGTTATACACACACCAGCTCACTTACTCATACAAATACTAGCACATTCTTACGCTCTTATACAATCACTGATACAAGTACACACTCATCCATACAGCCACTCTCACAATCACACACTCTCACTTATAGCCATTTATATACTGCAACACACATATATACTGCCTTTCACATATGTAGTTACTCACACATGTACCACTGAGATATACATTCAATCACTAACACACCCATACACACACTGACCCACCCATACAGTCCATCACAGATGCACTCTTGAAACCATGCACCCAGTGAATCACCAACTCACACATCTATGCACAGAGTCACACACACCCCACCCACACAAACACTCAGGCACCCATACAGATACTCAGACAATCAATCAATAACCCATGTAGACACTCATGTAGCTATTCAGAAAGCCATGCAGCCGCTTACAAACCAACAGACAGACGGATACAGACATTCACACAGTTTACTCACTAACCCATGTGTAGGAGAGTAGGATCTGCTTCACAGGGGTACCCCCACTTTTTGCTGATACTTCACTGGTTTTCGACATTAGTCTGGCTGGGGCCCTGCTATTCAGAACCCCAGCCTAGCTGTTTCCTCTTTAAAAGGGTCTCCATGTGCCTTAGGCACATCACTGATTGGGATCTGGAGTGCCCTTGTAAGTCCCTAGTATATGGTATACTATGTACCAAGGGCATAGGTACCTCAGAGGCCTGCCAGGGGCTGCAGCATGTATTATGCCACCCCTGGTAGGCCATCCAAACTGACACCACAGGTCTGCTACTGCAGCCTGGGTAAGGTGGTGCATGCACCCCTTGCTGTGGTATAGGTTACCTATATCACTAAAAGCATACACACATATAAACCTATAAGTCACTCCTAAGGCAGGCCTTATCAATCCTAAAGGCAGAGTGCGTGGTTCTTATGTGAGAGGGTGCCCCTGCATGAGCAGGGCCCCTCTGCAGCGTTCGGAGACCATCTCTGATGCTGTTTGTAGTGCAGCCTGACCATATACTCTTAAACGCATTATATCCTCGCGGTAAAATGCTAACTATGGAATGGCTGCACCAAAGCATGTCGTGTTTGGTGTCAAACATCTTGGAATACTACCCCCCCGCCAATTCTGGTGGCGGGGGTAGCATTCCACCCTTCTAGAGGGAAAGGCATGTTAACTCTGACGAGTCCGGTAACTTCTTTCCAGAGCCCTGGCATCACAAAATGGATGCTGCTGCCACAGACACGAGTCTGGCCTCCTGCTGCTGGACGAAACTCCGGCAGGGGAGGCCTGGACAATAGGTTTCCTGTCCCAGGGAGGTGTGACCACCTCCCCAGACAGGACAATGTGTATTGGGGCTGGGCGGGAGCACTTTCGGGTGCTTTGAAGTCCTGCACTGGGGGCACATTTGGTGTCCCTGTGCATACCCCAGTTCAAACCGGATCAGGGGCTTGCAGCCCCTGCTTTGGCGCGAACTGGACAAAGGGAAAGGGGTGTAGCCACCCCTCTGCCCTGACCCACCCATAGGTGGGGCCACAGAGTAGTCCATCCCCTATTTTTGGAATAAAGGTAGGAACCCAGTCCTTAGGACTTTAGATTATACCTGGACGAAACTCTGAAACAGAATCCTGGACCTTCGACGCTCTACTCACGATTAGAGGACTGAAGAATCTCCCTTGGGGTCAAGGAGTGACTCCCCTGCTTGGCAGGCACCAAAGAAGCATCTGTCCGGTTCGCATCACTGAAGCTCCCGTTGGACGCCGAAGTCATCGCATCACCAGAGGTGGATTCTCAGACTTCCCCGAGGCTACCCTGAGTCCCCAGCAAAGCTGAGGCCCGTGGCTATCATGGGTAACGTGAGACCGGGACCCCTGGACACCGAGCACACTTGCAAGTGCACCATCTTCTGGGTCTCCCAAGAAGTCGTGCTTTGGGCTCCGAGTAGCCCTAGCCTCCAGCACCACCTGCACCGAAGATCACTGGCCCCCACTCCACGAGTGTCCTGTAAGCCAGCTCCACGTGCGGCGTCACGAGGCTCCTTCGCGGTCGCTAGCCCGTTGGCTAGTAGCCCTTACCGAAGGCCAATCTTTTCTTTACTTGGCAGTCTGGTTGCTCCAGGCCTGCCCTCACTTACCCTTGCTGGGTGAGTTCCCCAGACCTTGCTGGTCTGCATCATCGACGATCTACATCTTACTCGAGACTTGCTGTTGCCAAGGCCTGTTGGGTCCAATCTGGTCGCCGACACCTCTGCACTCGACAGACATTGAGCAACAGCCCGAATCCTGCTCATGGTCACCGACAACGCCTCCCGGACCTCGTGGCTGAAGAGTCAAGACGACCGTCAACGAACTTGAAGCACTCGACATCGGTGGGCATCTGTCCATCGCCCTCCTGGTCACTGGCTAGTGACCCAGACTCTGTCCCCTCTGCTTTCAGGTTCTTCAGAACTCCGATCCACTCTTGGATCCACCCGGACACTTTTCTCCTGGTCGCCAGCAGCACTTTGCAGCAGATCGCCATAAGAAACGACGACGAAACCCGACCCCGAAAGGCACCTATGCACCCGGCTTCCCTGGGTGAGGTAACACGAGTACTCCGGTGCTCCCGTGGGTAGAGACTCTTCAAAGTCCTAGATCTCAAAGGGTTTTGTCCTAGTCCTCTTTTAAGTGTCCCTTTCCTCTATTTTCCCGATCCCGACTTTCTCCATAGAAGTTAACGGCGTATCGCGGTTGTGTATTTACACTGCACGCGTCTCCCGTGGGTCCCCTGTGTCACTACCTTGGGTGGTTCCTTGTGGTCCAAGCACTTCTAGAGGCTCTAGGCCTAGTGTCTAGTTCAGTCGTGGTTCGCATACCACTTTATTGGTATATGGTTTGGTACGCCCCTAGGGCCCAAACGTGTATTTGTGCTATTACTGTGATTTAAGATCTTATAACCTATGTATCTTCGAACTCTAGCCTCATAAAGAGACTAGAGGGGTGTGTTTAGTAATAAATACATATATTTTGAATATATACCTGGTGTGGTGCTCTTTCATTTGGTCACTCAAGAGATTATAGACTGGTAAAACAAGCTGCTTTACATTCCTTCAAGACTTAGCCTGAAGGCTGCTCTCCATAGCTACCACTAGGATAGCTTTCAATAAGGTTGTCTTTAACCTACCTACCATAAGAGTCGATTTGGACTGGTGCAAGGTGCCCACTATAATTAGTGGACAGCATATGCCAGGCCAACTTCTCACATTGGTGTGCAGCGTGTGGGATTCCAGCTTGCTATTGTTTTACCAGATAATCTCAATTGAATTGATCAACTGAAAACCACTAAAGGTACCTAAGGTACATATAATTTAAGCTTAGAATATCAGTAAGTTCTACTGAACTTAGAGTTGTGTGTTAAGGGATAGCACAACCCTTTCTACAACTCAAGAGAGTTTAGTAGGCCACACTAGAGTAGGTAGTGCATACACCACACCACACTAGTAATGTCTTTAAAAGCAGGATCTAGAGATGCCCTGCAGGAAGCCATTGAGCTTCCCCCTCCAAGTATGACACACTCCCATTCTTGGAACTGAGAGCTTTGTGTAACGTGAGGAAATTAAGGACAGGCCAAAGTCCCACCACCCAACACCTCCAGGAGATGTTGGTGGCTTATGATCTTAGTAAGTCCTCAGAGACTGAAGGGGTAGGAGCAGAGGGTGGGCCAGCAGATGAGGAAGGGGCCAGGGGTACTACTACCCCCAGCCCCCTCTGAAACTGACCAGGAGGGTGACAATGACCCTGACCTGGAAAACCCAATCCCTTCTGGGGAAGATGAAGATGAGGATCTGGAGAACCACACCTTTGTCCCCCAGGAAGGATTATGAGTGTGCTCAGAAAGTCTAGGTCTCCTTCTCAGGAGTCTAACCACTCTGGCACCTCAATAGGGAGCTCTGTTTCTTCTCACAGGAGGGAATCCTCTCATGAGAGAAGAAAGAGACTGGTCCAGTATGAGGAAACTCAACTGGAGATCAGGAAGAAGCAATTGGCTTTAGATAGAGAATCCCTAGATCTCCTTAGGGAGAGAAGAAAGTTGGGACTAGAGTCCCATGGTGGCAGCCATGTCCCTAGAGATAGGGAAAGGTCCTATGACCATATGAACCTGAGCAAGATTGTCCCTCCCTACCAGAGTGGGGATGATATCCACAAATGGATAACTGCTTTAGAGAGGGCCTGTAAAGTACAGAAGGTCCCTCAGGAGCAGTGGGCAGCAATCTTGTGGCTCTCCTTTGCTGACAAAGGTAGAGACAAGCTCCTCACTGTTAGAGAGGAGGATGCTGACAATTACAGGGTCTTGAAGAGTGCTCTTATTGATGGGTTTGGCCTAACCACTGAACAGTACAGGTTGAAGTTCAGAGACACCCAAAAAGCACAGACGCAAGACTGGGTAGACTATGTGGATTGTTCTGCCAAGGCTCTGGAAGGCTGGTTGATGGGCAGTAAGGTGTGTGACTTCTCAGGATTGTATAATCTGATAATGAGGGAGCAGATTCTTAATAACTGTCAAAACCAGCTGTTGCATCAGTACCTGGTTGACTCTGATCTGACCTCTCCCCAAGAATTGGGAAAGAAGGCAGACAAATGGGTCAGAACCAGGGTGAAGCAGAAGGTACAGAACCAAGGTGGGGAAACCAAGAAGCAAGATGCTAAGAACTCTGACAAGGGTGGGGAGAAGGGTAAAGATCAAAAGTCTTCATCAGGCCCCCAAAAATCTTCTTCTGGTGGGGATTCCCAGTCTACCAAGGGTAAAGGCCAAAGAAAACCATGGTGCAAGGTCTGTAAGCAAAAGACCCACTGGACCAGTGATTGCACCAAGTCCAAAGACTCCAGTCCAGCATCCACCAATGCCCCTAAGGCACCTGTTCCCCTAGTACAGTTGGTGGAAGTGCTCCAGCAAAGGGTTTAGTAGGGTTCACCCTGGGAACTGAGTTGGGCTCTGACTTAGTCAGGGAGCTGACTCAGGCTGTGTTAGTCTGTGATGGAGGCATGGATGTGACCTCCACTGTGAGTCCCAGTAATCTGGGCAAGTACAGACTACAGCCTTTAATCAATGGACGAGAGGCTTTGGCATTTAGGGACACAGGGGCAAGTGTCACAATGGTGACACAAGACCTTGTGCTACCTGGGCAAGTTATACTTGGTGAAATGTACCAAGTGACCAATGCTAGCAATGTCAGAACAGACCATACTCTGGCAGTTGTTAACTTCTCCTGGGGAGGGGTAACTGGCCTTAAGAAGGTTGTGGTAAGTGCAAACCTACCAGTCGAATGCTTGCTTGGCAATGACTTAGAGACTTCTGCTTGGGCAGAAGTGGAGCTCAGGACCCATGCAGAAATGCTGGGGATCCCTGCAGATGTGTTTGCTGTGACCAGGTCACAAGCTAAACTGTCTAAAACTGAACAGGCCTTGGATTCTGGAAGAATGGACCAAGTGCCTTCCAAGAGGAGGAGTAGTAGGGTTAAGGCAGTGCCTTCCCCTTGGCTCAGGAGGAAGATCAGTCCCTTGAGGGGGATGATCTCAGCCCTGAAGAAGGAACTGTCCCAGAGGAACTTGAGCCTGACCAGGTTGAGTTCTTGGGGACAGGGGGACCTTCTAGGGCAGATCTGAGCCAGGAGCAGCAGAGCTGCCCCTCCCTTGAACCCCTCAGACAACAAGCTGCTGCTGAGGCTGCTGGGAAAGCTAGTGGTCCCCATACAGTGTATTGGGATGATGGACTCCTGTACTCAGAGAGTAGAGACCCCAAGCCTGGTGCTACCAGGAGGTTGGTAATACCTTTGAAGTTCAGGGGCTTCCTATTGACCCTAGCCCATGATATTCCCTTAGCAGGACACCTGGGCCAGAACAAGACTTGGGACAGAATTGTCCCTCACTTTCACTGGCCCCACATGTCTGAAGACAGTAAGGAGTTTTGTCGCTCCTGTGTAACCTGCCAAGCCAGTGGCAAAGCAGGTGGCACTACAAAGGCCCCCTGATACCACTACCTGTGGTGGGGGTGCCCTTTGAGAGGGTAGGGATTGACATTGTTGGTCCCATGGATCCCCAAACAGCATCTGGACACAGATTTATACTGGTGGTAGTGGATCATGCCACCAGGTATCCAGAGGCTATACCCCTTAGGACCACTACAGCACCTGTGGTGGCAAGGGCCCTCCTGGGAATTTTCTCAAGAGTGGGCTTTCCTAAGGAGGTGGTATCAGACAGGGGTGCAAACTTCATGTCTGGGTACTTAAAGGCAATGTGGAAGGAGTGTGGAGTTACTTATAAGTTCACCACACCCTATCACCCACAATGCAATGGTTTAGTTGAGAGATTCAACAAAACCTTGAAGGGCATGATTAAAGGGCTCCCAGAAAAGCTTAGGCGTAGATGGGACATACTCTTGCCCTGCCTTTTATTCGCATATAGGGAGGTGCCTCAGAAGGGGTTGGTTACAGCCCTTTTGAACTTCTGTTTGGCCACCCTGTGAGGGGTCCACTGTGCTTGGTGAAGGAAGGATGGGAGTTACCTCTCAAGCCCCCAAAGCAAGATATAGTGGACTATGTACTTGGTCTCCGCTCCAGGATGGCTGAGTACATGAAAAAGGCAACCAAAAACCTTGAGGCTAGCCAGGAACTTCAAAAGGCCTGGCATGACCAAAAGGCTGTCCTAACTGTTTACCAGCCAGGACAGAAGGTGTGGGTGTTGGAGCCAGTGGCCCCAGCAGCTCTCCAAGACAAATGGAGTGGACCCCACACTATTGTTGAGCAGAAGGGTGAGGTCACTTACTTAGTAGACCTGGGAACACCCAGGAGTCCCCACAGGGTTCTCCATGTCAACAGACTTAAGCCATATGTGGACAGGGCAGACATGGGCTTGCTCATGGCTACTGATGAAGGGCAGGAGGAAGAGAGTGACCCACTCCCTGACCTGCTCTCACAGAACCCTGACGATGGGTCAGTTGATGGTGTAGCCTTGGCAGGCAGCCTCACTACCCAGCAACAAACTGATTGCAGGCAAGTCCTCAATCAGTTTAGACATATGTTTTCTCTGACACCCAGTCAGACCACCTGGTGCACTCATGAAGTGGACACTGGGGACAGTCTGCCTATTAAAAACAAGATTTATAGGCAACCTGACCATGTCAGGGACTGTATCAGGACTGAAGTCCAGAAGATGTTGGAATTGGGAGTGATTGAGCCCTCAGATAGCCCTTGGGCTAGTCCAGTAGTCCTAGTACCTAAACCTCACACCAGTGGTGGGAAAAGAGAGATGAGGTTTTGTGTAGACTACAGAGGCCTCAATGCAGTCACTAGGACTGATGCCCATCCAATACCCAGGGCAGATGAGCTCATAGATACTTTGGCCTCTGCCAAATATCTCAGCACATTTGACCTAACAGCTGGCTACTGGCAGATCAGACTAGCTGATGCTGCAAAGCCCAAAACAGCATTTTCAACCCCTAGTGGGCATTATCAATTTGTGGTGATGCCCTTTGGTCTGAAAAATGCACCTGCCACTTTCCAGAGGTTGGTGAACACAGTTCTCACAGGACTGGAGGCCTATAGTGCAGCTTATCTAGATGATATTGCTGTCTTTAGCTCCACCTGGGAGGATCACCTGGTCCACCTCAGAAATGTTTTACAGGCCCTGCAAAAGGCAGGCCTGACTATCAAGGCCACTAAGTGCCAGATAGGGCAGAGTCAGGTTGTGTACCTGGGCCACCTTGTGGGTGGAGGCCAGGTTCAACCTTTGCAGAGCAAGATCCAGACCATCATGGACTGGACTGCTCCAACTACCCAGACTCAGGTGAGAGCCTTCTTAGGCCTGACTGGGTACTATAGGAGATTTGTCAAGGGGTATGGATCAATAGTGACACCCTTGAATGACTTAACTTCTAAGAAAATGCCCAAAAAGGTTCAGTGGACAGTTAGCTGTCAAAAGGCATTTGATGACCTCAAGCAGGCCATGTGCACTGCTCCAATTCTGCAGAGTCCTGATTACTCCAAGAAGTTCATTGTTCAAACAGATGCATCTGAATTGGGGGTAGGGGCTGTACTGTCACAATTGAATGAAGAAGGTCAGGATCAGCCAGTAGCTTTTATTAGCAGAAGGCTGACCCCTAGAGAGAAACGTTGGTCAGCCATAGAGAGGGAGGCCTTTGCTGTGGTCTGGGCTCTGAAGAAGTTGAGGCCATACTTGTTTGGTACACACTTCCTGGTTCAGACAGACCATAAGCCCCTCTTATGGCTAAAACAAATGAAGGGTGAAAACCCCAAACTGCTTAGGTGGTCCATTTCCCTACAGGGGATGGACTTTACAGTGGAACATAGGCCTGGGAGTAACCATGCGAATGCAGATGGACTCTCTAGGTATTTCCACTTAGAACATGAAGACTTAACTGGGCAAGGTTAGTTTAATGTCCCTACGTTTGGGGGGTTGTGTAGGAGAGTAGGATCTGCTTCACAGGGGTACCCCCACTTTTTGCTGATACTTCACTGGTTTTCGACATTAGTCTGGCTGGGGCCCTGCTATTCAGAACCCCAGCCTAGCTGTTTCCTCTTTAAAAGGGTCTCCATGTGCCTTAGGCACATCACTGATTGGGATCTGGAGTGCCCTTGTAAGTCCCTAGTATATGGTATACTATGTACCAAGGGCATAGGTACCTCAGAGGCCTGCCAGGGGCTGCAGCATGTATTATGCCACCCCTGGTAGGCCATCCAAACTGACACCACAGGTCTGCTACTGCAGCCTGGGTAAGGTGGTGCATGCACCCCTTGCTGTGGTATAGGTTACCTATATCACTAAAAGCATACACACATATAAACCTATAAGTCACTCCTAAGGCAGGCCTTATCAATCCTAAAGGCAGAGTGCGTGGTTCTTATGTGAGAGGGTGCCCCTGCATGAGCAGGGCCCCTCTGCAGCGTTCGGAGACCATCTCTGATGCTGTTTGTAGTGCAGCCTGACCATATACTCTTAAACGCATTATATCCTCGCGGTAAAATGCTAACTATGGAATGGCTGCACCAAAGCATGTCGTGTTTGGTGTCAAACATCTTGGAATACTACCCCCGCCAATCCTGGCGGCGGGGGTAGCATTCCACCCTTCTAGAGGGAAAGGCATGTTAACTCTGACGAGTCCGGTAACTTCTTTCCAGAGCCCTGGCATCACAAAATGGATGCTGCTGCCACAGACACGAGTCTGGCCTCCTGCTGCTGGACGAAACTCCGGCAGGGGAGGCCTGGACAATAGGTTTCCTGTCCCAGGGAGGTGTGACCACCTCCCCAGACAGGACAATGTGTATTGGGGCTGGGCGGGAGCACTTTCGGGTGCTTTGAAGTCCTGCACTGGGGGCACATTTGGTGTCCCTGTGCATACCCCAGTTCAAACCGGATCAGGGGCTTGCAGCCCCTGCTTTGGCGCGAACTGGACAAAGGGAAAGGGGTGTAGCCACCCCTCTGCCCTGACCCACCCATAGGTGGGGCCACAGAGTAGTCCATCCCCTATTTTTGGAATAAAGGTAGGAACCCAGTCCTTAGGACTTTAGATTATACCTGGACGAAACTCTGAAACAGAATCCTGGACCTTCGACGCTCTACTCACGATTAGAGGACTGAAGAATCTCCCTTGGGGTCAAGGAGTGACTCCCCTGCTTGGCAGGCACCAAAGAAGCATCTGTCCGGTTCGCATCACTGAAGCTCCCGTTGGACGCCGAAGTCATCGCATCACCAGAGGTGGATTCTCAGACTTCCCCAAGGCTACCCTGAGTCCCCAGCAAAGCTGAGGCCCGTGGCTATCGTGGGTAACGTGAGACCGGGACCCCTGGACACCAAGCACACTTGCAAGTGCACCATCTTCTGGGTCTCCCAAGAAGTCGTGCTTTGGGCTCCGAGTAGCCCTAGCCTCCAGCACCACCTGCACCGAAGATCACTGGCCCCCACTCCACGAGTGTCCTGTAAGCCAGCTCCACGTGCGGCGTCACGAGGCTCCTTCGCGGTCGCTAGCCCGTTGGCTAGTAGCCCTTACCGAAGGCCAATCTTTTCTTTACTTGGCAGTCTGGTTGCTCCAGGCCTGCCCTCACTTACCCTTGCTGGGTGAGTTCCCCAGACCTTGCTGGTCTGCATCATCGACGATCTACATCTTACTCAAGACTTGCCGTTGCCAAGGCCTGTTGGGTCCAATCTGGTCGCCGACACCTCTGCACTCGACAGACATCGAGCAACAGCCCGAATCCTGCTCCTGGTCGCCGACAACACCTCCCGGACCTCGTGGCTGAAGAGTCAAGACGACCGTCAACGAACTTGAAGCACTCGACATCGGTGGGCATCTGTCCATCGCCCTCCTGGTCACTGGCTAGTGACCCAGACTCTGTCCCCTCTGCTTTCAGGTTCTTCAGAACTCCGATCCACTCTTGGATCCACCCGGACACTTTTCTCCTGGTCGCCAGCAGCACTTTGCAGCAGATCGCCATAAGAAACCACGACGAAACCCGACCCCGAAAGGCACCTATGCACCCGGCTTCCCTGGGTGAGGTAACACGAGTACTCCGGTGCTCCCGTGGGTAGAGACTCTTCAAAGTCCTAGATCTCAAAGGGTTTTGTCCTAGTCCTCTTTTAAGTGTCCCTTTCCTCTATTTTCCCGATCCCGACTTTCTCCATAGAAGTTAACGGCGTATCGCGGTTGTGTATTTACACTGCACGCGTCTCCCGTGGGTCCCCTGTGTCACTACCTTGGGTGGTTCCTTGTGGTCCAAGCACTTCTAGAGGCTCTAGGCCTAGTGTCTAGTTCAGTCGTGGTTCGCATACCACTTTATTGGTATATGGTTTGGTACGCCCCTAGGGCCCAAACGTGTATTTGTGCTATTACTGTGATTTAAGATCTTATAACCTATGTATTTCGAACTCTAGCCTCATAAAGAGACTAGAGGGGTGTGTTTAGTAATAAATACATATATTTTGAATATATACCTGGTGTAGTGCTCTTTCATTTGGTCACTCAAGAGATTATAGACTGGTAAAACAAGCTGCTTTACATTCCTTCAAGACTTAGCCTGAAGGCTGCTCTCCATAGCTACCACTAGGATAGCTTTCAATAAGGTTGTCTTTAACCTACCTACCATAAGAGTCGATTTGGACTGGTGCAAGGTGCCCACTATAATTAGTGGACAGCATATGCCAGGCCAACTTCTCACACCATGCATTCAGTAAGATACATTTAATCACTGACTTGTAGAGTCAGTCACTCACGTACTAAATCATCCATTCAGACACTTATACACCCACTCATTCTTCAATACGCCTTTCCCTATATATATTAAACATATTTAAACTTTACAGAAACACACAGTCACTGGATGATGTCATCAGTGATGTCATCAGTGATGTCATTTGAGATGTCATCAGTGATGTCATCAGTGATGTCACTGACCATATCATGAGTGATGTAATATGTGACGTCATCAGCAGTGCATTGCGGGGGCGCCAGTTCTAGTTAGCTGAACTAACTATAACGGGGGAATTTCTATGGTTTTGTACGAGTGAAATGTCCAACTAACTATAACTGTCCCTAAAACCTATGGTTTTTTCAGTGAATATATATATATATATATATATATAGCACATTTCCCAAGACGTTCTCATTTTAAAATAAAGAATATTTTTTCAAACCAAATAGATATACATCACCACAGCATGAAAACTTCCACCCGTCGGAAAACGAGTATGTGAACAGATCAGTTAACACATCTTGTCAATTGACGGCTGTGCTCAACATAGAAGAACGAGGGTAGAGGAGAGCATGCGTGCAAAAAGTAACGACCACATACATATGTGATATTCTCCGATGAGGTCTTGCAGTCGTTTAACCCATGTGTCCAGGACCATATTATCAGAGTGAATAGCTAGTTGGTTTCGCCATTAAATGAAGTCTTACCTCCATAGGAGGTCAATATCTGATTGCAATCCCTGCACGAGCTGTTGGCTTAGAGAGCAGAGGGGTTTCTTAATCACACCAACGTCTAGCATTTTTTTCGAAATTTCAGTTAACTGTGAAAATAATTGCTTGGCTTTGAAAATCAAAAATATGACTATTAAGTAATGGATGTCTTTCAACGTGCATGGGATATATAGCACTAATATTCATTCATGCCGGTTGGACCTGTCAGTGTTCTAAATTTATGTATTTCGAGATAGAGGATTAACAGATTCTGAACTTATTAAAAATGAACTACATTAAGTTTGATATTGGACTCAAAACTGATTAAAGAGCAAGAGATTTACGCAGTCCGTAAATATTGCTATTAAAATCAGAAATAGCTTCAAAATCTGTTAACACTGTTTTCTAAAACTCACAGTGCAATTGGCGTGACAACTATTGGTGACATCAAATTACATAGCTGCAATGCTATGATTGCGAGGCAGCCCAGGAAACCTCTGAGCAGAGTAAGGAAGATTCAGAACTAAGCGAATTTTGCAGTTAGAAACCCTGAGAGTAACGAAATCACATGGTTTCCTGCAGCAAGAAGGCTGTTTACTTTGTAAAAAAGCCTCTTTTGCACATTGGAAAGTCGTTCAGACTTGTAAAAGTGCTTTAAGTCTCCTAGGGACAGCTCCCTCCTAATTTCAAGTCGCAAGGAAAGACATGCATCAGTGTTTTTTTTACCGCAATTACAGTAGCACACCAATGATCATTTACTAACCCAGAGTTGAGGTGGTTTGCGAACTACTTAATAAAAATTTGTTAAGCAGGTCATTTTAAGAGGCCCTGCAAATGTACAATCTGTAATGAGTACTTTTAGTCCATAGGTTGCATTTGTAATTGCATACACATTCGCAAAGCATTCAATATGTACAAAGCACAACCTGGTTTGCATTCCGGGCCCTAAATAAATGGAATTGCGGCAAACATTTCAATGTGATGAACTGGGTCCTGGCCCCATTTACGCCCCCACCACCCCCTAGATCTATTGCTTTTGGATCACCTGTTTTTTAAATCTCTATTGTGAGCGAGTTTCACTAAATGAGTGTCACTCACTGTAACTCGGAATTATAACTTTCTTAGCCTGCCTTTGAAAATAGTAGTCGTAGCTGCACAGATAGTGAGTCAGATGCTGTGCTTTGGTTACTGGTGATCACATGTACAGAAGTACATCCATGCTTAACCTGCAAGTGGGACTACTGTCTAGCTAAGCCTGGTATCTGCACACAGATAGCCTTTCATAGAAGGGACCTTTAGTAATTTAACTATAGTCAATGCAAGACTGAAAATTTTATTGAGAATTTAAAAATCTATGGGGCATATTAGCAAGACCGGCGATAAAATTATCGCCGTTTTAGCGGCAGGAAACTGCCGCTAAAACGGCGATAATGGGCTTGCTAATATGCGTTATAGAATTCCAATAGAAGCCCAGGTTAGATGTCCTGCACATCTAACCTGGGCTTCTATTGAATTCTATAACGCATATTAGCAAGCCCATTATCGCCGTTTTAGCGGCAGTTTCCTGCCGCTAAAACGGCGATAATTTTATCGCCGGTCTTGCTAATATGCCCCTATGTTTTTTATTATAATGTAAGTGTGGAGTTCTGTAGTGTTTTGCTGTAAGTCTTAAGTGCTTTCCTGCATCCCCACAGTAGATGAACGATGTACCAAAATATTAACTTTGTGTTAACTCAACCTAGAGAAAAGATTAACATAACTTGCTATATGTTAACATAGGTCTCAAGTGCAAATATTATATATGAAAGTTCACTTAAGTATACTTGCACCCGAGGGTTAATTGGTCTTGGAGTCAGGAGACGTTGGAATTCAGTATTGGTTATTTGGGATTTTATGAATCGGTATGCCAACATTTAATAGCACAACTATGGCATAGGTAGTGCATCGAGGAGGCAGGAGTGATAGACTTAATTTTTTACATAGCAATTCTGCATTTCTTGATTGTTAGACGTGGCATCCTTGGCGTGGGTCTCCCTTCCATTTTTTGATGATGCCTCCAATGTTATTGATCTGTTTTTGCTGGTTTAGATGCTTTGGGCACTGTGCCACTGCTATTCAGTGCCACAGTGCAAGTGCTCCTTATGATAAATTGTGTTATGTATTAGTGACTCCATGATTGAATGATTGGTTTACTTGTCAGTCCCTAGTACAGTGCACTGAGTGTGCCCAGGGCTTGTAAATCTAATGCTGCTGGTGGGCTTGCAGCACTGGTTGTGCCACCCACAGAAGCAGCTTGCAAGGTGTGTCTCAGGCCAGCCATTGCAGAGCCTGTGTGCAGCCTAGGGCTGCCATGTCGACTTGGTGAGTACACCCACTTACCAGTCCTTAAACCTTCCCTTTACTGCATGTTGGTCACCCCTAAAGTAGGCCCTAGGGCAGGGTGCATTGTAAGTATAAGGTAGGACATGCCCTGGTGTGTGTGGCATGTCCTAATAGTGAATTACAGCCATTTTCGTTTTTCACTATTGCAAGGCTACCTGTTCCCCAAAGGCCAGAATGGGCAGTTTGATTATTACACCTTATAATCTTGACCCAGGGAACATGGTGGAAAAACGAATTTAGTATGCCTGAACTCAGGATGATAAAATACATCTTTTAGTGAAGTTGGTTTTAACATTCTGTGTTTGAAAATACCACTTTTAGAAAGTAGGTATTTTCTTGCCTAACCTTCCAAGCCTGCCTCTGCTAGGTTGTGTATTCCTTGTCTGGGTTTGTGAGTGACAGGGGCTGGGGGACTCCAGGAGACAGGGTGAGTCAGCACAGGACTGAATAGAGAGATCTGCATCCAGAGTGGAGGGAGGAGTTGCACCTGGGTCTGAATAGGGCTGTGCCTGCCTTCCACAATGCTGGCTCCCCCTCCTGCCGGGCGGCTGAGCACTCTGCCCCACATTCTGAAGGAAAGAAGGAGTCATCTAAACAAAGTGCTCCAGCACTGACCAGAACTGGTTTTGGACTAGGCAAAGGCCTCTCTGCCTTCAGAGAACAAAGAGAAAAGGTGTATAAAAAGGGGACCCAGACCCCTAGGAAATTAGATCACTTTTGGGAAACAAGAAGAAACCTTTGCTGAGGAGCGGAACCAAGAAGAAACTGAGGGGAAGACTATCCCTAAGCTAGAGGAATCTGCCTGCAGTGGTTGCCTGACTGCCAAAGAAAGGAGAAGGGAACTTTGTGTGTACTTTCATCAACTTGAGAAGGATCTCCAAGGGCTTGATTTCAGAGCTTGCCTCCTGCTGAAGTCTCAGGGACAACAGACTTCAGCCACCAGCTCCCCTGTATTCCCTTGCTGGGAATTTGGACCTTCTGACACACTTGCGTGTCGCTGGGAGCTGGAAGCGCGATTCAAGACGAAGAAGCGTGTTGCCGCAGCCGCTGCTTCTCGCATCGCCGGAGAAGAGTGTCGACGTCGCAGCAGACGCCGGCGCATCCCCTAAGAAGCATGCCGCTGACACCCTCGCGTCCTTCGAAGCGCCTCGCAGCACCGGAGAAAGGTGTCGCCGTCGCATCAGACGCCGTCGCATCCCCGGGGCAGAGCATCAACCTCGCATCAGACGCCGACGCATCGCAACACGAGGTGCCCCGCATCCCAGGAGAAGATCGTCGACCTCGCATCAGACGCCGTCGCATCGCCAGGGAAGCGTGTCGCAGGGCCTGTCGCGGCTCCAAAGATTCATCGAAATCGCCGCACGGCCGTCGGGCGTGCACGCATCACCCCTTCGTTGTCGCAACCTCAAGAAGACGCCACTTTATTTCTTTGCACCAGATCATCGTCGCATCACGGCGCTGCTTGTCGCATCGCCACAGAAGCGTGTAAGGAACTTACGCATCACCTTCCCTGCACCACCTTTTGTTGTATCGCGTTACGCATCTCAGGTACATTGAACGCAAAGTGTTGCATTTCCATTTTAAGAGACTCAAGCTAATTCTACCATCTTTAAAGTACAGTATTGTGGATTATTTGTGTCGTTTATGGTCTTGTGGTAAATCTATATAAAAGATACTTATTTTTATAATACAACCTGTGAGGTGTCCATTTGCAGTGTTGTCACTGGATTACTGTATGTGTTCACAAATGCTTTACACACTGCCTCTGAACTAAGCCTGTCTGCTCATGCCAAGCTACCAAGGGGGTGAGAAGCAAGGGTCCCTATTTGGACAAAGGTACCTACCTCTGCCAACTAGAGACCCCCAGTTCTAACATTGGTAGTCAGCGGTGGGGATTCTGGACTTGCATTTGTGACTCATGTACAGTGATTGGTGAACACTACCTAGTGAGTGCAGACCAAAATGCAACCACATACTTTTGGTAGATATTCTTTTTTGTGACTTCTATTTTTGCTAAAAACTGCCAAGTTTAATCACCATGGATACAGCAACATCCATAGTATCTGTTGATAATGATTGGGAAGAGGAGAAACTAGAATGCTACACCGTCAACCAGCTCAAGCACTTCTGCAGAAGGTTCAAAGTTTCTATGACCGGAATCACCAAGAAGGATGATTTCCAAAAGGCGCTGCAGGCCTGGGTTAAAGCAAGGAATACCCCTGAGAATGAGGAGGGGGCTGAGAATGCAGATGAGCAGCTGGATGGGCCAGTGGGTCCAGGGGAGAGGAGAGCATCCTCCCCCGTGGGTAGCAGTGTTTCTGCCAGAGGTCTGTCCCCAGAAGAGCTGGAGGACAGAGAAAAGAGTAGGATGCATGAGATGGAGCTGACCAAGCTCAAGTTAAAGGGGCAGTTGGAATTTGAATTGCAATCTAGAAAGTTGGCCTTAGAAGAGAAAAGAATGGATCATGAGCATGAAAAAAGTTTGAGGGAGATGAAGTTCAGAGCCAAGAAGTTAGAGATGACTCCCTCTGGTGGCAGCACACCGTCAGTGCCTGTTGAGGCTAGGGTGTAAATTCCTAAGGATGTGGTTAAGGAGTTTTTTAAGAATGATGATATTGGGCAATGGTTCAAGGCCTATGAGGTAGCCATGACTTCCCACCGGGTCCCTGAGAAGGATTGGGGAGCGGGGTTGTGGGGTCGGTTCCTTAGTGAGGGGCGGGATACCTTGTTGGACTTGCCCTCTGAGGTCTATAATTCCTACAGCCACATGATGAATGCATTGATGACCAGGTATGGGTTGACCCCTGAACTCTATAGGCAGAGGTTCAGGAACTGTAAGAAGATTGAAGGCAGTTCCTGGGTTGAGTATGTGACCTTTTTTTGCAGAGCCTTGGATGGTTGGGTAAAGGGTTGCAAAGCAAATGATTTTCAGGCACTCTTTGATTTGATTGCATGTGAGCACTTGTCCAGTAATTGTTTTCCTGAGCTATGCCAGCACCTGATTGACAGTAGGCTGACTAACCCTAGGCAGCTTGCTGAGGAGGCGGACCGCTGGGTGAGCACCTGGGTCCACAAGGGTCACATGGGAGACTCTGCCAAGGGTGGGCAGGGTCCCCAGCAGAGGAGTGGGGGGGACAAGGGTAAACAGAGGGAGTTCCAGAGAGGGCCCCAAAGTAAACCCCAAGGGAACCAAGGGAAAGGTTCCCAGCCTCCCCCTGAGAATAAGCACAGGGCCCCGACAGGTCCAACTGTTCATAGGGGACCCCTGGTGTGCTACAAGTGTGGCACCCTAGGCCACAGGGCCAATGATCCCCATTGCTCTTTGTTTGGAAAGCCAGCACCCCCTGTTGCAGTCCCCCGGCAGTTGGCTAGTGTAGCCCTGGGGGAAGAGATGGGTGCCCAAGGTGGGCGGGATCCTGTAGTATTGTCCCTTGTCTCATTAGGAGACTCTGAGATGGTCCCTAGGACCCAACTGCCTGAGAACACTAAGAAGTACAGGCAGTGGGTGACCATCAATGGCCATAGGGTGGAGGCTCTGAGAGACACAGGAACCAGTGTGACAGCTGTCAAGTGTCACCTGGTGTCTAAAGAGCAGGTGGTCCCTGATGCATTCTACCCAGTTGTTGCCGCTGACAACACAGAGAGCCACTGCAAGGTGGCTCAGGTTCCCTTTGAGTGGGGGGGGTCTCTGGTACTCTTCAAGTAGCTGTGAGGCCAGCCATGTCTGTTGACTGTTTGTTAGGGAACGATTTGGAGAGCTGCTCATGGGCTAAGGTGGAGCGGAGTGCTCATTTGGAGATGGGCTTGCCTGATTGGGCGTGTGTGACCACCCGGTCCATGGCAGCCAGAGGTGTTAAAGAGGACCTGGAGCCTGAGAGGGAGGCCCAGGTGCCTGCCGGAGAGAGAAGAGGCAGGGGGCACGGGAAACCGGCCCCCGAAGTTCCCACGGTCCAGGAGGAGGCATCCCCTGAGGGGGATGCCCTGGAGCCTACAGGGGAACAGGTAGCTGAACTGGGGGACCTTCCTGAGCTGACCCATTGGCAGAAAGATGGAGGACCCTCCAGGGAGGAGTTTTGTGAGGAGCAGAACAAGTGCCCTTCTCTCGTGGGTCTGAGGCAACAGGCCACAGACCAGGCAGCAGGTGATCAGTCTGGATCACATTGGATCTACTGGGAGAATGGTCTCCTGTATAGCGAGCCTAAGGTTGCTGAGCCTGGGTCAGCCCGTGTGCTGGTGGTACCCCAGTGCTTCAGAGCCTTCCTACTGGGTTTGGCTCATGATGTGCCTTTAGCAGGACATCTAGGGCAGGACAAGACCTTTGAGAGGCTTGTCACCCATTTCTTTTGGCCCCAGATGCGCAGGAGTACTGACACTCACTGCAGGACCTGTCAGACTTGCCAGGCAAGTGGAAAGAGTGGGAGGAAGCAGAAGGCTCCTCTCCAGCCATTCCCTGTAGTCAGCACCCCCTTTGAAAGGGTGGGTATTGACATTGTGGGGCCACTGGACCCCAAGACAGCCATGGGCAACAAGTTCATCCTGGTCTTGGTGGACCATGCCACCCGGTACCCTGAAGCCATCCCTCTGAGGACAGTGACGGCCCCCGTGGTGGGACGGGCACTGATGGGAATTTTCTCCCATGTGGGGTTCCCTCAAGAGGTGGTGTCTGACAGAGATACTAACTTTATATCCAAGTATATAAAGTCCCTGTGGCAGGAGTGCGGTGTAAAGTACAAGTTCACCACTCCTTATCACCCCCAAGGAAATAGGTTGGTTGAGAGATTCAACCGGACCCTGAAGGGCATGATTATGGGTCTGGAAGAACCCATGAGGCGTAAGTGGGACGTCCTCTTGCCATGCCTTCTTTTTGCATACCGTGAGGTGCCACAGAAGTCTCTAGGGTTCAGCCCCTTTGAGCTTCTGTATGGTCACCCAGTGAGAGGAACTCTGAGTTTGGTCAAGGAAGGCTGGGAGCAATCTCCCAGGAAACCTCCCCAGGATGTATATAGCTACATGCTGGCCTTCAGGAAACAAACTAGGCGTTTCAGGCAACTTGCTGAGGCAAATCTGGAAGCCAGCCAGGAGGAAATGAAGCGGTGGTACGACCAGAATGCCACTCTGGTTGAGCTTCAACCTGGTCAGAAAGTGTGGGTCATGGCCCCAGTGGAGCCCTGTGCGCTCCAGGATAAGTGGACCGGACCCTTTGAGGTGGTGGAGTGCAAGAGTCCTGTTACCTACTTGGTGGACATGCGGTCTCCCAGGAACCCCTTGCGGGTCCTGCACATCAATCGCCTGAAGCCCCACTTGGGGAGGTCCCAGGTGGGCATGCTCTTAGCTACAGATGCTGGGATGGAGGAGGAGACCCAGCCTCTTCCTGACCTCCTGTCAGCCCAAGAGCAAGATGGATCAGTGGAGGGTGTGAACCTCTCTACCTCCCTGACATCTGAGCAGCAACGTGACTGTCGCCAACTGTTGGGGCAGTTTTCTGACCTGTTCTCCCTGGTTCCTAGTGTCACTGACTGGTGCGTCCATGATGTGGACACTGGGGACAGTCTTCCTGTCAAGCACAAGGCTTACAGGGTGACTGACAGGGTGAGAGCTTGCATCAAGGAGGAGGTCTCAAAGATGTTTGCATTGGGGGTAATTGAGTCCTCTCACAGCCCTGGTCTTGGTCCCAAAGGCTGCCGCGCCTGGTGCCACACCCAAACTCCGGTTCTGTGTAGACTACCGAGGACTCAATTCCGTCACCAGCACTGACGCACACCCCATCCCCAGAGCTGATGAGCTCATAGATCAGTTAGGGGCTGCCCGGTACCTCAGTACGTTTGACTTAACATCTGGGTACTGGCAGATCGCCTTGACTGATGGGGCAAAGGAGAGGTCAGCATTCTCCACACCAGATGGGCACTACCAATTCCGGGTGATGCCCTTTGGGATGAAGAATGCCCCTGCCACCTTTCAGAGGTTGGTCAACCAGGTGTTGGTTGGACTGGAAGAGTTCAGTGCCGCCTACCTGGATGACATCGCAGTGTTCAGCGCCAGTTGGGAAGAACATCTGCGCCACCTCTGGGAAGTGTTGATGGCTCTGCGGAGGGCAGGCCTCACGATCAAGGCGAGTAAGTGCCAGATCGGGCAGTGTTCCATGGTGTACTTGGGACACCAGGCTGGGAGCGGCCAGGTGGCGCCCCTACAGCCCAAGATAGATACCATTCTGGCTTGGGATCCCCCCAAGACCCAGACAGCGGTGAGAGCCTTCCTAGGACTCACCGGGTATTACAGGAGATTTGTCAAGGGGTATGGCAGCATTGTTGCACCTTTGACAGAGCTGACTTCCAGGAAGCAGCCCAAGAGAGTGATTTGGACTGAGACCTGTCAACAAGATTTTGACACCTTGAAGACAGCCATGTGCACGGCTCCCGTGCTCCTGGCCCCCAACATCTCCAAAGAGTTTATCGTTCAGACAGATGCTTGAGAGCATGGTGTGGGGGCTGTTTTGTCACAGATGAATGAGGAGGGCCTAGACCAACCTGTAAATGCATAAGTGGGGACCCCCTCTAAATTGAATTAAAGGTCAGGGAGAAGAGGGGAAAAGAACCAAACATGTAATCACAAACCTCCCTCATGACCTATATTGCTTTGCTATCTAGGCAAACCTATATAACATAGGGCTTGAACACATATAAGCAAAAACTTTACAAGAATAAATGTATTCAACATACTTGATTTATTTTTTTATACATTATTTTCTTCAACCATAGTTTATTTCATTTTTTCATTTTCTTATTTCATTAGGTTAAAAACTTTTTGTTGAATCATGTAAGAAAAATTGCCACAAAATACAATAAGACAAATAACTACCCCAAAGGATGCAAACAATTAAATCCAAATTCATATAGAAACCACACATAACACAAATCATACAAACTCACACAAACTCATACAAAATTCACAAAAAAACACATCTGAAAAAGGAGGTAATAAATGACAACATCTCCATGACCAAGTATGTTTTATATGTTCACAAAGATCCGAACATAAGGTCGACGCGCGTTTCGGTGGCATAAAAGGAATGAACCGGCCACCTTCTTCAGGACCTTTTCAGATACCCACAAAAATCACAAGACAAAGGGGGAAACCTAAAAGGCAATAATACAAGGTGTTACAAACCCATATAAAAATAGAACTCACGTCATTGTTATGATTGGACCCAGATTCTCAAAATGTATGATATCATAAATCCTATAGTTGAAATTTTCAACGATACACCAGAGAAAATACCCTTGACAAGGAAACTCCACCTGAAAATGTGTGTATCTCCCTCCACTTACCTAGAGGGGTATATTTACAACATAAAAGCAAGATCTCAAAGAAAAACCCATGCAAAGGATAGTTCACCAATTAACCAAAAGTGCAAAACATACAGACAAGAGTGCTATAATTCAGAAAAGCCCAGAAATGCATTGCTGTCAATAGGTTCGTGTCACCATGTGGTGTCCTATGTTCATATGCAGTCAGGTCAAAAACTACTTACGTCAAAATGAAAAATAGCCAGTAAATTACTGGCAATATATGTTGATACGTCTTATTCTAGTTATCTATCAATCTGTAAACAAAAGGATAACAGAATGATAGCTGAAAGATAAGGATGTAAGAGCAAAATGGAGGACATAAAATGATATGTCTAATGTAATCTTACCTAGAACACTATGATGTAGTGTCCAGTTGAGAAAGACACCGTGTTGCCGTTGGAGCACAGTACCAAAAAGGGGCTGAAATTCCTAAATGAGACATATATGCGACGTCATTACATCTCAAAAGAACACAATAATGGCTAAGTCATGAAGCCAATCCTGACTAAAAGTGATAACCGCAATATATACCTAACTCGTGGCCAGGCACTTTGGACATCATAATCTCATTTTGAAGTGCCGGTAGTTAACGGTGATACTGGATCACACGATGAATAACCAGAAGAGGTGCCGCACATTCACTTCTACCGATACATAGCCAGGCTCAATCTGAAAGCAAAACTTGCATATATAACTGCAAATAAATCAACCAGGGCAATGCAGGTAAAGTAAATTATCACGTCACAGATCTATATGTATAGATCTATATGCAAAGGGAACTACAAGAATGACCACTTATAAGGACCAAAACGCACCGTACAGTCTCAACTCTTAAGTACCATGTGGTTAATGTACACCATATTGTCAGTGTATATCTCTTTTAAATGATACCATAATACGTTTCTGCCATGGTACATTAAGTAAAGGGCAAAAGACACTTCACAATACTGCCCATGCTTAATACTTCCAATCACTACGACAGCTCCTATCAATAAGATACTGGTTATATTGCAATAAAACAAAGGGAAGATCTAAAGTGCTGCCATAGGATAACATGGGAGGCAACACACCCAGCTAAAAACAATATACGGGGCCTCGCTGGCAATAATAAAAGCGCATGGAAGGTCTAGATGTACAAACTTACCCTTAAAAATCTGGTGTCTGTCAAAGAGTGGTCCGCCGATAAAGTATCCGGGTCAGAGAAAAAGCATAACGGACAAGCCCTATAAGTACGGTCCACCAATAAACACTATGACGTCAATGACGCTATTACGTGTAGATCGTGGATATCGAGATAGGACTAAAGACAAATACATAACCGCCATCTTATAGTATATATATGTGTCGGTACTGTCCACCAGTAAACGCTTAGACGTCGATGACGCTGTTGCGTGTAGAACGTGAATGTCAAAATGAAACTAGAGACAGATACATTGCCGCCATCTTACAGTATGTATATGCACCCGAACAATAAAACGAAATACAGAATATCCCAACATAAAGATGTCAGTGACGCTGTCGGTAGACCATCATAACAATAAGCAAATGGCCACAACACAGATTCTTAGGCACCATCTTATAATATATATATATGCCATAACCTGGTAAAGACCAAGGTAAGGTGATTCCAGGCATATTACACAAACACTAAGAGTGTATATATACCTGCTGTCAAAGGCAAGGTTAATCACCTCCGAGTGATGTTCCAGACGATATCTTCGTTAAGCCCTTCCCTCACACTATTGCAGTTAAAAATCCAGAAGGTTTCTCTTCTTTTACGTGTGATTTCTAGAGTCAGACCTGCCAGATGTTTGACTTTTTCTATTATACACCATCTCAGATCTTTTTCAGTGTGTTCCTTATCTACAAAGTGCTGAACTAGCGGGGCCAACATTTTACGTGTCCGAATTGCAGATTTATGTTCACTAAATCTAACACGAAATTCGCGCCCTGTTTCTCCGATGTAAGCTAAACCACAGGGACAAAATAGGATATATATGATGTTACAACTCCTACAGTTAGTGAGATCCCTCAGTCTAATGTTCTTATCTTTATATTTGAGCAGATCTGTGACTATAGCTGCATCACAAGCATGACAAGACCCACATTTGTGGTTGCCTAACACTGGAGGGAGTCCTGTGATAGTCGTTTGACGCTGAGTCCTAAGTGATTGTGATCTTGTGTGTACCAGAAGATCTTTTAAATTATGGTTTCTCCTATAAGCCACCAATGGTAATTGTAACTGAGGTAAATCTTCGTTGGTATTAAGAATTTTCCAATGTTTGTTAATCACATTTTTGATCTTATAATTCATTGAAGAGTGATTAATCACACAGGTGACCTGATCTCTTGGTCTACGGCTAGACCCATCCAAAAGGGCATCTCGATTATAATATTTGGCCCTCTTAAATGCATGTCTAACCAAACGGTGTGGATAACCACGATCCAACAAACGCTTCTTTAAAGCATCTGCATGAGTATGGAAGTCCTGCATGTTTGTGCAATTACGCCGCACACGTAAAAATTCCCCAAAGGGGATTGAATCTTTTTGACATGTGGGGTGGAAGCTTTGGTATTGAAGTATAGTGTTTTTGGCTGTGGGCTTTCTGAAGAGGCTGACCTGCAATATGTCATTAGCTCCAAAAATCAGAATATCCAGAAATTCAACCTGATCTGGACTAAACTTAGCAGTAAACTTTAAATTACTATCACTGGCATTAAGCCAGGAAATGTACTCTTGTAAGGTTGCCATGTCACCTTTCCATATGAAGAAAATGTTGTCAATGAAGCGCTTCCATGTACATACATTCTCAAAAAAGGGGCTGCTTCATTGAACACATTTATCAGCTCCCATTCACCCATATAGATGTTTGCTATACTGGGAGCACAAGAAGCCCCCATGCTGGTGCCCTTGATTTGTTGGTATGTGGATCCATTAAACTCAAAGAAATTATTCATCAGAACTATTTCTAGACACTGCAAGATGAAATCATCCGGTCTATCATCAGGGGATCGTTCAAGGAGGGATGCCACTGCCTGTAACGCCTGACATTGAGGGATATTGGTGTACAACGCCTCAATGTCAAGCGTCACCAAAAGATCAGTGTTGGAATTAAAGGACATACCCTCTATCTTATTTATGATATCCCCCGTGCCACGAATAAACGAGGCATAGTTCTGTGTTAAAGGGCAAAGATAGGAATCCACATATTTGGAAAGGGGCTCAGTGCTAGATCCAATAGTAGAAATAATGGGACGGAGTGGAGGGTCAACCACACTCTTATGCGTCTTGGGTACACCATATAATGCTGGAACAATGGGGCATGTTTTATTCAGAAAGGCATATTCTTCTTGGCAAATAATGCCACTGTCAAGAGCTCTGTGAGTAATCTCTTTGATATGAGTTTCCAGCTTAGTTAGCTCTCTGGGATGTGATTTTTTATAATGTTGTGGAACTGCCAACATGTCCAGAATTTTGTCGTTATAATCAATTTTATTCATAACAACAATTCCGCCACCCTTGTCACATGGTTTTTCTTTGAGATCTTGCTTTTATGTTGTAAATATACCCCTCTAGGTAAGTGGAGGGAGATACACACATTTTCAGGTGGAGTTTCCTTGTCAAGGGTATTTTCTCTGGTGTATCGTTGAAAATTTCAACTATAGGATTTATGATATCATACATTTTGAGAATCTGGGTCCAATCATAACAATGACGTGAGTTCTATTTTTATATGGGTTTGTAACACCTTGTATTATTGCCTTTTAGGTTTCCCCCTTTGTCTTGTGATTTTTGTGGGTATCTGAAAAGGTCCTGAAGAAGGTGGCCGGTTCATTCCTTTTATGCCACCGAAACGCGCGTCGACCTTATGTTCGGATCTTTGTGAACATATAAAACATACTTGGTCATGGAGATGTTGTCATTTATTACCTCCTTCTTTTTCAGATGTGTTTTTTGTGAATTTTGTATGAGTTTGTGTGAGTTTGTATGATTTGTGTTATGTGTGGTTTCTATATGAATTTGGATTTAATTGTTTGCATCCTTTGGGGGAGTTATTTGTCTTATTGTATTTTGTGGCAATTTTTCTTACATGTTTCAACAAAAAGTTTTTAACCTAATGAAATAAGAAAATGAAAAAATGAAATAAACTATGGTTGAAGAAAATAATGTATAAAAAAATAAATCAAGTATGTTGAATACATTTATTCTTGTAAAGTTTTTGCTTATATGTGTTCAAGCCCTATGTTATATAGGTTTGCCTAGATAGCAAAGCAATATAGGTCATGAGGGAGGTTTGTGATTACATGTCTAGACCAACCTGTAGCCTTCCTTAGCAGGAGGTTACTTCCACGGGAACAGAGGTGGAGTGCTATTGAGCATGAGGCATTTGCTGTGGTCTGGGCGCTGAAGAAGCTGAGACCATACCTGTTTGGGACTCACTTCCGGGTTCAGACCGACCACAGGCCCCTCAGATGGTTGATGCAGATGAGGGGTGAGAATCCAAAGCTGTTGAGGTGGTCCATTTCCCTACAGGGGATGGACTTCACGGTGGAACACCGCCCTGGTACAGAACACAACAATGCTGATGGTCTGTCCAGATTTTTCCACCTTAGTGAAGAGAACTCCCTAGAGGTAGGATAGTTCTCCCCACATCTCAGCTGGAGGGGACACGTGTTAGACCTGGCATCCTTGGCGTGGGTCTCCCTTCCATTTTTTGATGATGCCTCCAATGTTATTGATCTGTTTTTGCTGGTTTAGATGCTTTGGGCACTGTGCCACTGCTATTCAGTGCCACAGTGCAAGTGCTCCCTATGATAAATTGTGTTATGTATTAGTGACTCCATGATTGAATGATTGGTTTACTTGTCAGTCCCTAGTACAGTGCACTGAGTGTGCCCAGGGCTTGTAAATCCAATGCTGCTGGTGGGCTTGCAGCACTGGCTGTGCCACCCACAGAAGCAGCTTGTAAAGTGTGTCTCAGGCCTGCCATTGCAGAGCCTGTGTGCAGCTGAGGGCTGCCATGTCGACTTGGTGAGTACACCCACTTACCAGTCCCTAAACCTTCCCTTTACTGCATGTTGGTCACCCCTAAAGTAGGCCCTAGGGCAGGGTGCATTGTAAGTATAAGGTAGGACATGCCCTGGTATGTGTGGCATGTTCTAATAGTGAATTACAGCCATTTTCGTTTTTCACTATTGCAAGGCTACCTGTTCCCCATAGGCCAGAATGGGCAGTTTGATTATTACACCTTATAATCCTAACTGACCCAGGGAACATGGTAGAAAAACGAATTTAGTATGCCTGAACTCAGGATGATAAAATACATCTTTTAGTGAAGTTGGTTTTAACATTCTGTGTTTGAAAATACCACTTTTAGAAAGTAGGTAATTTCTTGCCTAACCTTCCAAGCCTGCCTCTGCTAGGTGGTGTATTCCTTGTCTGGGTATGTGAGTTACAGCGGCTGGGGGACTCCAGGAGACAGGGTGAGTCAGCACAGGGCTGAATAGAGAGATCTGCATCCAGAGTGGAGGGAGGAGTTTCACCTGGGTCTGAATAGGGCTGTGCCTGCCTTCCACAATGCTGGCTCCCCCTCCTGCCGGGCGGCTGAGCACTCTGCCTCACATTCTGAAAGGAAAGAAGGAGTCCTGTAAACAAAGTGCTCCAGGACTGACCAGAACTGGTTTTGGACTAGGCAAAGGCCTCTCTGCCTTCAGAGAACAAAGAGAAAAGGTGTATAAAAAGGGGACCCAGACCCCTAGGAAATTAGATCACTTTTGGGAAACAAGAAGAAACCTTTGCTGAGGAGTGGAACCAAGAAGAAACTGAGGAGAAGACTATCCCTAAGCTAGAGGGCTCTGCCTGCAGTGGTTGCCTGACTGCCAAAGAAAGGAGAAGGGAACTTTGTGTGTACTTTCATCAACTTGTGAAGGATCTCCAAGGGCTTGATTTCAGAGCTTGCCTCCTGCTGAAGTCTCAGGGACAACAGACTTCACCCACCAGCTCCCCTGTATTCCCTTGCTGGGAATTTGGACCTTCTGACACACTTGTGTGTCGCTGGGAGCTGGAAGCGCAACTCAAGACGAAGAAGCGTGTCGCCGCAGCCGCTGCTTCTCGCATTGCCGGAGAAGAGTGTCGATATCGCAGCAGACGCCGGCGCATCCCCGAAGAAGCGTGCCGCTGACACCCTTGCATCCTGCGAAGCACCTCGCAGCACCGTAGAAAAGTGTCGCCGTCGCATCAGACGCCGTCGCATCCCCGGGGCAGAGCTTCAACCTCGCATCAGACGCCGTCGCATCGCCAGGGAAGCGTGTCGCAGGGTCTGTCGTGGCTCCAAAGATTCATCGAAATCGCCGCATGGCCGTCGGGCATGCACGCATCACTCCTTCGTTGTCGCAACCTCAAGAAGACGCCACTTTATTTCTTTGCACCAGATCGTCGTCGCATCACGGCGCTGCTTGTCGCATCGCCACAGAAGCGTGTAAGGAACTTACACATCACCTTCCCTGCACCACCTTTTGTTGTATCGCGTTACGCATCTCAGGTACATTGAACGCAAAGTGTTGCATTTCCATTTTAAGAGACTCAAGCCAATTCTACCATCTTTAAATTACAGTATTGTGGATTATTTGTGTCGTTTATGGTCTTGTGGTAAATCTATATAAAAGATACTTATTTTTATAATACAACCTGTGTGGTGTCCATTTGCAGTGTTGTCACTGGATTACTGTATGTGTTCACAAATGCTTTACACACTGCCTCTGAACTAAGCCTGTCTGCTCATGCCAAGCTACCAAGGGGGTGAGCAGGGGTTATTTCAGGAGTGTACCCCCTTACCCTGACTAGAAGCAAGGGTCCCTATTTGGACAAAGGTACCTACCTCTGCCAACTAGAGACCCCCAGTTCTAACATTGGTGGTCAGCGGTGGGGATTCTGGACTTGCATTTGTGACTCATGTACAGTGATTGGTGAACACTACCTAGTGAGTGCAGACCAAAACGCAACCACATACGTTTGGTAGATATTCTTTTTTGGGACTTTCTATTTTTGCTAAAAACTGCCAAGTTTAATCACCATGGAAACAGCAACATCCATAGTATCTGTTGATAATGATTGGGAAGAGGAGAAACTAGAATGCTACACCGTTAACCAGCTCAAGCACTTCTGCAGAAGGTTCAAAGTTTCTATGACCGGAATCACCAAGAAATATGATTTCCAAAAGGCGCTGAAGGCCTGGGTTGAAGCAAGGAATACCCCTGAGAATGAGGAGGGGGCTGAGAATGCAGATGAGCAGCTGGATGGGCCAGTGGGTCCAGGGGAGAGGAGAGCATCCTCCCCCGTGGGTAGCAGTGTTTCTGCCAGAGGTCTGTCCCCAGAAGAGCTGGAGGACAGAGAAAAGAGTAGGATGCATGAGATGGAGCTGACCAAGCTCAAGTTAAAGGGGCAGTTGGAATTTGAATTGCAATCTAGAAAGTTGGCCTTAGAAGAGAAAAGAATGGATCATGAGCATGAAAAAAGCTTGAGGGAGATGGAGTTCAGAGCCAAGAAGTTAGAGATTACTCCCTCTGGTGGCAGCACACCATCAGTGCCTGTTGAGGCTAGGGTGTATATTCCTAAGGATGTGGTTAAGGAGTTTTTTAAGAATGATGATATTGGGCAATGGTTCAAGGCCTATGAGGTAGCCATGACTTCCCACCGGGTCCCTGAGAAGGATTGGGGAGCGGGGTTGTGGGGTCGGTTCCTTAGTGAGGGGCAGGATACCTTGTTGGACTTGCCCTCTGAGGTCTATAATTCCTACAGCCACATGAAGAATGCATTGATGACCAGGTATGGGTTGACCCCTGACCTCTATAGGCAGAGGTTCAGGAACTGTAAGAAGATTGAAGGCAGTTCCTGGGTTGAGTATGTGACCTTTTTTTGCAGAGCCTTGGATGGTTGGGTAAAGGGTTGCAAAGCAAATGATTTTCAGGCGCTCTTTGATTTGATTGCATGGGAGCACTTGTCCAGTAATTGTTTTCCTGAGCTACGCCAGCACCTGATTGACAGTAGGCTGACTAACCCTAGGCAGCTTGCTGAGGAGGCGGACCGCTGGGTGAGCACCCGGGTCCACGAAGGTCACGTGGGAGACTCCGCCAAGAGTGGGCAGGGTCCCCAGCAGAGGAGTGGGGGGGACAAGGGTAAACAGAGGGAGTTCCAGAGAGGGCCCCAAAGTAAACCCCAAGGGAACCAAGGGAAAGGTTCCCAGCCTCCCCTGAGAATAAGCACGGGGCCCTGACAGGTCCACCTGTTCATAGGGGACCCTGGTGTGCTACAAGTGTGGCACCCTAGGCCACAGGGCCAATGATCCCCATTGCTCTTTGTTTGGAAAGCCAGCACCCCCTGGTGAAGTCCCCCGGCAGTTGGCTAGTGAAGCCCTGGGAGAGGAGATGGGTGCCCAAGGTGGGTGGGATCCTGTAGTATTGTTCTTTGCCTCATTAGGAGACTCTGAGATGGTCCCTAGGACCCAACTGCCTGAGAACACTAAGAAGTACAGGCAGTGGGTGACCATCAATGGCCATAGGGTGGAGGCTCTGAGAGACACAGGAGCCAGTGTGACAGCTGTCAAGTGTCACCTGGTGTCTAAAGAGCAGGTGGTCCCTGATGCATTCTACCCAGTTGTTGCCCCTGACAACACAGAGAGCCACTGCAAAGTGGCTCAGGTTCCCTTTGAGTGGGGGGGGTCTCTGGTACTCCTCAAGTAGCTATGAGGCCAGCCATGCCTGTTGACTGTTTGTTAGGGAACGATTTGGAGAGCTCCCCTTGGGCTAAGGTGGAGCGGAGTGCTCATTTGGAGATGTTGGGATTGCCTGATTGGGCGTGTGTGACCACCCGGTCCATAACAGCCAGAGGTGTTCAAGAGGACCTGGAGCCTGAGAGGGAGGCCCAGGTGCCTGCCGGAGAGAGAAGAGGCAGGGGGCACGGGAAACCGGCCCCCGAAGTTCCCATGGTCCAGGAGGAGGCAGACCCTGAGGGGGATGCCCTGGAGCCTACAGGGGAACAGGTAGCTGAACTGGGGGACCTGCCTGAGCTGACCCATTGGCAGCAAAATGGAGGACCCTCCAGGGAGGAGTTCTGCGAGGAGCAGAACAAGTGCCCTTCTCTCGTGGGTCTGAGGCAACATGCCACAGACCAGGCAGCAGGTGATCAGTCTGGATCACATTGGATCTACTGGGAGAATGGTCTCCTGTATAGCGAGCCTAAGGTTGCTGAGCCTCGGTCAGCCCGTGTGCTGGTGGTACCCCAGTGCTTCAGAGCCTTCCTACTGGGTTTGGCTCATGATGTGCCTTTAGCAGGACATCTAGGGCAGGACAAGACCTTTGAGAGGCTTGTCACCCATTTCTTTTGGCCCCAGATGTGCAGGAGTGCAGCCACTCACTGCAGGACCTGTCAGACTTGCCAGGCAAGTGGAAAGAGTGGGAGGAAGCAGAAGGCTCCTCTCCAGCCATTCCCTGTAGTCAGCACCCACTTTGAACGGGTGGGTATTGACATTGTGGGGCCACTGGACCCCAAGACAGCCATGGGCAACAGGTTCACCCTGGTCTTGGTGGACCATGCCACCCGGTACCCTGAAGCCATTCCTCTGAGGACAGTGACGGCCCCGTGGTGAGACGGGCACTGATGGGAATTTTCTCCCGTGTGGGGTTCCCTCAAGAGGTGGTGTCTGACAGAGACACTAACTTTATATCCAAGTATATGAAGTCCCTGTGGCAGGAGTGCGGTGTAACGTACAAGTTCACAACTCCTTACCACCCCCAAGGAAATGGGTTGGTTGAGAGATTCAACCGGACCCTGAAGGGCATGATCATGGGTCTGGAAGAACCCATGAGGCGTAAGTGGGACGTCCTCTTGCCATGCCTTCTTTTTGCATACCGTGAGGTGCCACAGAAGTCTCTAGGGTTCAGCCCCTTTGAGCTTCTGTATGGTCACCCAGTGAGAGGACCTCTGAGTTTGGTCAAGGAAGGCTGGGAGCAATCTCTCAGGAAACCTCCCCAGGATGTATATAGCTACATGCTGGCCTTCAGGAACCAAACTAGGCATTTCAGGCAACTTGCTGAGGCAAATCTGGAAGCCAGCCAGGAGGAAATGAAGCGGTGGTACGACCAGAATGCCACTCTGGTTGAGCTTCAACCTGGTCAGAAAGTATGGGTCATGGCCGCAGTGGAACCCTGTGCGCTCCAGGATAAGTGAACTGGACCCTTTGACGTGGTGGAGCGCAAGAGTCCTGTTACCTACTTGGTGGACATGTGGTCTCCCAGGAACCCCTTGCGGGTCCTGCACGTCAATCGCCTGAAGCCCCACTTGGAGAGTTCCCAGGTGGGCATGCTCTTAGCTACAGATGCTGGGATGGAGGAGGAGACCAAGCCTCTTCCTGACCTCCTGTCAGCCCAAGAGCAAGATGGATCAGTGGAGGGTGTGAACCTCTCTACCTCCCTGACATCTGAGCAGCAAGGTGACTGTCGCCAACTGTTGGGGCAGTTTTCTGACCTGTTCTCCCTGGTTCCTAGTGTCACTGACTGGTGCGTCCATGATGTGCACACTGGGGACAGTCTTCCTGTCAAGCACAAGGCTTACAGGGTGACTGACAGGGTGAGAGCTTGCATCAAGGAGGAGGTCTCCAAGATGTTTGCATTGGTGGTAATTGAGTCCTCTCACAGCCCTTGGGCCATCCCAGTGGTCTTGGTCCCAAAGTCTGCCGCGCCTGGTGCCACACCCGAACTCCGGTTCTGTGTGGACTACCGAGGACTCAATTCCGTCACCAGGACTGACGCACACCCCATCCCCAGAGCTGATGAGCTCATAGAACGGTTAGGGGCTGCCCGGTACCTCAGTACGTTTGACTTAACGTCTGGGTACTGGCAGATCGCCTTGACTGATGGGGCAAAGGAGAGGTCAGCATTCTCCACACCAGATGGGCACTACCAATTCCGGGTGATGCCCTTTGGGATGAAGAATGCCCCTGCCACCTTTCAGAGGTTGGTCAACCAGGTGTTGGTTGGACTGGAAGAGTACAGTGCCGCCTACCTGGATGACATCGCAGTGTTCAGCGCCAGTTGGGAAGAACATCTGCGCCACCTCTGGGAAGTGTTGATGGCTCTGCGGAGGGCAGGCCTCACGAACAAGGCGAGTAAGTGCCAGATCAGGCAGGGTTCCGTGGTGTACTTGGGACACCAAGTTGGGAGCGGCCAGGTGGCGCCCCTACAGCCCAAGATAGATACCATTCTGGCTTGGGAGCCCCCCAAGACCCAGACAGCGGTGAGAGCCTTCCTAGGACTCACCGGGTATTACAGGAGATTTGTCAAGGGGTATGGCAGCATTGTTGCACCCTTGACAGAGCTGACTTCCAGGAAGCAGCCCAAGAGAGTGATTTGGACTGACACCTGTCAACAAGCTTTTGACACCTTGAAGACAGCCATGTGCACGGCGCCCGTGCTCCTGGCCCCCAACTTCTCCAAAGAGTTTATCGTTCAGACAGACGCTTCAGAGCATGGTGTGGGGGCTGTTTTGTCACAGATGAATGAGGAGGGCCTAGACCAACCTGTAGCCTTTCTTAGCAGGAGGTTACTTCCACGGGAACAGAGGTGGAGTGCTATTGAGCGTGAGACATTTGCTGTGGTCTGGGCGCTGAAGAAGCTGAGACCATACCTGTTTGGGACTCACTTCCGGGTTCAGACCGACCACAGGCCCCTCAGATGGTTGATGCAGATGAGGGATGAGAATCCAAAGCTGTTGAGGTGGTCCATTTCCCTACAGGGGATGGACTTCACGGTGAAACACCACCATGGTACAGAACACGCCAATGCTGATGGTCTGTCCAGATTTTTCCGCCTTAGAGAAGAGAACTCACTAGAGGTAGGATAGTTCTTCCCACATCTCAGCTGGAGGGGACACGTGTTAGACCTGGCATCCTTGGCGTGGGTCTCCCTTCCATTTTTTGATGATGCCTCCAATGTTATTGATCTGTTTTTGCTGGTTTAGATGCTTTGGGCACTGTGCCACTGCTATTCAGTGCCACAGTGCAAGTGCTCCCTATGATAAATTGTGTTATGTATTAGTGACTCCATGATTGAATGATTGGTTTACTTGTCAGCCCTAGTACAGTGCACTGAGTGTGCCCAGGGCTTGTAAATCCAATGCTGCTGGTGGGCTTGCAGCACTGGTTGTGCCACCCACAGAAGCAGCTTGTAAAGTGTGTCTCAGGCCTGCCATTGCAGAGCCTGTGTGCAGCCTAGGGCTGCCATGTCGACTTGGTGAGTACACCCACTTACCAGTCCCTAAACCTTCCCTTTACTGCATGTTGGTCACCCCTAAAGTAGGCCCTACGGCAGGGTGCATTGTAAGTATAAGGTAGGACATGCCCTGGTGTGTGTGGCATGTCCTAATAGTGAATTACAGCCATTTTCGTTTTTCACTATTGCAAGGCTACCAGTTCCCCATAGGCCAGAATGGGCAGTTTGATTATTACACCTTATAATCCTAACTGACCCAGGGAACATGGTAGAAAAACGAATTTAGTATGCCTGAACTCAGGATGATAAAATACATCTTTTAGTGAAGTTGGTTTTAACATTCTGTGTTTGAAAATACCACTTTTGGAAAGTAGGTATTTTCTTGCCTAACCTTCCAAGCCTGCCTCTGCTAGGTTGTGTATTCCTTGTCTGGGTTTGTGAGTAACAGGGGCTGGGAGACTCCAGGAGACATGGTGAGTCAGCACAGGGCTGAATAGAGAGATCTGCATCCAGAGTGGAGGGAGGAGTTGCACCTGGGTCTGAATAAGGCTGTGCCTGCCTTCCACAATGCTGGCTCCCCCTCCTGCCGGGCGGCTGAGCACTCTGCCCCACATTCTGAAAGGAAAGAAGGAGCCCTGTAAACAAAGTGCTCCAGGACTGACCAGAACTGGTTTTGGACTAGGCAAAGGCTGCTCTGCCTTCAGAGAACAAAGAGAAAAGGTGTATAAAAAGGGGACCCAGACCCCTAGGAATTTAGATCACTTTTGGGAAACAAGAAGAAACCTTTGCTGAGGAGCGGAACCAAGAAGAAACTGAGGAGAAGACTATCCCTAAGCTAGAGGGATCTGCCGGCAGTGGTTGCCTGACTGCCAAAGAAAGGAGAAGGGAACTTTGTGTGTACTTTCATCAACTTGTGAAGGATCTCCAAGGGCTTGATTTTAGAGCTTGCCTCCTGCTGAAGTTTCAGGGACAACAGACTTCACCCACCAGCTCCCCTGTATTCCCTTGCTGGGAATTTGGACCTTCTGACACACTTGCGTGTCGCTGGGTGCTGGAAGCACGACTCAAGACGAAGAAGCGTGTCACCGCAGCCGCTGCTTCTTGCATCGCCGGAGAAGAGTGTCGATGTCGCAGCAGACGCCGGCGCATCCCCGAAGAAGTGCGCCGCTGACACCCTCGCATCCTTCGAAGCGCCTCGCAGCACCGGAGAAAAGTGTCACCGTCGCATCAGACGCCGTCGCATCCCCGGGGCAGAGCAACACGAGGCACCCCGCATCCCAGGAGAAGATCGTCAACCTCGCATCAGACGCCATCGCATCGCCAGGGAAGCGTGTCGCAGGGCCTGTCGCGGCTCCAAAGATTCATCTAAATCACCGCACGGCCGTCGGGCGTGCACGCATCACCCCTTCGTTGTTGCAACCTCAAGAAGACGCCACTTTATTTCTTTGCACCAGATCGTCGTTGCATCACGGTGCTGCTTGTCGCATCGCCACAGAAGCGTGTAAGGAACTTACGCATCACCTTCCCTGCACCACCATTTGTTGTATCGCGTTACGCATCTCAGGTACATTGAACGCAAAGTGTTGCATTTCCATTTTAAGAGACTCAAGCTAATTCTACCATCTTTAAAGTACAGTATTGTGGATTATTTTTGTCGTTTATGGTCTTGTGGTAAATCTATATAAAAGATACTTATTTTTATAATACAACCTGTGTGGTGTCCATTTGCAGTGTTGTCACTGGATTACTGTATGTGTTCACAAATGCTTTACACACTGCCTCTGAACTAAGCCTGTCTGCTCGTGCCAAGCTACCAAGGGGGTGAGCAGGGGTTATTTCAGGAGTGTACCCCCTTGACCCTGACTAGAAGCAAGGGTCCCTATTTGGACAAAGGTACCTACCTCTGCCAACTAGAGACCCCCAGTTCTAACATTGATGTTTGCATATTTTTATAAAAGTAGCAATTTTATGAAACATTTTGTAAACATGTAGCTTTTTATCATGTATGTATATATTGAATGGTCTATAATTGTAAGCTGAATCAATAAATGATTGACTATATTTATTCAATCATATTTGCACTCATTCATATACTTTGTGTTTTACAGTATTTTCCTGAGTCAGCCCTTATTGAGCCTTGGGCTATGCATTACCCTGTTGGGCCAGTTTAAGGTACTCTGCTGCCCAACTGGTAGATGATAGTCTTACTCAACAATAGACCCAGGGGAGTAAGAGAACAAAGCAAGAAAGTCAGACCTTTAGCACCAGTCATAGGAGGAGTTCTCCTATGCACATATTTCGTCAAAGCCATTTCCTCAAACCAAACGTCTAAGTTTAAGACTTTGGGAGTTCACAAAGGACATTTACGAGTACTATCTTTATTTCCGCACTCAGGGTGGAGATTGAATTCCCAAAGTTGTAAACTTCGACGTTTAGTCTAAGTTTACTTTTGTGAATCGGGCCCAGTCTCTCTCTGGCCATAGGAAGAAAATAGTTTGATGGAATTTGCCACCAGTAGCTTATCTGGAGATGTGGGTCGGTGTGAGGGAAGAAGGAATGCCCACAAACATAACCAATATTCAGACTTACTTCTCGCTTAATCAACCCATAAAACGAAATTGACAGATAATACTGGATGTTCAAGCAACTAAGTGCAAATATACCATTTGTGGTCTCACAACCAGGATGGGCAAATGCTACACTTGAAACAATCGGGCAACAGAGACACTATCCATTGAATAATTTCTGCAGATTCCAATTACATTTCAGTACAGAAGAAAAGTGATACCAAATCTTGATGACTAATGATTAATGTATAAAAAAACATTCCTACCACAAAGAACACTAGAAATGATTCATTACTGACTTGCTAATGGAGCAGTCTTTGATAACATCATCCGTAATGGCCCACACCAAAGGGGATCAGCATTATTTAAAGTAAAAGTGAAAATTTACACAGCACAAGATGACTCCTTTTATTTGACTCATGCTCTACAAACGTCCTAATATCTATAAGGACATAGCTACCCCCCTTACCAAGCCACTAGCATCTGCCTCTTGGATTAGATTGCAGACAAAATATATCCTGAGCACTCTATCCAATAGGTGAGATGTTTAGAGTAAAAGTACAATGGCACAGTAGAATATTGAGCCAAAACCAAAGTAAAAGAAGCAAGTCAACCAAGAGAGTACATCCAAGCACAAAGAGGGGGCCTGACATAGAGCAGGGCTGATCAATGTTCTGGTGGGAGTGTCAGGCACAAAGTTGCATCATATTCTACAGGAACATAATAGTGTAAACACATAGATATGAGAAGGACGGAGCTGATATCGCCTCTGTCCTATTGATACAATATTCTCACGATTGACCCCTGCACACTGGTCTCAGTTTCCCGTCCACATTGAGCTGAAAATGTTCCTTTATGCCTGAAAAGTCGACACATTCTGTAACAAAATAATTGCACCTAGCAGGCAGTAAAGTCTGCTGAAAAGGTTTTGCAACGCCTCAATTAGATCAATTTCGATTGGATCAAAGTTGAATGGTAATGCATATCAGATCAATTCATTTCAGTTGGTCTCTTCGCCAATCACCTATTTCCTAAATCTCCAATGAGGTATGAATTTCTGTCAGGGTTAGATCATTACAATGAAATATTACTGTAAACATGAATATTTCCGTGTACTCAAACATGATCATGTACTCCAAATAACATGATTGGCAAGAACGATACAATTTAAATGATCGCCACAGCTTCCAATGTTGGCATAACGCTTTTCATTTAGTACATTACTAAATGTGTTATTTATTAGAGCTAAGTAATGGGCTAGTGGTGCTCAACAGACCACAGATATTCGGCCTGGAATTCACTCAAATAGTAGAGTTCTATTCTCCTGAAATATTAAACAGCAGGATTAGGATGCTAACAACCACTTTCTAATCTGAAAATCATTGTTGTGTTTGGAAGGAAAAGCTTTTTTGTTACACATGGGGTGATCATAATCCTATTAGTAAATCAAAAACTGGTTGGTGCTCCCATGCAAAAAGAGATTAGTGAATGATGGATTAAAAAAAAAACCCAACCTAACCATACATCAGTAGCTGTTCCGAGTCAAAGAACAACATAAACAACGAAGAGGATATAGAACATTGTCTATTCACTCAGGCATAATTATAGCATTGATGTCGCTCATTTCACAAATATGGGAATTAGCTTAAGAATTTTACAAGTAAATGGTTACGTTTCTTCAAACACACTGGAAGACATACCCATTTGGTTTGCGGACTCTATAGGATTGCCCAATATTCAAATTCTCTTGGGCCATGTGTTTTTGTTACAGTGTATATGATATATATATATATATATATATATAGAGAGAGAGAGAGAATGCATCAGCAGATGTCATAAACAATCATTGATAATCATGATTGGAATGCATACATAGAAACAAAGAATGCAGTTAAAATCAACTTCTGTTGATGTTAAGTGAATATACATCAAAATCAATGAAGGTTGCCCACCAGTGGGCACAAATCAAGATGCTCTGATCCTAAATGGACATACAATGAACTACAAAATCTTGCCAAATATGTTTGTATAAAAGAATTGTATGATAGCCATTATAATGAATTCTTCCCGAATTTGTAATGAATTTTACATGTTCAAAATCAAATTATAAGCAGTCTTTGCACCATCACTTAAGCACTTTTATAAGCATGATTTGCACATTATCACGAATTGCACTTTCTTGCTCTATTTAAAGTTCTAATCAAAGTGGACTACCATAACCAGAAGCCTTTGCATTCATAACAGGAAATGAGCAAAAGTGGGTAGGAAGAGGAATTAAATGCACTGACAGGGAGAGGGGGAACACAGCCCGTGATCAAGGTCTGAGGGCAGACCGAAACGCGTTGGATCGTTAAGTTATACTCATATGCCTGAATGGAAATAAAATAGTGAAGAGGCTTGCCTAAGAGTGCGCTCCCTTCATTCGGTGCCGTCGAACCAGGAAAAAGTGAGGATATATCCGGCAACGCTCTGCCGGGGGAGAAACGCACCGCCATTCAAAGAAGAGTGCCTTGCCGTCCAAATCGAGTGAAAAAGAGGAAAATGGGAGTTTAACTCAAGGACGGAGGTAGCCACCACGGAACGTTGAAGTTTCACAAGAAGGAAAAGAAGTGGATCGTAATCCCCAACTAATCCTGAAATCCGAACGTCAGGAACCGCGGGAGGGGGAAACCGAAAGGTAGCTGTCACCGCGAGGACACCAAGTAGGTACAGGTGGGGAACAGCTGATTAAGTGAAACGTACACAACGCAGTGATTTAGGAGTTCGTAATCGGAATAAGTGCCAATTGTGTTTAATAGTATCTGCTTTGAATGAAAGGGAAAACAAACTAACTCGTACATATGCACAATGTTACAAATGAAATATTAAAAGGTTTTGGTGAACAGTAAAAAGTGATTTGCGCGTATTGAAAGCATAAGAACATAGTTCAAAGCAAATCGTGTGCCGGATAAAGAAGCATGTTTGCTGATATTAGCTCCGAATGAAAGGGAACACAAATCAGTTCAAACATGCATACAATGTTATAAATGAAACATCAAAAGATTGGTGAACAGTTGAAATCATATGGCCTGGTACTTGCCTAAGTCCCCCTTCCTTTTAACCCCAAGACCACCCTTGGGTGAGGACTCCCTCCCTCCTCCAAGGCAAGCATTTCAGACCACACTCTTTTGGATTAGGGGGAGTAACCCCCCGGCCGTATTTATTACAAAATAAAACATTGAAAATTATTATTTACATTATGTATAATTACGCAGAAAGTCCGGATACCTTGATCGATACACGAGGTTACTTGGCTAACCTTAACATGTTTCCAATACATCACATTCCTATCGTAATCTAAACATGTATATACATTACTTTCTGCGTGTCCCTGCTAGAGCCTACGGCAAGGTAATTGACTGGCAGCCCCAGATCCCGGTAAAACGACAAAGACTCCACTGGAGTAGGCCTGCGTAGGGGGTACAGCTTATCGGACGGATATTTTACCCCGGGGTCCCCCCTACGCCCTGAGTCTTAACTCCATAACGGGGGCTGCAATTCTGCATGTTTGCGCCCTGATGCGCATACGCGTGCGAGGGTGGCCACAGGCCTACTGGAAAGAGTGACTCCCCTGGCCCCCGCACCATGACAGCCTATTGACCGGCTGTCACTGCCCCTGGAGTTGTAAACGTTGCGTAGGGGGTCCAGCTTACCGGACGGATGGCTCCCCCGGGCACCCCCTACACCCTGCACCATAATTCCATAAAGGGGCGCTGCAATTCTGCATCCTTGCGCCCTTGTGCGCATGCGCGTGCGGGGTAGCCGACCAGCCTACTGGAATAGTGACTCCCTGACCCCTGCACCCTTTCAGCCTACTGACCGGCTGTAACTGCCCCTGGAGTTCCATGTGAGACCCTCTATCTCCCCCTCGGGCGTCCCCATTTGAGAAAGGGTGATGCCCGCTAAGGACCGAAAACTATGCTCACCAATCATGACCTTACCGCCACAGGCCAGCATAGTTAACCGACTATCTGGCCTCCCCCCACTGCCTACTAGAGAAGGTCATGCCGTCTTCCCCTTACCGCTTTTTACCATGCCAGGAAATTCACTTTAAGAGACCTCCTTACCCCAGAATGAGAGGTGTACCTTATGCTGTGGCAGAAGATTTTTCCATGAAGGCACCAATGCCCTACTGCCCGAAGCTTTGTAGTCTTGGGTAGTTTATCAAACTGATTGGTAAGAACTTTCTACTGACTGATTCAGGAGCCCAGACAGCCTCACCCCTCTTTCTACTGTGATATGGGAGTCAACTTATAAAAATGTTGCCCTGTCAGCATTGCAGAGCCGCGCAGTCCCCCCCCCCGAGATGGCACTTGCGTTCCCAAGTGCAGTGAGATACTGCCTGACAGCAGATACCCGTTCAACAAGCTGCCGGGATGCTGTAGCTGTCAGCGGCCCCCTGAGTTTGGGCACGCTGGCGAGACCTATCCTCTAGGTCGCAGAGGGCTGCCGCTGGCACTGTCGTGCACAAGTGCAGTAAGATACTGCCTAATGGCAGATACCTGTTCAATAAGCTGCCATGGTGCTGAAGCTGTAAGCGGCCCCCTGAGTTTGGGCATGCTGGCAAAACCTATCCTCTGAATCAAAAGAGGACTGTTGATGACCCTTGCGAGCACAAGTGCAATAAGATACAGCCATATGGCAGTTAACCGTTCAACAAGCTGCCAAGATATTGAAGCTGTAAGCGGCCCCCTGAGTTTGGGCGTGCTGGCAAGACCTACCCTCCGGATCGCAGAGGACTGCTGATGGCCCTTGCGTGCCCAAATGCAGTAAGATACTGTCATATGGCAGATACCCGTTCGACAAGCTGCCGAGGTGCTGTAGTTGTACGCAGCCCCTGAGTTTGGTCATGATGGCAAGACATTCACCCTGATTCGCAGAGGACTGTTAAATACCCTCTGCTGACGACAAAGTCTGTAAGAGCAGTATATGAACATTTTGCCACCACAGTCTGTCAAAAGACAGTGCTTGAATATTTGCCACCTTAATACGACATGACAGTAGAATAGGAGTCGAAACCTTTGTCCTGCGAAATCCTTTGCCACTAGAGGCACCAGACTCACCATTGAGCTATAGTTCCTGGTGTAGCCTTCTCTATACCAGCCCCCCAGCAGTGCGCGTGCCGCAGCCTCTCCCCGTGCAGGCTGGCTCCATGTTGCTTCTTCCAACGCTCGCTGCCCGTGCTGCCTCTGCTGGCCATGCCCATTCCGGTCCGCCGGTCCAACTTTCGGCAAGCATCTTGCCGTCATTGTGACGTGGTCCCAGTTATCAGTCGTAATCCATCCCATGAAATGAATAAACACAGAACACATATGATCAGTGCTGCATGTTGTCAACACAGATAGCCTTCTCATGCCAGCCCCATTATTCGCATCCTAAGACTGCCCTCCCTTTATAGCCCCACACAACGCAGGCCATATTCGTACAAAGAAGGCTAATCCCAAAGGGGCGAACAGAACGATGCATATTTTCACTACACAATGTGTCAAAAAAAGGTCCCACAATGAAAAAATGCCTGGCCACATCAGATGTACGCCCCGCCTCTTCCCTACCGGGAGCCTGGGAGTGGAGTGCCCTCTTCTCGGTATTAATCCAGGCTTGTCAGGTATCACGGTATAACGACATGAGCATTCGTATGGATGAACACCTTTTCTCCATGCATACAAGGTCGAATTGTCATATAACATAAAAGCTGTGTTGTGAGGAAAGACAGCGGGGGATGGAGCAGTGTTGAGGGTGGGGCGAGGGAGAGATATGGGAGAGCAAGGGACTACGCAACAAAGTGAAGTCAAACGGACCGCAAGTAATTTAAGCGAAAGGAAGTTTCATAGCCCAGTAAACAGAAAACTTAAGGAGCCAGGACGCAGCCCAAAACAAGGAGGAGAGCTCTCTCCAGTATAAGGAAACTGCAAAGCAAGAAAATATGTACGAGGGCCATTCCTCAGGGAAGGTTAAATTCTAAAAAGGAGGGACTACTAAGTGTATTCACCAATAAAACCATCATCTCTAAAGGACCGCAACAGGAACAGATGAAAAGATAGACGTCCTTTCAAGCCCCAATCCTAGATACTGCCTGTCTCATAGAGACAGCGCCAGAGCTGCCTAGGCGGGACCTAACAAATTCTTCTTTTCCGGGGCCTAAAGTGGGCTGGGAAAATAGTCTGAACTCTGCAGCAATACCACGCTTCACTGCCTTTGATGTAACATCAAAACATAATCGTTAAAGTTCTTTCACAGCCTCATCTTCAATACTATATACAACGAAGCCATAGTTGCTACTGATTTATCTTATGAACTTATGAACTAACAACCCTCAGCAAAACTGACCATCGGCAAAGCAAACGGTTGTGGCTTGTTGTATGTGTAATATTATTGTTGTATTACATATCTGGATGCAATGATAGTAGCGGCAAAATACCAGTCGTGTGACACGCTGAGCACAGATGTTTAGCTTGGTTGGCAAGGGGTGAGACACTTAAAGAACTGTCCTTTACCAGTCCCCAACAGCATCACCCCTACCAGAATGCCCCCCCGCCACACTGGCTGGCAATGGGTGGGACAACTGTGAGCAACAGACTGCAAAACAGCGCAGAACGTGAAAGAAGTATTGTCCCCCCGGGAGCGGGAGTGATGGCCCCAGGTATGCTATCATGCCACAGGGAGCGGACGGGTAACAGCAAACAATGATGCGCAGGCCCAGCTGCCACAATCTGCGACCAAAAACCCAAGGTGAACAGACACAAGCATCAATTCATTCAAGCGCGCAACAGGTCGAAATGCAACGCCGAGGCACTTCACCCCAAGCCACCGCCAAACATCAGTCAGACACAACAACAAGAGGAACTGCCTGGAGCAATTGGAATCGTGATTGCAACAGCAAAGCATATGGGCCAAAATACATGAAGTTGGTGCCACGCAAACTCCAAAAACGTAAGCACATTGCTGCAACTATGCCGTTTTCGCTCCCCCTCCACGATGTCCCGACTATCGCTGCCATCGCACACACTGGGCACTTCTGCATAACGAGTCACACTGGCCGTGCCATTATTCAGGCCCCTACACTACCTGTGCGCTTCCTATCGTACACTCCACCAAATACGAAGCAGAAAGGGCATTCCCCATCCCCGAACACATTCACAGATGTGTCACAGAGACAACGACAGCGTGAGCAAGAGGAAATGTGCTAAAAACCTATCTGGTTAATGGTCTGCTAGGAAATATCTGCGCGGGCAGTGCGTAACGCCTGCTTGGTACTTTTGGAATAATGTAGTGGAAGTATGCAACGGTTACATTACGGTCAGATAATCACGGACCTGTGTTTTTGCGTTAAGTAGCGTTTTAAAGAGGAAACAATGCGATTAGGTTTCATTTATCTCACAAAGCAAAATGGAGACTTCGCGTGCACACATCTAGTTTCTGTACGTCATATGCCACTGACAAAGTCTTAAAACCCACGCAATTTATTTAGCAAAATAACCTGTCACGAACTGACACGCAGAGGGTTAGCAAAACATCACAGAAAACTGCTGTGGAGCAGTGCAAGGTGATCACTGTCAGAAAGCACTCATCAAATTTAAATTATACATCATATTTAAATTATAGAGCATGAAAAGCAGCGTGCACAGAACAGCGCAATAAAACAAGTCTGAGGCATGGCTTGCCCTGCATTGCACAGCATCAGCAGCACACAGTGAGACCGCTGAGAAGCGCACCTTCCCTGTAACGCGCGCGCCGGTTTTGCGGTGAACTCCGGGAGGTGAGTGCCCGCGCTGCAGTAAGAAGTTCCCATACTTGGCAGCGCTGCAGCTGCTTAAATACGCGTGCATGGCGCTGTTGAACAGTCACCTGTGTGCACAGTACTGACGCCGGCGAGGGATCTTCGCGCGCTCGGCCCAGCGCGAGCACATCATAACGATTTCATTCACCTCCGGGGGAAGAAGTGTCCAAACCATTCCCAGCAAAGAAGTCTGCTGTTAACCCCTTCACCCCTGGCATGCTCCCACAAAAAACAACCCTGACTTTTCCATTATCAGCAATCATGAACTATCACCCCGTGTCTCAGGAGCAGGTGTTCGGTAGAACCTCCTCTACTAGTAAAGGGAAAGGCTGTTTCTCCGAAATACTCGCACATTCAGTCATGATGTTCCTCCGATGCACACATGCTTTTAACGGGGAAGCACACACACACACACACTTGGAGCTTTCAGGTTCAGGTTCTTGCTGTGAACATGCGACATCGACGTGCCAACAGTGAGATTACACATCACACATGGGACTCTGTTCAGAGCAGCCCTGACAGTTCTGAGCTCGCGCGCAAGGTACCATCTCAGCACAACTGAATCCATGCACATCAAGCGCATGGGCGCTGTGGGGGACTGAACATAATCGCTCCGCCCACATAACGCTCATCTCCTACTTGTGACCTACGGTGCAACCCCGAAGGGCCCCCCCAGACATTAGCAGCCCCGCTGCCCAAGTTCTACGTACCCAGCAAAAGCGGGAGCCCTGAGTCTTGCCATTACTGCGGGCACTGCGACGATCGTCCAGAATCACGCTATGGTCGGCGCCGAACACTAGGATCACTTTGCTCTCTGCATCAGCACGCTGTGGTCGGTGATCACTCTGCTCTCGGCTCCAGCCGGCAAACCAGGAATTTCACCCCTTCGGCAGATCGCTTCGACCGGACTGGATACTGTCTTCTCGATCCTGAGCGACCTGAAAGATAAAGAAAAACTCGTTACGGGCCGCTGGTGGCCCGAAACCGTGCGGGATGCAGGTGGGCGAGAAAACGAGAGACTGCTCTCGCTCCCCCCAGCTGCTTTTAAGGGGGGTGTACTGGGCAGACCGGTCTAAGCCGGCCTGCCCCTACGTTGAAGCTTCGCGCTGAACCGGAAGCACTCAAGTGCTTCCGGTTCGCGCCCTCGTCGGCCACATCTATTGGCCGTCCCCAGGGGAGGTGGGGAGCCACGTCACCAAAGCGCGCGGTGACCCCCGACCTCCTCTGAGTCCGAGGGGACCGGCGCGACCGCCATAATTGCGGCGCGCTCGAGTCCGAGCTCGGCCTTCATCAAAAGTGATTCGCACGCATTGAATAAATACATTTATGAAATTCAAGAATACTGTTCAAAGCAAATCGTGCGCCGGCAAAAGATGCATGCTTGAAACAAGTTATATTGGGAACTTTACTGAAGGCCTTGACCTTACAAAAAAGCAATATCATTTAACAGCACTAAGTGTCGACAAATCGTGAAATATCACAGAGTGAAGAGTCATACTTTCAATTTACAGTCGCGGCTCCTGGAGGGAGTGCTGCGGGGCGGTGGGGCGGAGCAGGGGAGGGGCAGGGTGGGGGGTAGTAAACTCCAGCATACGGCCAAACGGAGGTAAGTACATAAATAAATAAATAAATAAAGCGAATTACATTGCGCACGCTGCAACGCCAAATGGCGATGCGGCGCACGCAATATAATTCGTTTTATTTATTTATTTATGTACTTACCTCCGTTCGGCCGTATGCCGGACTTTACTACCCCCCACCCTGCCCCTTCCCCACCCTGCCCCACCACCCGCAGCACTCCCTCTAGGAGCCGCGACTGCTTTCAAAGTGGGAAAATAAAACTCAATCGCATCGCGCATCACAAAAACACATGCGCGAAACAAGCATCACTGCTGGCATTGTAAAGTGTTTACAGTTTACAAACATCGATCAAAGTTACAGAATAACATCAACGAAATTTACAAAGGAAAAAAGATAAAATCACAGAGTAAAAAGCACGCTTCCCAGGAAAAGCAACAGAATTAATGTCTTTACATTCAAAGGAATAAGCAGGAACAAAGAATAAAGAGAAAGGAAAAGAAAAGTAAAGGAAATTGAAACACAGGGCACTATTAATCAAAACTGACAGAACTCGGCAAGTAACTAAAAAATAGGAGGCAACACTGAGTATTATGGAGAAAAGGGAGGCAAAAAGAAATGCAGAAATTTCTAAATTATTTGAAGGTGCTCAGGGGCAAACGCAGATTCGTACAGGAGAGTCAACACAATACAACAAATCAATGAATTGTACAAACATTCTGAGGCAATGGGAACGCCTAGCAAGGAAATAAATAAATAAATGGTGGGAATTGATAGCGCTGAAAAAATATATTGAAGTACAAAGAGAACCTAGGGGGCTTAGAATCTCACTAATGCCAAGTCACCAAGATACAAGTGGCGAATTGTAGCAAGAGTGGGGTGAGCACATTCTTGGAGCCTCAATAGGTTTGTTGGTAATCCTAATAAAACATAATGAAAAAGCATTGAGTGAGATCCAAAAAGAATTGAAAGAACTGGAAAAGGATTTGGACAAAATAGATTTAACAACAGAATAAAAAAAGCTAAACGAGGATATCACAGACCCAATTGACCAACATGAAGAAAAGGTCAAACAGCGAAAACAAGAAAAATTCCAGAGAGACAAACAGGACTACGAGGAAGGAAGGATTCTTACATTCTCAAGAAAGTATGACCAACAGTACAAAAAGGATCAACTGGATTCATCTGCTAAACCATACTCAAGTCATGAATCCCTCACAAACTCGGATCTGAGTGAGAATGAAGGAAGTTTGACATCAACAAACAGTGAAAATAAACAAACAGCGCCTTTTTTAGCGGATATGAGGATGGCATTCCAACAACAACAAAGGGACAAAACACAATTCCCAGGAAACGCAAGAGGAAGGGCACGTGGACAAAAGGAGAGGAAACCAAAATATACAAGAAGAGGCCAGAGGGGAAAGAGAAAGAGCAAGAATGGAAACAAGGGGCAGCAGCAAACGGGGAAAGAATCAGAAATAACAACGGAATTGAATGTGATCAATTTATCTGACAAAATAATAACAGAACAAGAAGAGGCACTACTTAAGAAAGGATTAAGCTTTTGTCCAAGTGTACATATGGATTTAGCACAAACAAGAATCGATCTTTATAAATACATCAGAAAAATCAAATTAGCGAAAATATATGCTGAAGCAAAAAGAAAAGGAAAAAATAAGATCAAAAATGAAACCATCAAGTAGTCTGTTGGTTGAAGACAGACCAACATTAGTAAATCTGATGGGAATGGAAAAAGAACTAACGGATGATGATCTAAGGGAGATCGAAAAAGAGTTCCCATTATTGGGGGCTGGAGAAAGTGGCAAAAAGTCAAAGTCTCTATATTACCCAGTCTTACCACCAGGCAACAAGATTGACTTATTTCATGATGCTATAGTACAAGATCTATACAAAATAGAGCAAACAAAGCACAAAAACAATCTGACAATGAATGAAAAGGCAGCCCTAAAAAAATCTACAAGAGGATGAAGCAATCGAAATAAAATCAGCAGACAAAGGAGGTAACATCATTATTATGAATAAATCAGATTATGTTAAAGAAGCACTGAGGAAACTCAAGGATGACAAATGCTATAGCTGCTTAAAAACGAATCCTTTGAAACAAATACAGCAAATGCTAATGGGAAAACTGAAAACTTGGGTGGAATCTAATTTGATAGATGAAGAAGAAGCAAAATATTTAACAACAGAACGTCCAGTCATGGCGACAATTTATTTTCTATCCAAGATACATAAGGACAAAAAACACCCACCTGGAAGACCCATAGTATCAGCTAAAGGGTCTATTTTGGAATCAGTTTCCAACTATATTGATCATTTCCTGGCACCCTTGGTAAAGGATCTAAATTCATACCTGAGAAACACATCGGATCTCTAAAAAAAATTGGATGGAATCCCTTGGCAGTCATCATACAAACTAATAACAATGGATCTGATATCCCTTTATACAAGCATTGACCATCAAGTAGGCTCAAAGGCCTGCCAACACTTCTTGGGCAAAAGAAATATTCCATTTTTTTAACATAACAAAATGCTTCTGGAAATGATATCTATGTGTTTGAATAACAACATCTTTTTATTTGACAAAACAATCTATAAACAAGAACATGCAACTACCATGGGATTTTGCTTTTCACCCAATTACGCGAATCTAGTAATGGGGTGGTAGGAACAAAAATTTGCATGGGCCCCCAGTCATGACAGATAATACTGTGGATGCTTTTGATAATATGGGATGGAACAGAACAAGAATTTGCAAGCTATTTTCACATACTAAACAACAACTCTGAAAATCTAAAATTAACCTATGAAATCAGCAGCAACAGAGTGAATTTCTTGGATACGGAAATATTAATAGACAAAAAAACGGTGCAAACAACTTTACATCGAAAAGAAACAGCCACGAATCCCATATTACATGCGGAGAGCTTCCATCAAGATAATCTGAAGTGGAGCATCCCCTATGGGGAATTCTTAAGAATCTGCAGAAATTGTTCTATGGATCAAGACTTTGAAGAGCAGAGCCAACCAGCAGAGAGCAGATTTAAAAAGAGAGGATATCCTACAAAAATAATCAAAAAGAGCCTTGAAAAGGTGAAAGGAAGAAAACAATCAAATATCCTCTATAACACAGAAAAGAAAGAAAGAATCAACTAACATCATTAGACTTATAACAACATTTTCTGCTGATTCTAAAAGACTTCAGAAAATCCTGCAAAAAAACTGGGGAATCCTACAACTAGATCCCACAGCTGCTGAAATAATGGGAAGTAATCCTCAGATTACATACAGAAGAGCCCCAAATTTGAGGGACAAATTGACACATAGTCATTTTAAAATGAACAGAAAGACATGGGTACATACAGAAGGATTTTGGAGCTGCAATAAGTGCAAAGCATGCAAAATAGCCATAAATAAGAAACAAGTAAAGATGGCAAATGGTTCCGTGTGGAAGATCAAGCAACATATAAACTGCAAAAGTAAATTTGTTGTCTATATAATTGAATGCCCATGAAGGAAAAAATATGTGGGGAGCACAACATGTGAATTAAAAAAGCGCATTCTTGAACATATCAGGGCCACGTGCAATAAAGATCGGAGCAATGCAGGGGCAAAACCCATGGAAGAGAAACAAGAAAGCAATTGGGAAAAATTACAATACTATGCAATTGAACAAATCCCCACGTCAGAGAGAGGGGGTGACAGAGAGAAAGTGTTGAGACCGAAAGAATCAAAATACACCTTAGTGTTAAGAACGCTCAACCCGATGGGCCTGAATCAAAATGAAGAACTGTATGTGCACCTTAGAAATTAGGAAAAACATTGAGAATAAGAGACTGAAGGAAACACCTACAGATCAAACAATATATACATAAAATTGTAAAAAATGAAAATGATTGAAAGAATGGATAAGAAAAGATCAATGAATCGGGGCAAACAAAACAGAAATGTTGAGAAAATAACGACATGCATCCACATAAGTGTATCCACTGGGGGAAATTATAAACAAAAACTAAAATAATTGGAAAGAAAGAAAAGTAAAAACAATAAAAATGAGAATGCATCAGTAGATGTCATAAACCATCATGATTGGAATGCATACATAGAAACAAAGAATGCAGTTAAAATCAACTTCTGTCGATGTTCAGTGAATGTACATCAAAATCAATGAAGGTCGCCCACCAGTGGGCACAAATCAAGATGCTCTGATCCTAAATGGACATACAATGAACTAAAAACCTTGTCAAATATGTTTGCACAAAAGAATTGTTTGATAGCCATTATAATTAATTCCTCCCGAATTTTAATGAATTTTACATGTTCAAAATCAAATTTTAAGCAGTCTTTGTACAATCACTTAAGCACTTTAATAAGCATGATCTGCACATTATCACGAATTGCACTTTTTTGCTCTATTTAAAGTTGTAATGAAAGTGGACTACCATAACCAGAAGCCTTTGCATTCATAACAGGAAATGAGCAAAGGTGGGTAGGAAGAGGAAATAAATGCACTGACAGGGAGGGGGGAACACAGCCCGTGGTCAAGGTCTGAGAGCACACCGAAACGCATTGGGTCGTTAAGTTATAGTCATATGCCTGAATGGAAATAAAATAGTGAAGAAACTTGCCTGAGAGTGCGCTCCATTCATTCTGTGCCGTCCAGTCAGGAAAAAGTGATTATATATATATATATATATATATATATATATATATATATATATATATATATATATATATATATATATATATATATATATATATATATAACCTACTGGCGGTCGGCAGCAGGTAGTTATAGTTAGGACCCAGTTTCCATAGGAAAAGCATTTTTAGATTTGCCAATATCTTTGACGCCGTTTGACGATTCATCGCGAAATTTTCAAAACTAATGGGGCTCTCTGGTCAGCTCCTGTCTTGAAAGTTGCGGCGTGATTCGTCAAGCGGGAGCTGAGAAAAAGGGGGGGGTCTCAAAACGCGTTTTCTCCATGTTAATTTCCATAGGAAACTTTAGACAAAACTACAGCCCGAACTGCACCAAATTTGGCAAAAAGGTACGTCTTGGTTCAGAAAGCGTGCTTTTTTTTAAATGGTGTAAATCCGTTCAGTAGTTCCTGAGAAATTCAAAGATAAAAAATATCGATATCTGGTGGCCGAGTTTCATTCTGATTGACTCCAAACCAAGAAGTGTTGGCAGCCATCTTGTGACTCAATAAAACCGAGTCACAAGAAAAAAGGAGAAAAAACATTAAAAAACAAGAAAAGGGGGCAGGGTAGAAACACCCGGACCCCCAGGTTTTTAGTATTTTCGGCCAAATTCACGCTGGATACGCGAATACGGCTGAAAATGTTTTTAAAAAAGGAAGCGCGGGCTGCCGCGCTTAGTTTCTTTAAGCCCCTGGGTGGGCCAGGTCCCGGGGGCATTGTTTTATTAGGGTGCAGGGGCCTGCGGGGGCACCTGCAGCCCCGGGGAACACCACCTCCCCGGGGGTTTATTTATTATGCGTGGGGGGACGCAGCCCCGGGGACCGCCACCTCCATGGGGCTTTTCACAATTATGGGCGGGGGGCCTCGCGGGCTCCCTAAGCCCCGGGGATGGCCACCTCCCCGGGGCTATAACAAATAGTAGGTGTCGGGGGCTCAAGCCCCCCACACTGCCCTGGGGACCACCACCTCCCCGGGGCACTAGTTATTGAAATATGGGGGTCCGTTGCGGACCCCCACCCCTGGGAGCACCACCTCCCCGGGACTTTAATACTGATGGGAAGGGGGCCTCACGGCCCCCCTCCTGGTGCCCCCCTCCTGGGGACCACCTCCCCCCAGGGCCGGCTCCAGCAATGTCCCGGGGTGCCCACCCCCGGGATATTGCAGTCTGCAATGGCAGGGCGGGAACACAGCTCCCGTCCTGCCATTGCAAACTATGCTATGCTTCATGGAAGCAAGAGCAGAAAACCTGCTCTCGCTTCCATGAAGTGAAGCAGATTGCTTTTGGACAAGGGGAGCTGCATGTCAGCAGCTCCCCTTGTTCAAAAGCAATGCCGGCTCCCGCAAGATGCGGGGAGCCGGCTGGGACCGCAGGGGCATTGGGGCTCCCCCCGCAGTCCCCAATGTAAGGCCAGGCCCCGGGGGAGGGGGTCCCCGGGGCCAGAAGCGGCCAAGGGAAGGGGGGCACGAGGCCCCCTCTCCTTATCATAAAAAATAAAAATAAGGCCGGGCCCCAGGGGATGGGCTCCCCAGGGCCAAAATTGGCCTCAGGAGGGGGGCCACGTGGCCCTCCATCCACATCTAAAAAAAAGAAAGGCTGGGCAGGCCCCTGGGGATGGGGTCCCCAGGGCCAATAGTGGCCCAGGGAAGGGAAGCCATGTGGCCCCCCTCCCATAAAATAAAAATAAAATAAAAAATAAAAAGAGGCACAGCCCCGGGGGATGGGGTCCCGGGGCCCAAAATGGCCTCAGGAGGGGGGCCGTGCAGCCCCCCTCCTTTAAATGTTGTTGGTTTTTTTATTATTAAATAATTGGCTAGGCCCCAGGGGATGGGGTCCCCGGGGCCAAAATTGGCCTCGGGAGGGGGGCCCCCTTCCCCTTTTTTTTAAATGTTTTTAAAAAAAATGGGTTAGGCCCTGGGGGATGGGGTCCACAGGGCCCCAAAATATTAAGAGAAGGCGGGCCACAAAGCCCCTTTTCTAACAAAAAAAAAGAAAGAAAAGCTGGCATCTCGCCGGAGGCCCCGCCCCCTCCCTGCACCACTCTGCAAACGCACCTCCTGGCACGTTCTAAGTTGGGGGATAAGGTCCCCTTGAATCCTGAGGGTCCTTGGGGGCCAACTAGTCCACCAGGTACCTCCAGTAAGCCCCACACAGTGGGATTGCGAGAGGTGGTCTGAGGCCACACCCGTTTTTACATCACTCTGCAAATGCAGCTCTTGGCGCACTGCTGGTGGGGCGATGAGGTCCTCTTGTGTCCTGAGGACCTCAGGACTAAAGTGGACTTCATCCCCCGAGCAGCAGGGCGCCAGGAGGCGCGTTTGCAGAGTGGTGTAAAAAGAGGGTGTGGCCTCGGACCACTCTTAGCAATCCAGCTATGTGGGGCTTACTAGAGATAACAGGAGGGCTAGCTGGCCCCCATGGACCCTCAGGAGGCAAGGGGACCTTATCCCCTAACCAAGAGCGCGCCAGGAGGCACGTTTGCAGAGTGGTAAAGAAAGGGGACGTGGCCTGTGTCCACCTCTCAGCAATCCCACTATCTGGGGTTTACTGGAGGTATCAGGTATGCTAGTTGGACCCTAAGGACCCCAGCAGTGAAGGGGACTTTAATCCCCATCGAAGAGCGCACCAGGGAGCGCGTTTGCAGACTGGTGGTTAAAGGGGGCGTGACATGCTATGAGAACTTAGCAATGCTGCTGTGTGGGACTTACTGGAGGTAATAGGAGGGGGAGTTGGCCCCCACGGTTGTCCTTAGGGCCAACTACCCCTCCTTTACCTCCACTAAGTCCCACACAGTAGGATTGCTAAGAGGTCTTCAGAGGCCACGCCCCCCTTTCTCCACCACTCTGCAAACCCGCCTCCTGGCACAGTACTGGTTGGGGGATGAAGTCCACTTTACTCCTGAGGGACTTTGGGGGCCAAGAAGCCCTCCTGGTACCTCCTGTAAGTCCTACGCAGCGGAATTCCTGAGCGCTGGTTGGAGGCCCAGCCCCCTTTCTCCACCACTCTGCAAACACAACTACCAGTTAAAGAAGCATTTGTAATGTAATAGGTCTCATATTTGCAAGAGTTAGAGCTATTGGCGTTGTAAATGTAAAAGTTTTTTACTAATGTTTTTTGGAGTGGAGTGGATGTACGTTGTGTGTAGTGGAATTATGTGGTATGTTGTGCAGTGAAATTATGTGGATAGAAAGTATGTGGTATTTAGTGTATAGGAATTATGTTTATGGAGAGTAATTATGTGGTATGGTAGTCTGTGTTGTGGAGTGGTAACCTCAGGTTTAGTCTTCCTTGTTTCCATAGAAGCTAAACTATGAACTCAATGAGACAAAAAAAAGAAGGAATCACTGAGGAGTGCTTCTGGACCTAGTCAGAGGTATGAGCAGGGCCACTGGAATTATGCGACTGGTTGGCTGCACCGACTTTCGCACAATAATACACTTTCCGCATTAGCCACATGATCCATTATCTGCTGCCTAATCTGCAGATTTGAAGAAAAAAAAGCCTTGTTTCTAGCTCAAACGGCCTAAACGTTACCAAAAATGCAGCGACAAGTGTTACAGCGTGGTGGAAGGTCATTTTCAAACCTAGAATGGTCACCTGTTACTTATTGCTAAATGTGGATGTTAAAGTGGTACTTGCCTCTTTCTGTATTTCTGTTGCTTTTTTCTGCACCTTTCTTTTTTTTCTACACTTCTCGTGCCTCTTTCTGCAAATCATATCTACTTTCTGCACCTATTTTGCCTCTTTCTGCACCTCTGTTGCCTCTTTCTGCACCTCACTTGCTTCTTTGTGCACCCCTCTTGCCTCTTTCTGTACCTCTCTTGCCTCTTTCTACACCCCTCTTTCTGCACCTCTGTTCCTTCTTTCCGCACTTCTTTTGTTTCTTTCTGCACCTCTCTTGCTTTTTTCTGCACCCCTCTTGCCACTTTCTCTACCCCTGTTCCCCCTTTTTGCATCTCTGTTGCTTCTTTCTGCACTGCTCTTACTTCTTTCTGCACCTCTGTCCCTTCTTTCTGCAACCTTTGTGCCACTTTCTGCACCCCTCTTGCCTCTTTCTGCACCTCTGTTTCTTCTTTCTGCGCTTCTTTTGTTTCTTTCTGCAACTCTCTTGCTTTTTTCTGCATGCCTCTTGCTTCTTTCTGTACCCATTGTGCCTCTTTCACACCCCTTTTCCCTCTTTCTGTACCCCTCTTGCCTCTTTCTACACCTCTGTTCCTTCTTTCTGCACTACTTTTGTTTCTTTCTGCACCTCTCTTGTTTCTTTCTGTATCCCTCTTGCCTCTTTCTCCACCCCATGTCCCCTTTTCTGCATCTCTGTTGCTTCTTTATGCATTTCTCTTGCTTCTTTCTGCATCTCTCTTGCTTCTTTCTGCACCCCTTGTGCCTCTTTCTGCACCCCTCACCCCTCTTTCTACATTCCTCTTCCCTCTTTCTGCACTCCTCTTCCCTCTTTCTGCACTCCTCTTGCCTCTTTCTGCACCTCTGTTCCTTCTTTCTGCACTTCTTTTGTTTCTTTCTGCACCTCTCTTGCTTCTTTCTGCACCCCTCTTGTCTCTTTCTCTACCCTTCTTCCCCCTTTCTGCATCTCTGTTGCTTCTTTTTGCACCTCTCTTGTCTCTTTCTACACCCCTCTTCCCTCTTTCTGCACCTCTGTTGCTTTTGCAACTCTCTTGCTTCTTTCTGCACCCCTCGTCCCTCTTTCACACCCCTCTTCCTGCACCTCTCTTGCCTCTTTCTGCACCTCTGTTCCTTCTTTCTGCACTTCTTTTGTTTCTGCACCTGACACTTCTTTCTGCATCCCTTTTGCCTCTTTTTGCACCCCTCTTCCCTCTTTTTGCACCCCTCTTGCCTCTTTCTGCACCTCTGTTGCTTCTTTCTGCAGCTCTCTTGCATCTTTCTGCACCCCCTTGCCTCTTTCTCCACCCATCCACCCTCTTTCTGCACCCCTGTTTCCTCTTTCTGCACCTCTGTTCTATCTTTCTGCACTTCTCGTGTTTCTTTCTGCACATCTCTTGCTTCTTTCTGCACCCCACATGCCTCTTTCTGCACCCCTCTTGCCTCTTTCTGCACCTCTGTTGCTTTTTCTGCACTACTCTTGCTTCTTTTTGCACCTCTCTTGCTTCTTTCTGCACCACTCGTGCTTCTTTCTGCACCCCTCTTCCCTCTTTTTGTACCCCTCTTGCCTCTTTCTGCACCTCTGTTGCTTCTTTCTGCACTCCTCTTGCTTCTTTCTGCACTCCTCGTGCCTCTTTCACACCCCTCTTCGTGCATGCCTCTTTCTGCACCCTTCTTGCCTCTTTCTGCCCCTATTTTCCTTCTTTCTGCACTTCTTTCCTTTGTTTCTGCACCTCTCGCTTCTTTCTGCACACCTTTTGCCTCTTTCTGCACCACTCTTGCCTCTTTCTTCACCCTGTTGCCTCTTTCTGCACCTCTGTTCCTTCTTTATGCACTTCTTTTGTTTCTTTTTGCAGCTCTCTCGCTTCTTTCTGCACCCCCTTGCCTCTTTCTCCACCCCTCTTCCCTCTTTCTTCACTCCTGTTGCCTCTTTCTGCACCTCTGTTCCTTCTTTCTGCACCACTTTTGTTTCTTGCTGCACATCTCTTGCTTCTTTCTGCATCCCTCATGCCTCTTTCTGCACCCCTCTTGCCTCTTTCTGCCCCTCTGTTGCTTTTTTCTGCACTACTCTTGCTTCTTTTTGCACCTCTCTTGCTTCTTTCTGCACCACTCGTGCTTCTTTCTGCACCCCTCTTCCCTCTTTTTGTACCCCTCTTGCCTCTTTCTGCACCTCTGTTGCTTCTTTCTGCACTCCTCTTGCTTCTTTCTGCACTCCTCGTGCCTCTTTCACAACCCTCTTCGTGCATCCCTTTTGCCTCTTTCTGCACCCCTCTTGCCTCTTTCTGCCCCTATTTTCCTTCTTTCTGCACTTCTTCCCTTTGTTTCTGCACCTCTCGCTTTTTTCTGCACACCTTTTGCCTCTTTCTGCACCCCTCTTGCCTCTTTCTTCACCCTGTTGCCTCTTTCTGCACCTCTGTTCCTTCTTTCTGCACTTCTTTTGTTTCTTTTTGCAGCTCTCTCGCTTCTTTCTTCACCCCCTTGCCTCTTTCTCCACCCCTCTTCCCTCTTTCTTCACCCCTGTTGCCTCTTTCTGCACCTCTGTTCCTTCTTTCTGCACCACTTTTGTTTCTTGCTGCACATCTCTTGCTTTTTTCTGCATTCCTCATGCCTCTTTCTGCACCCCTCTTGCCTCTTTCTGCTCCTCTGTTGCTTTTTTCTGCACTACTCTGGCTTCTTTTTGCACCTCTCTTGCTTCTTTCTGCACCACTCGGGCTTCTTTCTGCACCCCTCTTCCCTCTTTCTGCACCCCTCTTGCCTCTTTCTGCAACTCTGTTCCTTCTTTCTGTATTTCTTTTGTTTCTTTCTGCACGTCTTGCTTCTTTCTGCAACCCTCGTGCCTCTTTCTGCACTCCTCTTCCCTCTTTTTGCACCCCTCTTGCCTCTTTCTGCACCTCTGTTGCTTTTTTCTGCATTACTCTTGCTTCTTTCTGCACCTCTCTTGCTTCTTTCTACACCACTTGTGCCTCTTTCTGCACCTCTCTTGCTTCTTTCTGCACCCCTCTTGTCACTTTCTCCACCCGTTCCCCCATTTTGCATCTCTGTTGCTTCTTTCTGCACTTCTCTTGCCTCTTTTTCCACGCCTCATCCCTCTTTCTGCACCTCTGTTGCTTCTTTCTGCACTTCTCTTGCTTCTTTTTGCACATCTATCCCTTCTTTCTGCAACCCTTGTGCCTCGTTATGCACCCCTCCTGCCTCTTTCTGCACCTCTGTTCCTTCTTTCTGCACTTCTTTTGTTTCTTTCTGCACCCCTCTTGCCTCTTTCTGCACCTCTGTTCCTTCTTTCTGCACTTCTTTTGTTTCTTTCTGCACCTCTCTTGTTTCTTTCTGTATCGCTCTTGCCTCTTTCTCCAACCCACTTCCCCCTTTCTGTATCTGTTGCTTCTTTCTGCCCTTCTCTTGTCTTTCTCCACCACTCTTCCCTCTTTCTGCACCCCTGTTGCTTCTTTCTGCACCTCTCTTGCTTCTTTCAGCACCCCTCATGCCTCTTTCACACCCTCTCGCCGCACCCCCTCTTGCCTCTTTCTGCACCTCTGTTCTTTCTTTCTCCACCACTCTTCCCTCTTTCTGCACCCCTGTTGCTTCTTTCTGCACCTCTCTTGCTTCTTTCAGCACCCCTCGTGCCTCTTTCACACCCCTCTCGCCGCACCACTCTTGCCTCTTTCTGCACCTCTGTTCTTTCTCTCTGCACTTCTTTTGTTTCTTTCTGCACCTCTCACTTCTTTCTGTACCCCTTTTGCCTCTTTCTGCACCCCTCTTCCCTCTTTCTGCACCCCGTTGCCTCTTTCTGCACCTCTGTTCCTTCTTTCTGCACTTCTTCTGATTCTTTCTGTAGCTCTCTTGCTTCTTTCTGCACCCCCTTGCCTCTTTCTCCTCCCATCCGCCTTCTTTCTGCACCCCTGTTGCCTCTTTCTGCACCTCTGTTGTTTCTTTCTGTACATCTTTTGCTTCTTTCTGCACCCATGTGCTTCTTTCTGCACCCCTCTCCCCTCTTTTTGCACCCCTCCTGCCTTTTTCTGCACCTCTGTTGCTTCTTTCTGCACTCCTCGCGCTTCTTTCTGCACTCCTCGTGCCTCTTTCACACCCCTCTCCCCCTTTGTGCACCCCTCTTGCCTCTTTTTGCATCTCTGCTCCTTCTTTCTGCACCCCTTTTGCCTCTTTCTGCACCCCTCTTGCCTCTTTCTGCACCTCTGTTCCTTCTTTCTGCACTTCTTTTGTTTCTTTCTGCAGCCTCTCTTGCTTCTTTCTGCACCCCTTTCCTCTTTCTCCACCCCTCCTCCCTCTTTCTTCACCCCTGTTGTCTCTTTCTGCATCTCTGTTCCTTCTTTCTGCTCTTCTTTTGTTTCGTGCTGCACTGCTCTTGCCTCTTTCTGCACCTCTGTTGCTTCTTTCTGCACTACTCTTGCTTCTTTCTGCACCTCTCGCTTCTTTCTGCACCACTTGTGCTTCTTTGTGTACCCCTCTTCCCTCTTTCTGCACCCCTCTTGCCTCTTTCTGCACCCCTCTTGCCACTTTCTCCAACCCTGTTCCCCCTTTTTGCAACTCTGTTGATTCTTTCTGCACTTCTCTTGCCTCTTTTTCCAACCCTCATCCCTCTTTCTGCACCTCTGTTGCTTCTTTCTGCACTACTCATGCTTCTTTCTGCAACTCTCTTTCTTCTTTCTGTACCACTTGTGCTTCTTTCTGCACCCCTCTCCCTCTTTTTGCACCCCTCTTGCCTTTTTCTGCACCTCAGTTGCTTCTTTCTGCACTCCTTGTGCCTCTTTCACACCCCTCTTCCCTCTTTGTGCACCCCTCTTGCCTCTTTCTGCATCTCTGCTCCTTCTTTCTGTACTTCTTTCCTTTCTTTCTGCACCTCTCGCTTCTTTCTGCACCCCTTTTGCCTCTTTCTGCACCTCTCTTGCCTCTTTCTGCACCTCTGTTCCTTCTTTCTGCACTTATTTTGTTTCTTGCTGCACATCTCTTGCTTCATTCTGCACCCCTCGTGCCACACCCCTCTTCCCTCTTTTTGCACACCTCTTGCCTCTTTCTGCACCTGTTGCTTCTTTCTGCACTACTCTTGCTTCTTTCTGTACTACTCTTGCTTCTTTCTGCACCACTCGTGCTTCTTTCTGCACCCCTCTTCCCTCTTTCTGCACCCCTCTTGCCTCTTCCTGCACCTCTGTTGCTTCTTTCTGCTCTTCTTTTGTTTCTTTCTGCACCACTCTTGCCAATTTCTCCACCCCTGTTCCCTGTTTTTTCATCTCTTTTGCTTCTTTCTGCACTTCTCTTGTCTCTTTCTACACCACTCATCCCGCTTTCTGCACCTCTATTGCTTCTTTCTGCAGTTCTCTTGCTTCTTTCTGCACTTCAGTCCCTTCTTTCTGCAACCCTTGTGCCTCTTTCTGCAACCCTTGTACCTCTTTCTGCACCCCTTGTGCCTCTTGCCTCTTTCTGCACCTCTGTTTCTTCTTTCTGCACTTATTTTGTTTCTTTCTGCAACTCTCTTGCTTCTTTCTGTATCCCTCTTGTCTCTTTCTCCACCCTACTTCCCCGTTTCTGCATCTCTGTCGCTTCTTTATGCACTTCTCTTGCTTCTTTCGGCACCTATGTTGCTTCTTTCTGTACCCCGCGTGCCTCTTTCTCCACCCCTCTTCCCCTTTTTTTCATCTCTGTTTCTTCTTTCTGCACTCCTCTTGCTGATTTCTGCACCTCTCTTGCTTCTTTCTGCACCCTCGTGCCTCTTTCTGGACCCCTCTTCTATCTTTCTGCACCACTCTTGCCTCTTTCTGCACCTCTGTTCCTTCTTTCTGTATTTCTTTTGTTTCTTTCTGCATGTGTCTTTTTCTTTCTGCAACCCTCTTGCCTCTTTCTGCACCTCTGTTGCTTCTTTCTGCACTCCACGTGCATCTTTCTATACCTCTCTTGTTTCTTTCTGCAACTCTCTTGCTTCTTTCGGCACCCCTCTTGATTCTTTCTGTTTCCCTCTTGCCTCTTTCTCCACCCCACTTCCCTCTTTCTGCACCCCTCTTCCCTCTTTCTGCACCCCGTTGCCTCTTTCTGCACCTCTGTTCCTTCTTTCTGCACTTCTTCTGATTCTTTCTGTAGCTCTCTTGCTTCTTTCTGCACCCCCTTGCCTCTTTCTCCTCCCATCCGCCTTCTTTCTGCACCCCTGTTGCCTCTTTCTGCACCTCTGTTGTTTCTTTCTGTACATCTTTTGCTTCTTTCTGCACCCATGTGCTTCTTTCTGCACCCCTCTCCCCTCTTTTTGCACCCCTCCTGCCTTTTTCTGCACCTCTGTTGCTTCTTTCTGCACTCCTCGCGCTTCTTTCTGCACTCCTCGTGCCTCTTTCACACTCCTCTCCCCCCTTTGTGCACCCCTCTTGCCTCTTTTTGCATCTCTGCTCCTTCTTTCTGCACCCCTTTTGCCTCTTTCTGCACCCCTCTTGCCTCTTTCTGCACCTCTGTTCCTTCTTTCTGCACTTCTTTTGTTTCTTTCTGCAGCTCTCTTGCTTCTTTCTGCACCCCCTTTCCTCTTTCTCCACCCCTCCTCCCTCTTTCTTCACCCCTGTTGTCTCTTTCTGCATCTCTGTTCCTTCTTTCTGCTCTTCTTTTGTTTCGTGCTGCACTGCTCTTGCCTCTTTCTGCACCTCTGTTGCTTCTTTCTGCACTACTCTTGCTTCTTTCTGCACCTCTCTTTCTTCTTTCTGTACCACTTGTGCTTCTTTGTGTACCCCTCTTCCCTCTTTCTGCACCCCTCTTGCCTCTTTCTGCACCCCTCTTGCCACTTTCTCCAACCCTGTTCCCCCTTTTGCAACTCTGTTGATTCTTTCTGCACTTCTCTTGCCTCTTTTTCCAACCCTCATCCCTCTTTCTGCACCTCTGTTGCTTCTTTCTGCACTACTCATGCTTCTTTCTGCAACTCTCTTTCTTCTTTCTGTACCACTTGTGCTTCTTTCTGCACCCCTCTCCCCTCTTTTTGCACCCCTCTTGCCTTTTTCTGCACCTCAGTTGCTTCTTTCTGCACTCCTTGTGCCTCTTTCACACCCCTCTTCCCTCTTTGTGCACCCCTCTTGCCTCTTTCTGCATCTCTGCTCCTTCTTTCTGTACTTCTTTCCTTTCTTTCTGCACCTCTCGCTTCTTTCTGCACCCCTTTTGCCTCTTTCTGCACCTCTCTTGCCTCTTTCTGCACCTCTGTTCCTTCTTTCTGCACTTATTTTGTTTCTTGCTGCACATCTCTTGCTTCATTCTGCACCCCTCGTGCCACACCCCTCTTCCCTCTTTTTGCACACCTCTTGCCTCTTTCTGCACCTCTGTTGCTTCTTTCTGCACTACTCTTGCTTCTTTCTGTACTACTCTTGCTTCTTTCTGCACCACTCGTGCTTCTTTCTGCACCCCTCTTCCCTCTTTCTGCACCCCTCTTGCCTCTTCCTGCACCTCTGTTGCTTCTTTCTGCTCTTCTTTTGTTTCTTTCTGCACCACTCTTGCCAATTTCTCCACCCCTGTTCCCTGTTTTTTCATCTCTTTTGCTTCTTTCTGCACTTCTCTTGTCTCTTTCTACACCACTCATCCCGCTTTCTGCACCTCTATTGCTTCTTTCTGCAGTTCTCTTGCTTCTTTCTGCACTTCAGTCCCTTCTTTCTGCAACCCTTGTGCCTCTTTCTGCAACCCTTGTACCTCTTTCTGCACCCCTTGTGCCTCTTGCCTCTTTCTGCACCTCTGTTTCTTCTTTCTGCACTTATTTTGTTTCTTTCTGCAACTCTCTTGCTTCTTTCTGTATCCCTCTTGTCTCTTTCTCCACCCTACTTCCCCGTTTCTGCATCTCTGTCGCTTCTTTATGCACTTCTCTTGCTTCTTTCGGCACCTATGTTGCTTCTTTCTGTACCCCGCGTGCCTCTTTCTCCACCCCTCTTCCCCTTTTTTCATCTCTGTTTCTTCTTTCTGCACTCCTCTTGCTGATTTCTGCACCTCTCTTGCTTCTTTCTGCACCCCTCGTGCCTCTTTCTGGACCCCTCTTCTATCTTTCTGCACCACTCTTGCCTCTTTCTGCACCTCTGTTCCTTCTTTCTGTATTTCTTTTGTTTCTTTCTGCATGTGTCTTTTTTCTTTCTGCAACCCTCTTGCCTCTTTCTGCACCTCTGTTGCTTCTTTCTGCACTCCACGTGCATCTTTCTATACCTCTCTTGTTTCTTTCTGCAACTCTCTTGCTTCTTTCGGCACCCCTCTTGTTTCTTTCTGTTTCCCTCTTGCCTCTTTCTCCACCCCACTTCCCTCTTTCTGCACTACTCTTGCCTCTTTCTCCATCCCTCTTCCCCCTTTTTTCATCTCGGTTGCTTCTTTCTGCATTTCGCTTGCCTCTTTCTCCGCCCCTCATCCATCTTTTTGCACCTCTGTTGCTTCTTTCTGCACTTCTCTTGCTGATTTCTGCACCTCTCTTGCTTCTTTCTGCACCCCTTGTGCCTCTTTCTGGAACCCTCTTCTATCTTTCTGCACCCCTCTTGCCTCTTTCTGCACCTTTGTTCCTTCTTTCTGTATTTCTTTTGTTTCTTTCTGCACGTGTCTTGCTTCTTTCTGCAACCCTCGTGCCTCTTTCTGCATCCCTCTTCCCTCTTTCTCCACCCTCTTGCCTTTTTCTGTACCTCTGTTGCTTCTTTCTGCCCTCTTCTTGCTTCTTTCTACACCTCTCTTGCTTCTTTCTGCAACTCTGTTGCTTCTTTCTGCACACCTCTTGCTTCTTTCGGTACCCCTCGTGCCTCTTTCACACCCCTCTTCCCTCTTTCTGCACCCCTCTTGCCTCTTTCTGCACCTGTTTCTTCCTTCTGCACTTCTTTTGTTTCTTTCTGCACCTCTCTTGTTACTTTCTGTATCCCTCTTGCCTCTTTCTCTACCCCTCTTCCCCCTTTCTGCATCTTTGTTGCATCTTTGTGCATTTCTCTTGTTTCTTTCTGCATCTCTCTTGCTTCTTTCTGCACCCCTTGTGTCTCTTTGTGAACCCCTCATCACTCTTTCTGCACTCCTCTTGCCTCTTTCTGCACATCTGTTGCTTCTTTCTGCACTTCTTTTGTTTCTTTCTGCACCCTCTTGTTTCTTTCTGTTTCCCTCTTGCCTCTTTCTCTACCCCACTTCCCTCTTTCTGCACTCCTCTTGCCTCTTTCTGCACCTCTGTTGCTTCATTCTGCACTTCTTTTGTTTCTTTCTGCAACTCTCTTGCTTCTCTCTGTATCGCTCTTGTCTCTTTCTCCACCCCACTTCCCCCTTTCTGCACCTCTGTTGCTTCTTTCTGCACTTCTTTTGTTTCTTTCTGCACCCCTCTTGCTTCTTTCTGTTTCCCTCTTGCCTCTTTCTCCACCCCACATCCCTCTTTCTGCACTCCTCTTGCCTCTTTCTGCACCTCTGTTGCTTCATTCTGCACTTCTTTTGTTTCTTTCTGTAACTCTCTTGCTTCTCTCTGTATCCCTCTTGCCTCTTTCTCCACCCATCTTCCCCCTTTGTTCATCTGTTGCTTCTTTCTGCACTTCGCTTGCCTCTTTCTCTACCCCATATCCATCTTTCTGCACCTCTGTTGCTTCTTTCTGTACCCCTTGTGCCTCTATCTGCACCCCTCTTCCTTCTATCTGCACCACACTTGCTTCTTTCTGCACCCCTCTTGCATCTTTCTGCACCTTGGTTCCTTCTTTCTGTATTTCTTTTGCTGCTTTCTGCACGTGTCTTGCTTCTTCTTGCAACCCTTGTGCCTCTTTTTGCACCCCTCTTGCATCTTTCTGCACCTCTGTTGCTTCTTTCTGCACTCCTCTTGCTTCTTTCTACACCTCTCTTGTTTCTTTCTGCACCTCTGTCCCTTCTTTCCTCAACCCTTCTGCTACTTTCTGCACCCCTCTTCCCTCTTTCTGCACCCCTCTTGCCTCTTTCTGCACCTCTGTTCCTTCTTTCTGCGCTTCTTTTGTTTCTTTCTGCAACGCTCTTGCTTCTTTCTGTCCGCCTCTTGCTTCTTTCTGTACCCCTCGTGTCTCTTTCACACCCTCTTCCCTCTTTCTGCACCCCTCTTGCTTCTTTCTGCAACTGTTTCTTCTTTCTGTACTTTTTTTGTTTTTTTCTGCACCTCTCTTATTACTTTCTGTATCCCTCTTGCCTCTTTCTCTACCACACTTCCCCCTGTCTGCATCTCTGTTGCTTCTTTATGCATTTCTCTTGCTTCTTTCTGCATCTCTCTTGCTTCTTTCTGCACCACTCGTGCCTCTTTGTGCACCCCTCATCCCTCTTTCTGCACTCCTCTTGCCTCTTTCTGCACCTCTGTTGCTTCTTTCTGCACTTCTTTTGTTTCTTTCTGCACCCCTCTTGCCTCTTTCTGCACCTCTGTTCCTTCTTTCTGCACTTATTTTGTTTCTTTCTGCACCCCTTTCGTCTCTTTCTGCATCCCTCTTGCCTCTTTCTGCACCTCTGTTCCTTCTTTCTGCTCTTCTTTTGTTTCTTTCTGTAGCTCTCTTGCTTCTTTATGCACCCACTTGCCTCTTTCTCCACCCCTCTTCCCTCTTTCTTCACCCCTGTTGCCTCTTTCTGCACCGCTGTTTCTTCTTTGTGCACTACCCTTGCTTCTTTCTGCACCTCTGTGCTTCTTTCTGCACCACTCGTGCTTCTTTCTGAACCCCTCTTCCCTCTTTCTGCACCCCTCTTGCCTATTGTTGCACCTTTTTTCCTTCTTTCTGCTCTTCTTTTGTTTTTTTGCACCTCTCTTGCTTCTTTCTGCACCCCTCTTGCCACTTTCTCCACCCCTGTTACCCCTTTCTGCACCTCTGTTGCTTCTTTCTGCAACCCTTGTACCTCTTTATGCACCCCTCTTCCCTCTTTCTGCATCTTTCTGCACCTCTGTTCCTTCTTTCTGCAACTCTCTTGCTTCTTTCTGCACCCCTCTTGCTTCTTTCTGCACCCCTCGTACCTCTTTCACATCCCTCTTCCCTCTTTCTGCACCCATCTTGCCTCTTTCTGCACCTCTGTTCCTTCTTTCTGCGATTCTTTTGTTTCTTTCTGCACCTCTCTTGTTTCTTTCTATATCCCTCTTGCCTCTTTCTCCGCCCGACTTCCCTGTTTATTCATCTCTGTTGCTTCTTCATGCACTTCTCTTGCTTCTTTCTGCACCTCTCTTGCTTCTTTCTGCACCCCTCGTGCCTCTTTCTGCACCCCTCTTCCCTCTTTCTGCACTCCTCTTGCCTCTTTCTGCACCTCTGTTGTTTCTTTCTGCACTTCATTTGTTTCTTTCTGCACCTCTCTTGCTTATTTCTGCACCCCTCTTGCCTCTTTCTCCACCCCTCTTCCCCCTTTTTTCATCTCTGTTGCTTCTTTCTGCACTTTGCTTGCCTCTTTCTCCACCCCTCATCCGACTTTCTGCACCTCTGTTGCTTCTTTCTGCACTTCTCTTGCTTATTTCTGTACCTCTGTTGCTTCTTTCAGTACCCCTTTTCCCTCTTTCTGCACCCCTCTTCCCTCTTTCTGCACCCCATTGCCTCTTTCTGCACCGCTGTTCCTTCTTTCTGTACTTCTTTTGTTTCTTTCTGCACCTCTCTTGCTTCTTTCCGCACCCCTCTTCCCTCTTTCTGCACCCCTCTTCCCTCTTTCTGCACCGCTCTTCCCTCTTTCTGTACCCCTCTTGCCTCTTTCTGCACCTCTGTTCCTTCTTTCTGCACTTCTTTTGTTTCTTTCTGCACCTCTCTTGTTTCTTTCTGTATCGCTCTTGCCTCTTTCTCCAACCCACTTCCCCCTTTCTGTATCTGTTGCTTCTTTCTGCACTTCTCTTGTCTTTCTCCACCACTCTTCCCTCTTTGTGCACCCCTGTTGCTTCTTTCTGCACCTCTCTTGCTTCTTTCAGCACCCCTCATGCCTCTTTCACACCCCTCTCGCCGCACCCCTCTTGCCTCTTTCTGCACCTCTGTTCTTTCTTTCTCCACCACTCTTCCCTCTTTCTGCACCCCTGTTGCTTCTTTCTGCACCTCTCTTGCTTCTTTCAGCACCCCTCGTGCCTCTTTCACACCCCTCTCGCCGCACCACTCTTGCCTCTTTCTGCACCTCTGTTCTTTCTCTCTGCACTACTTTTGTTTCTTTCTGCACCTCTCACTTCTTTCTGTACCCCTTTTGCCTCTTTCTGCACCCCTCTTCCCTCTTTCTGCACCCCGTTGCCTCTTTCTGCACCTCTGTTCCTTCTTTCTGCACTTCTTCTGATTCTTTCTGTAGCTCTCTTGCTTCTTTCTGCACCCCCTTGCCTCTTTCTGCACCTCTGTTGTTTCTTTCTGTACATCTTTTGCTTCTTTCTGCACCCATGTGCTTCTTTCTGCACCCCTCTCCCCTCTTTTTGCACCCCTCCTGCCTTTTTCTGCACCTCTGTTGCTTCTTTCTGCACTCCTCGCGCTTCTTTCTGCACTCCTCGTGCCTCTTTCACACTCCTCTCCCCCCTTTGTGCACCCCTCTTGCCTCTTTTTGCATCTCTGCTCCTTCTTTCTGCACCCCTTTTGCCTCTTTCTGCACCCCTCTTGCCTCTTTCTGCACCTCTGTTCCTTCTTTCTGCACTTCTTTTGTTTCTTTCTGCAGCTCTCTTGCTTCTTTCTGCACCCCCTTTCCTCTTTCTCCACCCCTCATCCCTCTTTCTTCACCCCTGTTGTCTCTTTCTGCATCTCTGTTCCTTCTTTCTGCTCTTCTTTTGTTTCGTGCTGCACTGCTCTTGCCTCTTTCTGCACCTCTGTTGCTTCTTTCTGCACTACTCTTGCTTCTTTCTGCACCTCTCTTTCTTCTTTCTGTACCACTTGTGCTTCTTTGTGTACCCCTCTTCCCTCTTTCTGCACCCCTCTTGCCTCTTTCTGCACCCCTCTTGCCACTTTCTGCACCTCTGTTGTTTCTTTCTGTACATCTTTTGCTTCTTTCTGCACCCATGTGCTTCTTTCTGCACCCCTCTCCCCTCTTTTTGCACCCCTCCTGCCTTTTTCTGCACCTCTGTTGCTTCTTTCTGCACTCCTCGCGCTTCTTTCTGCACTCCTCGTGCCTCTTTCACACTCCTCTCCCCCCTTTGTGCACCCCTCTTGCCTCTTTTTGCATCTCTGCTCCTTCTTTCTGCACCCCTTTTGCCTCTTTCTGCACCCCTCTTGCCTCTTTCTGCACCTCTGTTCCTTCTTTCTGCACTTCTTTTGTTTCTTTCTGCAGCTCTCTTGCTTCTTTCTGCACCCCCTTTCCTCTTTCTCCACCCCTCCTCCCTCTTTCTTCACCCCTGTTGTCTCTTTCTGCATCTCTGTTCCTTCTTTCTGCTCTTCTTTTGTTTCGTGCTGCACTGCTCTTGCCTCTTTCTGCACCTCTGTTGCTTCTTTCTGCACTACTCTTGCTTCTTTCTGCACCTCTCTTTCTTCTTTCTGTACCACTTGTGCTTCTTTGTGTACCCCTCTTCCCTCTTTCTGCACCCCTCTTGCCTCTTTCTGCACCCCTCTTGCCACTTTCTCCAACCCTGTTCCCCCTTTTTGCAACTCTGTTGATTCTTTCTGCACTTCTCTTGCCTCTTTTTCCAACCCTCATCCCTCTTTCTGCACCTCTGTTGCTTCTTTCTGCACTACTCATGCTTCTTTCTGCAACTCTCTTTCTTCTTTCTGTACCACTTGTGCTTCTTTCTGCACCCCTCTCCCCTCTTTTTGCACCCCTCTTGCCTTTTTCTGCACCTCAGTTGCTTCTTTCTGCACTCCTTGTGCCTCTTTCACACCCCTCTTCCCTCTTTGTGCACCCCTCTTGCCTCTTTCTGCATCTCTGCTCCTTCTTTCTGTACTTCTTTCCTTTCTTTCTGCACCTCTCGCTTCTTTCTGCACCCCTTTTGCCTCTTTCTGCACCTCTCTTGCCTCTTTCTGCACCTCTGTTCCTTCTTTCTGCACTTATTTTGTTTCTTGCTGCACATCTCTTGCTTCATTCTGCACCCCTCGTGCCACACCCCTCTTCCCTCTTTTTGCACACCTCTTTGCCTCTTTCTGCACCTCTGTTGCTTCTTTCTGCACTACTCTTGCTTCTTTCTGTACTACTCTTGCTTCTTTCTGCACCACTCGTGCTTCTTTCTGCACCCCTCTTCCCTCTTTCTGCACCCCTCTTGCCTCTTCCTGCACCTCTGTTGCTTCTTTCTGCTCTTCATTTGTTTCTTTCTGCACCACTCTTGCCAATTTCTCCACCCCTGTTCCCTGTTTTTTCATCTCTTTTGCTTCTTTCTGCACTTCTCTTGTCTCTTTCTACACCACTCATCCCGCTTTCTGCACCTCTATTGCTTCTTTTTGCAGTTCTCTTGCTTCTTTCTGCACTTCAGTCCCTTCTTTCTGCAACCCTTGTGCCTCTTTCTGCAACCCTTGTACCTCTTTCTGCACCCCTTGTGCCTCTTGCCTCTTTCTGCACCTCTGTTTCTTCTTTCTGCACTTATTTTGTTTCTTTCTGCAACTCTCTTGCTTCTTTCTGTATCCCTCTTGTCTCTTTCTCCACCCTACTTCCCCGTTTCTGCATCTCTGTCGCTTCTTTATGCACTTCTCTTGCTTCTTTCGGCACCTATGTTGCTTCTTTCTGTACCCCGCGTGCCTCTTTCTGCACCCCTCTTGCCTCTTTCTACACCTCTGTTCCTTCTTTCTGCACTTCTTTTGTTTCTTTCTGCACCTCTCTTGCTTCTTTCTGTACCCCTCTTGCCTCTTTCTCCACCCCTCTTCCCCTTTTTTCATCTCTGTTTCTTCTTTCTGCACTCCTCTTGCTGATTTCTGCACCTCTCTTGCTTCTTTCTGCACCCCTCGTGCCTCTTTCTGGACCCCTCTTCTATCTTTCTGCACCCCTCTTGCCTCTTTCTGCACCTCTGTTCCTTCTTTCTGTATTTCTTTTGTTTCTTTCTGCATGTGTCTTTTTTCTTTCTGCAACCCTCTTGCCTCTTTCTGCACCTCTGTTGCTTCTTTCTGCACTCCACGTGCATCTTTCTATACCTCTCTTGTTTCTTTCTGCAACTCTCTTGCTTCTTTCTGCACCCCTCTTGTTTCTTTCTATTTCCCTCTTGCCTCTTTCTCCACCCCACTTCCCTCTTTCTGCACTACTCTTGCCTCTTTCTCCATCCCTCTTCCCCCTTTTTTCATCTCGGTTGCTTCTTTCTGCATTTCGCTTGCCTCTTTCTCCGCCCCTCATCCATCTTTTTGCACCTCTGTTGCTTCTTTCTGCACTTCTCTTGCTGATTTCTGCACCTCTCTTGCTTCTTTCTGCACCCCTTGTGCCTCTTTCTGGACCCCTCTTCTATCTTTCTGCACCCCTCTTGCCTCTTTCTGCACCTTTGTTCCTTCTTTCTGTATTTCTTTTGTTTCTTTCTGCACGTGTCTTGCTTCTTTCTGCAACCCTCGTGCCTCTTTCTGCATCCCTCTTCCCTCTTTCTCCACCCTCTTGCCTTTTTTCTGTACCTCTGTTGCTTCTTTCTGCCCTCTTCTTGCTTCTTTCTACACCTCTCTTGCTTCTTTCTACAACTCTGTTGCTTCTTTCTGCACACCTCTTGCTTCTTTCGGTATCCCTCGTGCCTCTTTCACACCCCTCTTCCCTCTTTCTGCACCCCTCTTGCCTCTTTCTGCACCTGTTTCTTCCTTCTGCACTTCTTTTGTTTCTTTCTGCACCTCTCTTGTTACTTTCTGTATCCCTCTTGCCTCTTTCTCTACCCCTCTTCCCCCTTTCTGCATCTTTGTTGCATCTTTGTGCATTTCTCTTGTTTCTTTCTGCATCTCTCTTGCTTCTTTCTGCACCCCTTGTGTCTCTTTGTGAACCCCTCATCACTCTTTCTGCACTCCTCTTGCCTCTTTCTGCACATCTGTTGCTTCTTTCTGCACTTCTTTTGTTTCTTTCTGCACCCCTCTTGTTTCTTTCTGTTTCCCTCTTGCCTCTTTCTCTACCCCACTTCCCTCTTTCTGCACTCCTCTTGCCTCTTTCTGCACCTCTGTTGCTTCATTCTGCACTTCTTTTGTTTCTTTCTGCAACTCTCTTGCTTCTCTCTGTATCGCTCTTGTCTCTTTCTCCACCCCACTTCCCCCTTTCTGCACCTCTGTTGCTTCTTTCTGCACTTCTTTTGTTTCTTTCTGCACCCCTCTTGTTTCTTTCTGTTTCCCTCTTGCCTCTTTCTCCACCCCACTTCCCTCTTTCTGCACTCCTCTTGCCTCTTTCTGCACCTCTGTTGCTTCATTCTGCACTTCTTTTGTTTCTTTCTGTAACTCTCTTGCTTCTCTCTGTATCCCTCTTGCCTCTTTCTCCACCCATCTTCCCCCTTTGTTCATCTGTTGCTTCTTTCTGCACTTCGCTTGCCTCTTTCTCTACCCCATATCCATCTTTCTGCACCTCTGTTGCTTCTTTCTGTACCCCTTGTGCCTCTATCTGCACCCCTCTTCCTTCTATCTGCACCACACTTGCTTCTTTCTGCACCCCTCTTGCCTCTTTCTGCACCTTGGTTCCTTCTTTCTATATTTCTTTTGCTGCTTTCTGCACGTGTCTTGCTTCTTCTTGCAACCCTTGTGCCTCTTTTTGCACCCCTCTTGCATCTTTCTGCACCTCTGTTGCTTCTTTCTGCACTCCTCTTGCTTCTTTCTACACCTCTCTTGTTTCTTTCTGCACCTCTGTCCCTTCTTTCCTCAACCCTTCTGCTACTTTCTGCACCCCTCTTCCCTCTTTCTGCACCCCTCTTGCCTCTTTCTGCACCTCTGTTCCTTCTTTCTGCACTTCTTTTGTTTCTTTCTGCAACGCTCTTGCTTCTTTCTGTCCGCCTCTTGCTTCTTTCTGTACCCCTCGTGTCTCTTTCACACCCCTCTTCCCTCTTTCTGCACCCCTCTTGCTTCTTTCTGCAACTGTTTCTTCTTTCTGCACTTTTTTTGTTTCTTTCTGCACCTCTCTTATTACTTTCTGTATCCCTCTTGCCTCTTTCTCTACCACACTTCCCCCTGTCTGCATCTCTGTTGCTTCTTTATGCATTTCTCTTGCTTCTTTCTGCATCTCTCTTGCTTCTTTCTGCACCACTCGTGCCTCTTTGTGCACCCCTCATCCCTCTTTCTGCACTCCTCTTGCCTCTTTCTGTACCTCTGTTGCTTCTTTCTGCACTTCTTTTGTTTCTTTCTGCACCCCTCTTGCCTCTTTCTGCACCTCTGTTCCTTCTTTCTGCATTTCTTTTGTTTCTTTCTGCACCCCTTTCGTCTCTTTCTGCATCCCTCTTGCCTCTTTCTGCACCTCTGTTCCTTCTTTCTGCTCTTCTTTTGTTTCTTTCTGTAGCTCTCTTGCTTCTTTATGCACCCACTTGCCTCTTTCTCCACCCCTCTTCCCTCTTTCTTCACCCCTGTTGCCTCTTTCTGCACCGCTGTTCCCTCTGTGCTTCTTTCTGCACCACTCGTGCTTCTTTCTGAACCCCTCTTCCCTCTTTCTACACCCCTCTTGCCTATTGTTGCACCTTTTTGCCTTCTTTCTGCTCTTCTTTTGTTTTTTTGCACCTCTCTTGCTTCTTTCTGCACCCCTCTTGCCACTTTCTCCACCCCTGTTACCCCTTTCTGCACCTCTGTTGCTTCTTTCTGCAACCCTTGTACCTCTTTATGCACCCCTCTTCCCTCTTTCTGCATCTTTCTGCACCTCTGCTCCTTCTTTCTGCAACTCTCTTGCTTCTTTCTGCACCCCTCTTGCTTCTTTCTGCACCCCTCGTACCTCTTTCACATCCCTCTTCCCTCTTTCTGCACCCATCTTGCCTCTTTCTGCACCTCTGTTCCTTCTTTCTGCGATTCTTTTGTTTCTTTCTGCACCTCTCTTGTTTCTTTCTATATCCCTCTTGCCTCTTTCTCCGCCCGACTTCCCTGTTTATTCATCTCTGTTGCTTCTTCATGCACTTCTCTTGCTTCTTTCTGCACCTCTCTTGCTTCTTTCTGCACCCCTCGTGCCTCTTTCTGCACCCCTCTTCCCTCTTTCTGCATTCCTCTTGCCTCTTTCTGCACCTCTGTTGTTTCTTTCTGTACTTCATTTGTTTCTTTCTGCACCTCTCTTGCTTATTTCTGCACCCCTCTTGCCTCTTTCTCCACCCCTCTTCCCCCTTTTTTCATCTCTGTTGCTTCTTTCTGCACTTTGCTTGCCTCTTTCTCCACCCCTCATCCGACTTTCTGCACCTCTGTTGCTTCTTTCTGCACTTCTCTTGCTTATTTTTGTACCTCTCTTGCTTCTTTCTGTACCCCTCTTCCCTCTTTCTGCACCCCTCTTCCCTCTTTCTGCACCCCATTGCCTCTTTCTGCACCTCTGTTCCTTCTTTCTGTACTTATTTTGTTTCTTTCTGCACCTCTCTTGCTTCTTTCCGCACCCCTCTTCCCTCTTTCTGCACCCCTCTTCCCTCTTTCTGCACCGCTCTTCCCTCTTTCTGTACCCCTCTTGCCTCTTTCTGCACCTCTGTTCCTTCTTTCTGTACTTTTTTTATTTCTTTCTGCACATCTCTTGCTTCTTTTTGTACTTCTCTCGCCTCTTTCTGTACTCAAATGGGAAGTGCAAGCTGTCAAGTTTAAAGGTCTGCGTGCTCTTGTGACTGAGGTGTATGTCTACTTGTATATGTATTCTCACGTGTGTTATGCATCTGAAGATGGTAGCTTAAAAAGTGGGTAGCTTCTTCTATAGGTGCTTAAATATTCTCAGTTCTGCTCTGTCATTCAGTTGCACAGGCAGACATGTCTTATGTATATAGGTGTTATAGAGCCCCTCAAATATATTATTGGATACCCATATCCCTGTATTATGATCAGAAAGAAATACATACACATTATTGTACACATATTTACAGAGTATGCAGTTTGAAACACAGGTATTCAAGTATTTCTATGTTTATTTTTATGTAACATGTCACTCTGTAAAAGCAGAGACACGCATGCATACCTTCACAAACTTGGTCAGACTTACAACAGTGATATGCTTAGGATTGCTGTTTTATATTTGGTAGGTAGGCCTAACATTATGAGCAATCGATTAATAGTGAACCTTCAAGAGAAAAGTGAGGTTTAAGACATCTTGGGAGAAGGATTAGTAATTAGGCTACTTTGTATGAGTCTGTTGTAAGGTACAGTCAAAGTAGACCTCTTTCTGCACCTCTGTTGGTTCTTTCTGCACTTCTCTTGCTTCTTTCCTCACCTTTCTTCCTCTTTCTTGACTTCTGTTGCCTCTTTCTGCACTTTTCTTGCTTCTTTCTGTTTCTTTCTTCATCTTTCTGCACATGTCCTACCTATGTAGGCATATTTAGAAATTAGCATTTAAAACACTTTAGAAATTCACTGAAAAAACCAGAGGTTTCAGGGACGTTATAGTTAGGAATTAGCATTTTAAAAAACCTTTGAAGTTCACTGAAAAAACCATAGGTTTCAGGGACGTTATAGTTAGAAATTAGCATTTAAAAAACCTTAGAAATTCACTGGAAAAAACACAGGTTTCAGTGACGTTATAGTTAGTTGAACATTTCACTCGTACAAAACCAGAGAAATTCGGCTGTTATAGTTAGATGAGCTAACTATAACTCGAGCCCCTGCAATGAACTGCTGATGACGTCACATATTACATCACTCATGACATGGTCAGTGACCTCACTGATGACATCACTGATGACATCTCAGATGACATCATCCACTTAATATCTGACGCACCTCCTCACACCCTAATATAACCTTTCATACACCCACTCTAAAATACAGACTACCATTCTCGAAACCATAGACACACTAATACCAGTTAGTACATACCCACTCACTGATTCATAGGTCTACACACATCCACTCACTCACCGATACAGTCCCTCATACACACAGTCACTCATCAATACAGCCTTTGATATATGCACTCATACACCCATACAGACACTCACATACTGCCACTCATACACAGAGATACTCACGCACCTAGTCAGTCACCCAAAGAATCAATCACGCTGCCATTTACTCACCAATACAGTTATACACACACCACCTCACTTATTCATACAGATACTAACACATACTTACTCTCTTATACAATCACTGACAGAAGCACACACTCATCCATACAGCCACTCTCACAATTACTTGCTATCACATATAGTCACTTATATACTCCAACATTCACTTATACTGCCTTCCACATATGTAGTTACTCACACATATACCACTGAGACATCCATTCACTCACCAACACAGCCATACGCACACTCACTCACCCATACAGCCCCTCGCAGATGCACTCATGAACCCATACACCCACTGAATCACCCACTCGCACATCCATGGAGGGAGTCACACACCCCCACCCACCCACACAGACACTCAGGCACCCATACAGGTAATCAGACAACCAATAATTAACCCATATAGACACTCATGTAGATACTCACCAACCCATGCAGCCACTTACACACCAACTGACAGACTGATACAGACATTCACACAGATTAGTCATTCACCCCTGCATTCACTAAGACACATTTAATCTCTCACTTAAACAGTCAGTCACGCACCCACTACATCATCCATTCAGACACTCATACACTTACCCATTCTTCAATACACCTTTGCGTATCTATAATTAACATTTTTAAAGTTTTAAAAATCATCCAGTCTCTGGATGATGTCATCAGTGATGTCATTTGAGATGTCATCAGTGATGTCACTGATTATGTCATGAGTGATGTAATATGTGACGTCATCAGCAGTACATTGCGGGGGCGCGCGTTATAGTTGACTAAACTAACTATAACGGCCGAATTTCTCTGGTTTTGTACAAGTGAAATGTCCAACTAATGATAACATCCCTGAAACCTGTGGGTTTTTCAGGGATATATGTATTACCTACTGGTGGTCGCCATAGGTAGTTATACTTAGGGGCTTATTTATGAGAGCCCGGCGTCACTTTTGCACCACATAAAATGGTGCATGCATGATGCAGGGCTCTCGTAAAGATTTAGAAAGCCATGCAAAGCCACCCTGCATGGCTTTGAGTGGCCTCATAAAACATGAGTGAGGCGACACAGGGCAAATCACTGTGTCACTGTACTCTGTTTTCCATGGGCGTTAAAGTGGATTTTCCCTCACAGCACCCATGGAATTTGACGCTGCCCCAGATTTACAAAGTGATGTAAATGTGGGGAAATTTCAAATCTGTATGCCTCCCAAGGTGAGGTGTAACAAAGAGAAATATATTGATTTCGCCTCGTTTTTCTACTCTTTTCATGCTTGCTACATTCTGCAGCACACATAGAAAGTGAAAACGCCTCATAGGATTGTCCCTTCCTTCACAAAAACAATCCTGCCTGTAACAGAGGCACTCTTGCACCATGGTACAAGGGGGCCTAAGCTGGTGCTAGGCTGCCAAAACGGTGCCAGTGCAGGCAGAAAGGACAGGAATGCACTTTATTGCTTAAGGACGGTGCATTCGTGCCCTACGCAAAAATTCCATAAATGAGACCCTTAGTTTACTTAGAAAATACGTTTATTGACTTGCTTACACTTTTGACACCATTTGATGAATCTTCATGAAAGTTCCCCAAAAAAAGTGGCATGGTATGTCTAGTTCTGCATGGAAAGTTTCGGAGTGATCTGTCAAGTGGGTGCCAAGAAAAAGGGGGGACAAAAAATGTATGTTTCCCATGCAATTTCCAATAGGGATTTTAAACACGACTACAGCCCAAACTACTGGACGGATTTTACATCAAATTTGGTAGCTGTTGGTCCAGAAAGAGGCCTTTCTGTGATTTGGTGTAAATACATTCAGTAGTTGTGGAGTAATTAAAGGAAAGCTAAAATTGTATATCTAGGGATGTGGACCCTCAGCGGATACCCTGCGGTTGATCCATGAATTCACGCGCCACCAGCCATGCTGTGATTGGCTGACCACAACCTAGTGGGAGGTTGCGGCTGCCATTTTAGGTATCAGGTAATGGTTCTGGGTCTTAAAATGAATCTGCAGAATGATTAAAGGGGTCAGGGAACAGGTACTCTGGTTCCATGGGTGCGTTAGAGGAGTGTCGGAGATTATACAATGGAGTTATATATATTTTTTTCCATTTCAGGAATCCACAGATCCATTGTGAGGCTCAACATGGCCCCCCCATGTAAATCCATGATGGATCCGCAAATTTTAATGCACTTTGGAAAAAAAACACTTTCAGGCCCACTCAGACCCCCACACCCATTTACAAATCTGTACAGGCAGCCACACACCTACTCACAGACCTACTCACAGACCCACACACTCACCCAAACACCCACTCACAGATCCACACATACATTCTTGCACAGGCACTCAAACACACACTCACAGACGCACTCACACACCCACCCACATATCCACACATTGACTCACACACCCTCTCATAGAGCCACACAGACACTCACATGCCAACTCGTATACAAATACAACTACTCACACACCCACACTGGTACTCACGCAGCCACTGACACACTGAGTGAAGCACTCACACACCCACATACACATCCATAGAGCTACTTATACACCTACTCACACACCCACACAGTTACTCACACACCTGCCACCAAACCCATACAACCAGACACACCCTCACTCATAAACCCACAGAGCTATTCATACACTCACTCACACATATACAACCCCTGACACAGCCACTCACACCCATACAATCACTACACACCCACTCAAACACCCATACAACTCACACAGCCATTAACACACCAGACACACACTCAGACACCTACCCATGCACCTATCTAGGCTATAACATACCTACCCACATACCCACACAGCCAAACACCTACTCACTCACCCTTTCACATACTCACACACCCACTCGGTGGCCCATACCACTACTCATGCACTCAGTTAGAGACTATACAGCCTCTTACACACCCACTCATACAACATCAAAACCACTGACACACCTACATACCAAAATATATAGTCAGTCCCACACTCTCTTAGATACCAATGTAGCCAATTGTACACCTACTGTATTAAATCGGTTGTTGTTTTACATAAATGGATTTGGTTGAGGAAAACATGTTACTATCATGTGTTGAATGTGTGCTTTTGGTTTGGGATCTACAATGCTCAAAACACTAAACTATGACCCATAATCCACACTATGGCCATTTTGGAGGGAAGGAGGAGTAGCACAGAGGAGAAGGTAGCAGTAGAATGAGGCAGTTTTGAAGATGAAAGGGAGCTGAAATGGAGGACAGCAAATAAAATCTTTAAAAAATATTGGTTTGGATCATGGATATGTGCATGGCACTAATATTAGGTACTAATTTGGAGGAGAAAAACTAACTATGTCTGTGATTGGTTTTGAAAAAAATAAATAAAAAAATAGGTTAGGGATATGCTTCAAATTGCAACCATTCAACCACACCTACTGCAGTTTAATTTGAAGTTAGTATGCTGCTTACAGAGAGTAATGTGTACTTTTGACCTGGTGGTAGGTAGAATGCTTCTTACATGGTCACCATGGACATGGAACTAAAATAATATGGATGAAGGGAACAAAAAAGTGCACTGTGAAGCTCAAAAAGAGTGATGTGGAAACATTGGTATTTAGGTCTTCTTGCAAGCTCCCCCTGCAACGGTTCTCTTGGCCAGCTTGCCCATAGTCTGATACCCTCTGCTGCCTGTCTACCTGCTGCCCTCTGTTTGTGCCTCCTCTGCTCCTTTTAGCTCTGATTAGCATTTTCTGCTCGTTTTTCTTCCTTCTGTTTTGCCCCTTTCTGCTCATTTTCCTGGCCTCTGTTCTGCCTTTTCTGCTTATTTTTCTGCTCTCTCTTTTGCCTTTTCTGCTAGCTTTTTCTGCCCTCCATTTAGTCTTTTCTGCCCTCTGTTCTCCCCACATCTGCTCTGTTCTGCCTTTTCTGCCCTCTGTTTTAGCTTTTCTGCTAGTTTTTTTGCCCTCTGTTTTGTCTTTGTCTGCTTGTTTTTCTGCCCTCTGTTTTGCCCTTTCCTCTGTTTGGCCTTTTCTGCTAGTTTTTCCGCCTGCTGTTTTGCCTTTTCTGCTCGTTCATTTTTCTTCCCTCTATTTTGCCTTTTTTCTGCTTGTTTCCTTCTTCTTCCCACCATTTCATCAAGACCTAACTTTTCGACTGAGACCTTGCACCCCGGCGGCCACATACCCCCAGGGGTGAGAGTGTTGTACTCTACAAATGCTGATTGATTGATTTGGCTTGGAATTGAGTTGTTCTTAAAAAGTAAAACATAAATGCAAACTATTAACAGTAGATTCTTAAATGCTTCTATAGGCTTCAGTGTGGCTCTGCAGGTCCACTGCGAAGTTACACTGGGGTCCGCACTGAGCGTTTGCGTGGATCCACAGTTTCACGAAAAAAAACAACCAAATTGGGCTTCTTCCCAGACAACATGGAAAGGGTTTAGAATTACTGACCATTTAGAAGTGGTATAACAAAAATAAAAGCTAAAAGGAAGCCTGTGTTCCTTTTTAACTACAGGAGTATAAGTAAGAGCACCAGGTGAAGGGTAGTCATTTTACCTGCTTTTGTAATGAGAGTGGAGGAGGATTGCCATAGCTTTGACTAGAGATTTCCAATGAAAACAAATGTTAACAGAAATAGAAATTAAAGCTGAAGAACAGCAAAGAGCTTTTACAGGTAAGTTAATTATGTTGCAGTATAAAAAGTATACTTAGATAAACCATTGTGAGTGTAAGTAAGGTGAAAGAAAATATGTAGCTTCTAGACACTATACTGGAAGGCAAAATAGAAGGTGGCTTAGATAAGAACATTAACAAAAATAGTGTGAGTAGGAAAGGAGAAAGAGGAATTGTTATACTGAAAATATAGTAATTTTATCAAGCCAGTATGAATGAATGTGTTTCCAATTAGATGTGGGTGTTTGCTTACAGCAAGTAATATAATAGTTTGTAATTTTCACTCACTCACTCACACAGTCAGGGAGGCACTTGCACACCAAGTTTCAGGTCCATGAAAGCACTTATGTACCCACCACTCATATAGCCAGTCAGTAACTGTCATGCTCAGTCACACACTCATAAAACCATTCACACACCCATTTACTCACCTGTACAAACACTTACCTAATTATTTACACACTCATACAGGCACTGGCACACCCACTCACACACCTGTAATAGACATTCATGTACCAACACATAGTCAGTTACACATACCCTTACATACCTATAAACCCAGTCACTCACCCATAAAGCTACTCACATATCTATTTAAAAAACCATATAGTCATTCACACACCCAGTGAGAGAGCAACAGAGGCACTTACACATACATTCATACACCCACACAGCACTTATGTATCCAGTAGTAACTAAGCTAGTTGCACACAGTTACGTACCCCAAAGTTCACTAACACAGTCAGTAAGCAATCCATTCAGACGCTTACATATACACTTACAGGCCCATAGAGTTACTAAGAGAGCCCGTCATATAGCAAGATATTTGCTCACACATCCAGTGACACACCCACAGAGGATCTGATAGAGTCACTCAGATATGTACTCAAGTACTGACACTCCAAGTCACCCATCCAAACATGTCTTGGGTGTGCAACTGCTGAGCCTGTGTGTGCAGGTTTACTGCCATGTTGACTCGGCATTTAAAAACCCTTGACAAGCCTTAAACTCCTCTTCTAGTACATGTAACTCACCCCTAAAGTAGGCCATAGGGCACAGTGCTATGTGCTTACAAGGCAAGACATGTTCTCTGAAGTTTCAGTAAGTTACATGTGTTCTTAGAGACCCATACGCTCACTTATACATCCAGTCTCCCACCCATACTGTGACTCACATACATATATACAAAAGCATGGAGCTACTAATACATCCAGTCAGACTGAGACAGAGGGAGTTACACATTCACTCACACACTCACATAGAACTCATGTATCCACTAGTAACTAAGCTAGTTGTAAACACAATTAAATACCCCACATTCACTAACACAGCCAGTAAGTAATCCATATAGACACTTACATACACTTTTGCAGACCCATAGATTTACTAACAGAGCCAGTCATTTAGTGACATGCTTACTTACACATCATGGGCCTGATTCGCAGAACTAACTTACGTCAAAACGTAACGTAAACGTAAAGTTAGTACTTTTAGGTATTCACAGAATACACTTACTCATTTTGGTATTCACAGAATGAACTTACTCATTTCGGTATTTACAGAAGTTAGTAGTCCTAAAGTTAGGACTACTAACTTCTGTGAATACCGAAATGAGTAAGTTCATTCTGTGAATACCAAAATGAGTAAGTGTATTCTGTGAATACCTAAAAAGTACTAACTTTACGTTTACGTTTACGTTTTTGACGTAAGTTAGTTCTGTGAATCAGGCCCCCAGTGACACACCTACAGAGGATCTGATAGAGTCACTGAGATATGTACTCAAGTATTGACACTCCTAGTCACTCATCCAGACAAGTAGCCCTTTAAACATGTCCTGGGTGTGCTACTGCAGAGTAACCCTGGGCGTAGTACTACGCTACGCTTGCGGAGCGTGCGTAGTTTGCGCTAATACGCACTACGCAAATTGCACGTAGCACAGTGCAAAAACACGTAGCGGGCATTTTTTGCTGGCTCGCGGTCCTCAACGTCAAGTTGGCGACCCCGAGCGAGCAAAATCAACATCCCGGCGAGACTTTTTCCTCGTTCGCGATCAGCAACATCAAGTTGCCGATCGCGAGCGTGGAAAATAAACCTCCCGGCGAGATTCTCAACGCGGGAGGTCAGGTTTCTCATTGCGAGTGGTCGCGTATGCTTGCGACCGCTCGCGATGAGAAACTACCAGTCCGCGTTGAGAAAGCTGCAGCTCGAGTACAAATCTACTCGAGCGGCAGAAAACGACCGCTTGCACTGTACAAGATGCCGTTTGCAATGATTGCGCAGTGCGGAAAAGCATCCGCACTGTGCAATCAGTGCGAACAGCATTTCCCTACCGCACTATGCAGTTCGAGTAGCTACGCGTAGCGTGCTTAGTGCGAAGTGCACTTCGCGTAGCTATGCGTAGCGCTACTACGCAAACTACGCACAGGGTTACGTGCAGAGCCTGTGTATGCAGGATTTACTGCCATGTTGACTTGCCATTTAAAACCCTTTGCCAAGCCTTAACCGCCCCTTCTAGTACATATAAGTCACCCCTAAAGTAGGCCGTAGGCAGACCGTAGGGCAGGGTACTATGTGCTTAAAAGGTATGAAATGTACTTTGATGTTTCACTGAGTTACATGCGCACTTAGAGACCCATACGCCCAGTTACACATGCAGTTTGCCACCCATACTGTGACCCATATACCTATGTACAAAAGCATAGAGCCACTAACACACTCAGTCAGTCAGTCAGCAACAGAGGCAGTTACACATTTACTCACACATCCACATAGCAATTAAAGATCCAGCATTAACAGAGCCAGTTGCACACAGAGTTACATACCCCAATACTCACTAAGACAACCAGTAAGCAATCTATACAATCACTTACATACACATTTACAGACCCATAAAGTTACTAAGAGAGCCAGTCATAGGCTAACATAGTTACTTACATATCCAATGACACACCCACAGAGGGACTGATACACCCATTCAGATATGTACTGAAGAACTGACACTACCAAGTCACCCATCCAGACAATTAGCCCTTTAAACATATCTCGAGACTGGTACTGCAGAGCCTGTGTGTGCAGTTTTACTGTTAGGCCAACTTGGCATTTAGTATTCTTTGGATGTGTTTAAACTCTCCTTTTTTACACATAAGTCACCACTAAGGTATGGCCTAGTTAACCCAATGGGCAGAGTGCTATGTAGTTAAAAGGTAAGACATGTACGTTTAAGTTTCACTCACTTACACACACACACACTTACAGACCCATACACCCAGATATATAGCCAGTCACCCACCTATACAGCCACAAACGTACCTATTTAGAAAACCATACAGCCACTGTCACATCCAGTCAGACAAAGACGGAATCACTTACACGTCCACTCACACAGTACTTATGTATCCACTACTAATAGAGCAACTTGTACACAGAGTTACACAGCAAAGCACTGACTAACACAGCCAGTTACTAATCCATACAGTCACTTATTTGCCCATTTAGACACCCATACAGTCACTGAGACAATCTGTCAGATACTGAGACACCCAGTTCGCCTTAGGAATCTGAGCAGTTTACCGCTGCTAGAAAGTGGTAAAGTGTATGTGTTTCTCACCTAAACATGGTTTCATTGACTTATCCATAATTGGTATATTTAATTGCTCTCTAAATAAATCGCTAGCAGAGTACTCAACTTATGCCCAGAGCCTGTAAATTAAATGTTAGTAGTGAGCCTGCAGTAGTAATTGACTCATCCATTCAAGTACCCCTTTAAACCTGACTGAGGCCTGCCACTGCTGAGCCTGTGTGTGTGTACTTTACTTCCACTTCGAATTGGCATTTAATACTCCTTGCCAATGTTTAAACCCTCTTTTTTTTAAACAAAAGACACCCCTAAGGTATGCCCTAGGTAGCCCAATGGGCAGGGTGCTCTGTAGTTAAAAGGTAGGACATGTACTTTTAAGTTTCAGTCACTTACACAAGCACTTACAGACCCTTATACCAAGTTATACAGCCAGTCACCCATCTATAGAGTCACAAACATAACCATTAAGAAAACCATGCAGCCACTGTCACATCTACTCTGTGACAGAATCACTTACACATCCACTCACACACACATAGTACTTATGTATCCACTATTAATAGAGCCACTTACTCACACAGTTGCACATCCAAACACCCTCTAACACATTCAGTCACCAATCTATAAAGTCCATACAGCCACTTACATACCCATTTGAACACCCAAACTGTCACTAAGACACCCAGTAACATATATACTGAAACAGCCAGTTCACCTGAGGAATGTGAAAAATGTACCACTGCTAGATACTGGTAAAGTATATGTGCTTCTCCCCTAAACATGATTTGATTGACTTAATCCTAATTAGGTTATTTAATTTATCTGTAAGTCTCTAGTAGAATGTACTACATCTGTTACATGTGCCAATGATAGTAGTGGTCCTGCAGCACTAACAGTTTTATATTTTTTTTTAAAAACAATTAGGAAGAAAATAAACAAGGTACTAAAAGGGGCAATGGAAGGAACCTGGGACAAAGCAAGTGGATTCAGTTTTAAAAACATGAAGGTTCAACAGGGAGCAAAAAATAATTAACAGTGATTCTTCACTATATACAGATATGCAGCCACTGATGACATCGTTAGAGCCACAGGCATCTGGCATTTGCTACAGTGAGTTACTATCCCAGCTAACTTATCGAAGACAGCTGGAACAGTTATGATTGCCAGCGACAATGAGTCCCCTAAGGCTACTGCAGATAATGATTGTTCTTCTGCTGCACCTGCCTTCTCTTGCATTATGCGATGGTACATTCATTGATGAATAGTTATGATGTACTTCCACATGGAACTTGTCTCATGGGAATACTTCTTCCCATTCTGTCTTGACAATTGCTTGCTGCAGACATCAAACTGGACAAACTTGACACTAACTGTTTTCTATCCAGAAGGAATATTGAAAGGTTTTCAAACCTTATTCTCCTTTTTTGGAAGTGGCATGTCTTCCTGATCATGCAGTACAGGGTCAGGTTGTCCTTGCTGGTCAAAAGACATAGCTATCTCTATGTGAAGTACTTGTGCAGAAAAGTATATTTGTAGATAGTTAAATAAGTTATGTTATGTTTATTTGTTTATTGTTTGGTTTAAATTTCATAATGTTATCATCTCAGATAACATGTTGCAGTAAGCTGGTACTGTGATTTGAGGAACTTTTGAAAGGTCCCTCAAGGCTACAACAGATGGTGAGTGTGCTTCTCCTCTAGTTGCCTTCTTCCAGATGAAGTGATTGTATTTCCTTTTGTGGATGGCTTTAACATGCTTTCACATGGAACATGCCCCATAATAATACTTTTTACCAGTCGCTCTCGATAATTGCTAGCCGCAGATGTTACATTACACAAACTTGGCGAATACAAAAGTCTGTCTTTAAGTTTTCCTGGTATCTTGAATTTGATGCCTTTTATGTTAGAGTTTGCTTCTCTCAAAAAGTCATGTAAGACATCCCATGGATATTCTGCACAACTGAGGCTTAGAAACCAAGTTGGTCTTCCTAAATTACACAACATGCACTTGAGCTCACCATGACACTGATACCAGCACTTATTGGTCCCACGTTGGCATACCATCAGATTTGACAAATTTGGAGAGGTAAAGTCAAAAGACAGCAGCAATACAAGTAAATGGGTGTGGTCCTAGCATAGAAGTTCAGGTTTGAGTGTTTTTCTGTATTTGTAAATAGTTTAATAAGTTATGTCATGTTTATTTGTTATATGTTTGGTATAAATTGTATTATAATGTGTTAAAAGATGTATTTGTTAAGGCAAAATAATGTATATAACTAATTTAACTTATGGGTCACCAACACGGCTAATTTAACTTATGGGTACTCAAACACTAACTAAAACACCTATAGTGTCATTCACACAGGTACTGACACACCGACACATACAATCACACACCCACTCAAAATCTCATCAAGTCAGTCACACAGTCATTTACACAAATGTGCAGTTTGGAGTTTGTTTTCTACACTCTATGATTGTTTGTTTCTTCACTATTCAATGATGATTCTTTCAACAGTACATCATGTATGGTGTATGAATATTGAACCTGAGGAGAGTAAAAAAGGGAAAATGCACGTACAGAAGACATTGGTACAGTGATAAGCATGTGTGGCATTCTGCTCAGTGAATAACCATCTTACCCAATCCTTTGCAGGCAGCTGATATTGTAATGACTGCAGCTGATGGTTCTCCCAAGGGTGCGGTAGAGGTGGACTTTCCTGCTACACTTGCTTTCTCCCACAACATCCGGTTGAAGACACTGACATGAATTGTTTTTAAGTGCATCTTGGCAGTACCCTTGGATAACTGCTTGCCACAAATATTACACTGCACATATTTAGCTCTAAGCTTCTTTTCCCCTGAATGTACTAGAAAATGCTTCCAGACATCACTTTGTTTTGTCCTTGCTGGTCTAAAGATATACCTGCATGTAACTGGAGTACTTGTGCACAAAAGTGTATTTGTAGTTAGTTAAATAAATTGTGTTATGTGTATTTGTTTATTGTTTGGTTTAAACTGTGTTGCAATTTGTTAATAAAATGTATTTGTAAAGCTATAAAAATGTATATTACTAAGTTAACTTATGGGTAACAAACACACCTATACAGATACTCATGCATGAACTCACACCTATACAGTCATTCACACAGGTAGTGACATACCCACACATACACATACACACGCACACAAACACACACACACACACACACTCATAATCCCAGTCACATACCCATTTACACATGCAAACACTAGATGTATGATGTTACATCGTATTCCGTTGTAATGCATGCCTTTACCAAGCATGCGTTACAATGCGAATGCCCTTAAAACGCAAACCTTTACCACGCATGTTATTTCAATGAATATGCCTTTACCACCATATGCCGATAGAACTAATTTTGTTGTAAAAGCATGTATGTTGAAGCATATGCGTGGCAAAGGTTTCCCTGACCCCTACCCTAAACCCTAATCCTGGTCCCTGGTGCACCCCACCTCCCACCCCCCAAACCTTTTATAAAAATTCCCTTCCGCGGCCCTAAACCCTAAAAACCTACCCCTGCATGAGCCCTCCTGGCCCCCATCGTTCCCCCTGCCTTAAACTTTAAAACCCTACCCCTGTGTGACCCCCCGACCCCAGCCCTTTCCCAACCCTAAACCATAATGCACTACCCCTGTGCTACCCCTGGCCCCCAGCCCTTCTCCTACCCTAAACCGTAAACCCTATTCCTGCGTGCCCCCCAACCCCCAGCCCTTCTTTAACCCAAACCCCTAAAATAATAGCCCCCCCCACCCTAAGCCCAATCCCCCTTACCTCTCTCCTCATGTAGGCAGCTCGTCTGATGGGTGGTACATGTCGTTGTGAGGAAGCAGAAGAGTCTATCCATTTCCTCTAGCGATGTGGATTGCCTACAAACGTGGCTGTTTCCACGCATATGCCCTTATTACTACATATATGCCTTTGCCATGCATACCTTTATAACGACATTTGTTGTAAAAGTATGCGTCGTAAAAGCATATGCGTAGTAAAAAATGCATAGTAAAGTCTACATGTAATGGAGCATGCTTTGTAACACATGCGTTGCAATGGCATGTGTGGAAACAGCCACAATGTAATGGCTGTTTCCCGCAAACACCTACTTACATAGACTCATACACCAATACAGTCATTCACACTCCCATGTTTACACTCATACAGCCACTCACACACCAATGCAGCCACTCATACACCCAGCTATACAATGATACACCCATTCAGACACCCACACACTAATACAGCTACTCACACACCCACCCATACACTGTTAAAACCACACAGAAAGTGACAATTCTTTGCACAGACAAATACGGTCATGGACACACCAAAGCACTCACTGATACAGCCACTGACAAAACCAGGCTCACACTGATAAGACCCCTGACACACAGGGACACACCAATACAGCCACTAACATACCCAGACACACACTGATACAACTATTGACACACTCAGCCACACTCTGATACAGCAATTGACACACCCCGGCATATACTCATACAGCCGATAACACACCCAGTCAAAAATCAATACAGCCACTTAGACTTTCAGCCAAACACTGATACAACCTCTCAAACACCCATACACGTACTGATACAGCCACTGGCACACCCAGCCACACATTAATACAGACGCTAACACACCCAGACACACATTGTTACAGACATTGACACACTCAGGCACACTCTGATATAGCCAAAGACACACCAAGGCACACACTCATACACCCAATAAGACATCCACTCACACATTAATAGAGCCACTTATACCCCCAGACATACACTCATACACCTACTGACACACCCAGCCACACTCCACTACAGAGACTGATACAGTCATGCACACACCGATACAACCACTGACGCACCCAGGTACATACTGATACAGCCACTGACACACCCAGTCTCACACCAATACAGTCTCTGACACATTAAAATCACAGAGTTAGCTCTTTGCTTGACCAGATGTTGGTTCTAAAAAAAGGTTTGGTTTTTGTAGAATGGGTAATTCTTCAAAAAAACAAACTAACAGCAATGCTTAGTTACTGTATCCAAGAATGCACCCACAAAAGATATTTTTACAGCGACAAGCATGTGGCATTTCACAAATTGAGTAACCACCTCACTCAGTTCTCACAGGCAGCTGCTATTATAATGACTGCAACTGATGTAGGTTCTCTCAAGGGCACTGTAGTGGTGGACTGTCCTGCAGTACCTGCTTTCTCCCTTCCATGAATTGTTTGTAAGTGCTTCCACATGGAACTTGTCCCATGTGAATAATTCTTGGTAATGCCCCTGGATAACTGCTTCAGCAAACACTGCACTGCACATATTTAGCTCTAACCTTCTTTTCCCCTGAAGGTGTTGTGAAATACTTCCAAACTTCACTCTGCTTTCCTGGAGGTGGTGTATCTTCCTTCTCATCCTCAACAAATCCTGGATGTTCATCCTAGACAGAAGATGAAGCTTGAGCCATTCTATGAAAGCAGAACACCACTGGTTCTCAATCCTCCGTCTGAGGAGTTCATTAGAGAAATATCTGTTTTGGTTGTAGTTTTACATGTACGTGGGTGGGGTCCTAATGTACCCAATCAAAAAGCAAGGTTTGGGTGTGTCATCGGGCGAATTCAGTCTGTAGATTTGCGGATTCACGAAACTTGCAAAATTAGTAACGTTCTTGAAAAACCTATATAGGGGGCCCTAAATATACTTGTAAATATGTTCACACCGGTGTCATTAATGAAAATAGAGGGAGGTACATATATGAAATAACCTTTCAAATTTTCCATGAAACCACAGATCCCACTTCGCGAATTCATTCTGATCACATGATCGGAATTAAAAACCACAGAGTACTTGTGTTCCCGTCTATTGCTTTGGACCCACAGAGGTACCATGGAACCAAAAAATCATTAAAAAAATATTAAACACATACATTCACAAAAACATTATTTATTTTACATTATTTTACCTTTTAAAACATATTTAAAGTATATATATATTTTTTTTAATGTCTGCAGTTAAAAAAATGCTAAATTAAAATCTAAATAAATTGTAGTATACTCTGGGGTCGATTCCGATTCGGGCCGGAAAAAGCACCGACCGACTCGGATCCGGAAAAAATACCGACCGACACGTACCCGTGGCGCACGACACGCCAAGTACGATGCAAGGCGCGAAAAATCCGACCGACACGTACCGAAACAAAGTCGACCGACCGAGCCGCACGGAAAGCAGCATCCGGCCGGAAAAACACGCGAATCCAACCGACCGACACGCACCCGGAACAAATCCGACCGAAACGTACACGCGAACTCCAAACCGCAAAGTACGATGCAAGGCGCGAAAACCACGAGCGAGTCGGACGGAGGACAAGCCGAACGACCGACACGCATACAAAACCGAGCCGAAGCAACACAATACACCGCGACCGACGCGTACGCAGCATAGAAAACTGCACAAACACAGCGTGAACGAAACGGAGAACACCGTACGAGACCAATGCAGGGTCCGACTCGGTCACAAGAACGTTTCCAACATACACAGACAGTACAAAGGAAAATTCACCCAAAAAAGGCCAAACAAGCAATTACCAAGCCAATAAATACTGGGGGGTGGGGACAGAGAACAAAGACACACCCACAACTCCACCTATATAAAGGACACAAATCACTACCATGAGCCTTTGCAAATGCCATTCCACTGCCAGCACCCAAGAGAAAGCAACCACACACCCACAGCTCATCCCTCACACAAGCCACACACCATCAGCACACCAACAAATACCTACCTCACATACACCCAGCAAAACACACACTCACACACCCTCACCTGCACACCAACACACACATCACCCACCATCACCACCCATCACCATGCCCCCCAAGAAGAATCCCAAGTTCCTAGATAGTGAATTGGAAGTCATGGTAGACGAGATCCTCAGGGTGGAGCCACAGCTGTTTGGCACACTGGTCCAACAGACCCCCATGTCGCAGAAAACCAAGATGTGGGAGAGGATCATCAACAGGGTGAACGCCCAATCACCATGTCGGCGCACAAAGACCGACATCCAGAACAAGTGGTATGACGTGCGCAGGAGGGTACGGAAAATGCTGAAGCAAGACTACATCAACAGCCAACACACCGGCAGTGGCCCTCCTGCCAAGCCAATATACCTCAGGCCCTGGGAGGAGAAGGTGCGGGCCATCCTTCCGCCAGTGAGCGTATATGGACTAGAGGACATCCCAGAGCCTGGTGAGTACACAACAAATGTACACAATATACTGCCACAAAACACACACACATCACTGTCAAGGGAGAGTCAAACCATGCACTCATAGCAATTACACAGCAACCAGAACAGAATCATCCCAAAATGTGTATGTCAGTCAGATAAACACAACACATGCCATCAAAAAAGTCACATCCAACTGTGCCAACACATGTACAAACACAACTACAACTACAGCTAGGCAGTGGCACAAATAGAACTAACAAACACATCCAGATATGTAGCCACCACAACAACACCAACACACAGTGAAGAACACTCAAAGGAAGGAATTCTGTGTATGCTGGCCAAGTCAGTGTAGCCAATAGCATCATGGGAGTCGCAGTCACACATATTGCCCCCCCACAACTGTCCCATCAACACCACCATGAACCATGCGCACATCACAGGGAGTGGAGAAGGACTCACAAGATGGCTGACACTGGCAACTGCTGTGGGGAGCACAAGGCCCTGCTGGCAACTGTGCACCAACAAACAGCAGGACACCACTGACTGACATCCTGAGAGACAACTTCCACTCCCTGCAACGCAAGCACGTTCCATGGTGGGATATCTGGCTGGGTGGGTGGGAAGGAGGTCCGGCTGCCAACCAAACACAACCAATGCAGACCATGTTCACACCCCAGAAAATACATAGAAATGCCCAAATAATGCAGGACAATGTGCCACACCAATATCAACCCCTGACTGTGACGACTCAGGACAATGCAATGTACAGGCCCGCACCCAGAGGCACAGTCACAACTGTCATGTGTGTCAACCATTGATGCCTGCAGAAACATGACATACATTGTTTGTGTCTCCCAAAAACAGGTGATGATGGGGACACAGCAGCAGATGCTGAGGAGTCCCAGTCCAAGGCTCAAGAGGATGCCGAGCTCACTGGCGTCGTACAGCCTCTGTCCTCCTCGGACGATGAAGAACAACCTGGCACATCCGGTGCAAGTCAACATGCAGCACCAGCAGGACCACCAGCTGCAGCACCAGCAGGACCACCAGCTGCACCCCCTGCACCCACCCCTCCAACGACTGTCACAACGAATACCATCCCTGCCGACATGGACAGAATAAGGAGCAACACCAGCACAGTGACCCTGGACCAACCTGGGGCCATGGACACCACCACCAACCCCCAAGGTGGACCATGGTCAACTGTGCGTGCCACTGCACGCACTGCACATGTCAGCAGGGGTGGTGGGAGGGGTGGGAGACAGAGGTCGCTGCTTGCAGACGTTGCTGGTGTGCATGATGACCCACAACTGGTACGCATAGCTGATGCGTACCAGTCCAGCACCCGGAGAGCTCAGCCAGGTAGTGGGGCTCCTCAGAGACATTAAACAGCAGCAGGCTGCCCATCATGCCTGCTTGGACTCCCACATGTCCCACGTGGAGTCACACATGTCCCGTGTGGACTCACACATGTCCCGCGTGGAGTCCAAGTGGGATGCACTGCATGAGATGACGGCGGTGCACAGGGACATTTTACAATGCCTCCGCCAGATGAACAGCAACCAGTCCACACCTCCCTGTGTGCCAACAACATCTGGTGCCGAACAAACTGCAACTGCCACAGGGAGGGAGGAGGACTCTGGCGGAGAGTCCCCTGCACCGCAGCAGCCTGCACTTGAGGGCCCCCCCAAGAAGAGGGGTTTTCCGAGGAGGGAAAAGTGAGAGGCCGATGGCCAAGCGCAACTCCCAGGAAGCCTGAACCTGTTCTGGATGTTCGCCTTTGTGCACAGACTGTTCACCCTGTTGACGGCAACACTACTCCCACACATTGCATGGGGAGTACAAGTTGGACCAATGTGTCAGACAACTGTGGCCCCGATACTGGGGATCCTGTCTACCCGGACTTTCAATTCACCTAGGAACTTGGGATTGCAAGATTCATGTACAGCACAACCCATCCTATGCACTATTAACACAAATGTATCACAATAAACACACCAATACACCATACTTGCCTCTGTCGTGATTCCAACGTGGGTGCTGTTATGGGGATGATGAACTGCAAAATTACACTGTGTATGCGAACTGCAACAGCAAGGACAACACAGGCATGTGAGTACAGGCAACGTGACACACATGAGGGAGACACACCACCAGGGCTACACGACACATACACACCTAGGCCATCTGACTCATTGCCTACACTGATGTTGCCAGGGAAGACGGTGCAATGCACAGACACCACACCCATTCCCAGTTGTAGTCAAGTAGCCCACAGGTGCAGTAAGCAAATGGCAGTCAAATGTGTGACCACAGACAACGCACATCACAAAGTGAAGCACAGGTTTATTACACAGTTGCAACATGCCGTAACCACTACAGATGCAAGGTAACCCCACCTGGCAGCGGGCACACAGTCAACAACTGTAGACGGAAGGAAGTCCATGGGTGTGGCGCACATCACCTGTAGGGACACAACAGCTACCAGCCTGGATGTGCAATCACGTCGTCGGTGAACACAGTTGACCAAACGAATCTGAAAGTACCCTGTGAAGGACAGAAATGACACACAGTCAAAAGCAATGGAGTACAGGACAGAACAGCAAAACACATGCACAATACATGTTACAAGATACCCACCCAGAACCAAGTTAGCATGTCAACACTGTTGGGGAGTACAGCCCACCTGTCACCACACATCGCAACACACATCCAGTCAAGTGGCCCATGGACACACTCCCACAGCACCAGAGCACCACCCACACATCATGCCAACTCACATCATTGACATGACACCTCAGGATACTCACATTCAGCTGAAGAAGTTGGTGATGAGCTGTGTGCGGACATCACCATCACCATCATCATCATCATCGTCACTGGCATCGTGGTCCAGGCCAGGATCCTCCACAGGTGGCGGATGTTGGTCATTGTCATCCTGGATGAGCGGCAACTCCTTCCGCACTGCCAGGTTGTGGAGCATGCAGCAGACGATGATAATCTTGCACACTTTCGCAGGGGCATATGGGAGGGACCCTCCGGTCTTGTCCAGGCAGCGGAAGCGGCTCTTCAGGAGACCAAAGGTCCGCTCAATCACTCTCCTGGTCCGACCATGTGCCTCATTGTAGCGCATCTGGGCAGGTGTCACAGGGTTCCTGAGGGGTGTCAGCAACCACGGCATGTTGGGGTATCCCGAGTCACCTACGGACAGACAAGTGCACATTAGCTGACTTGGAAAAGTGGGCAGAATACTACAGATCAGATCACACACAATGGCACAAAGTCAGTACACACCGACAAGCCAGGCACGCTGGTTCTGCATCTGTGCCATCATCCTGGGGATGCGACTACTCCTCATCACAAAGGCATCGTGTGCTGAACCAGGGAAACGGGCACACACGTGTGTGATGGTCATGTCTGCAAGACACACCACCAGTGCATTGACCGATTGGTAGTGCTTGCGGTTCCTGTAGGCCTGCTCCTGGGCCTGTGGTGGTACCAAAGCCACATGTGTCCCATCAATGGAGCCAATTACATGCGGCATCCTCCCCAGGGCATAAAAGTCACTCTTCACGTCAGTGAGTCGTCGCAGTCTAGGGAAATAGATGTACCGGTTCAGGAAGAGCAACATTGCCGCCAAAACATCGCGGAGCACACGGCTGAACATGGTCTGTGACATCCCACCAGCAGTCGCCACAGTATGTTGGAAGGTACCAGTGGCAAAGAAGTGTAGGGCTGCCATCACCTTCACCTTGGGGGTCAGCGCTGTAGGATACGGCCGGCCAGGCTGCAAATGTGGGGACAACTGCACTGCCAAATCCTCAATCAGCTGCCTGGTGAAGCGGTACCGTCGGATGCTGTCCCGTTCCACCATCGTTGCCAGGTCTGGGAATGGCCGATGGACAGCAGGAGCCCTGCAGTGCAGAGGAGAAGTAAGCAAGATTGTCAGTCACCCCACATATGCGGCATTGAACACACTCAAGATCCCAACATACATCATTATGAGGCACAACTACATGAAGTGTGCAGTACCGGAAGGACATGTATGGTACATACATGGCCAACATCTGTCAACACGGTCCAACAGGTGGCATCAATTTGTCCCAGGTTGGCCCATTGGATATCATGAGGCCGTGTCACAGTTCCCATCTCCTGCTGCCGTGTCACAATAACCCCCACAGGGACATGTGAGGACAGATGTGCCCCAGGCACCACAGCTAAACGACAGGTACATTCCCAGGGACCCTGTAATGCCACATGGACACTGGCATTACATGGAGTATCATGTATACACCACAGCAAAACAACCATGACCCCCACAGGTAGTGGCCCCACTTGCCACGGCAGGACAGACATGGACGTCTGTGACACACACGCACAACATCAGAGTCCATGCACACACAACGTGGATGTGGAGACTGTCTCCCATTGTGCACATGAAATCAGAGACATTGTAAACACCACATGCACAAAGACTGTGGAGGACCATCACTATTGTGCCACTGGGACACCCTGGCTCAAACATACCGTCCCACATGGGACTCACGGGGTATGTGACATGACATACACATACACCACTGTGAAATGTGACCATGGCACATGCACAGATATGAACAGTTGCACATCACAGTGGTCACATACACGTAACACCCAGGATCCTGTCCCCATTTACACGTGCACAGCCTGGGGGTGGCTGCCCACAGGTGACACCCACAGGACAACATGTACACCAACATACACACAATAGGAAATGCAGCCTTACATGCCTTATGATAAAGTTTGGACAGGCTGCCGTGATGTAGGTGTGCCCCTCACTCCTGGGAGCTATCTGTGGCTGGCATATGTCCATCTGAGACAGGCATGCTGACATATGCCAGTCACATGTACAGTGATCCGTTGAACAGCAATGGACCGATCGGTGTCTCCGGCCGGCCCATTGCTTTCAATGTGTGCGGGTACGCGTTGTACCCCTGTGCGCGTTGAACAGCAATGGACCGATCGGTGCCTCCGGCCGGCCCATTGCTTTCAATGTGTGCGGGCACGCGTTGTACCCCTGTGCGCGTTGAACAGCAATGGACCGATCGGTGCCTCCGGCCGGCCCATTGCTTTCAATGTGTGCGGGTATGCGTTGTACCCTGTGCAGCGTTGAACAGCAATGGACCGATCGGTGCCTCCAGCCGGCCCATTGCTTTCAATGTGTGCGGGCACGCGTTGTACCCCTGTGCGCGTTGAACTGCAATGGACCGATCGGTGCCTCCGGCCGGCCCATTGCTTTCAATGTGTGCGGGTACACGTTGTACCCCTGTGCGCGTTGAACAGCAATGGACCGATCGGTGCCTCCGGCCGGCCCATTGCTTTCAATGTGTGCGGGTACGCGTTGTACCCCTGTGCGCGTTGAACTGCAATGGACCGATCGGTGCCTCCGGCCGGCCCATTGCTTTCAATGTGTGCGGGTACGCGTTGTACCCCTGTGCGCGTTGAACTGCAATGGACCGATCGGTGCCTCCGGCCGGCCCATTGCTTTCAATGTGTCGGGTACGCGTTGTACCCCTGTGCTCGTTGAACAGCAATGGACCGATCGGTGCCTCCGGCCGGCCCATTGCTTTCAATGTGTCGCGGTACGCATTGTACCCCTGTGCGCGTTGAACTGCAATGGACCGATCGGTGCCTCCGGCCGGCCCATTGCTTTCAATGTGTGCGGTACGCGTTGTACCCCTGTGCGCGTTGAACTGCAATGGACCGATCGGTGCCTCCGGCCGGCCCATTGCTTTCAATGTGTGCGGGTACGCGTTGTACCCCTGTGCGCGTTGAACTGCAATGGACCGATCGGTGCCTCCGGCCGGCCCATTGTTTACAATGTGTGCGGGCACGCGTTGTACCCCTGTGCGCGTTGAACAGCAATGGACCGATCGGTGCCTCCGGCCGGCCCATTGCTTTCAATGTGTGCGGGTACAGCGTTGTACCCCTGTGCGCGTTGAACTGCAATGGACCGATCGGTGCCTCCGGCCGGCCCATTGCTTTCAATGTGTGCGGGTACGCGTTGTACCCCTGTGCGCGTTGAACTGCAATGGACCGATCGGTGCCTCCGGCCGGCCCATTGCTTTCAATGTGTGCGGGTACGCGTTGTACCCCTGTGCGCGTTGAACTGCAATGGACCGATCGGTGCCTCCGGCCGGCCCATTGCTTTCAATGTGTGCGAGTACGCGTTGTACCCCTGTGCGCGTTGTACCGCAATGGACCGATCGGTGCACACCCATTGACAATGGGCTTGCCTGGCAACGGACGCGTTTTGGATTTCGAACGAGTCGGTTGCTGGAAATTCAGTTGGTCACCCACAACAATGTTGCAAAATCATGTATGTCATGAAGTTGAAGATTTGAAGGATGCTGTGGGCGTGTTTTGGTGCTGCTATTCCATGGATTGGCCAGATTCAGAAGATGCAAACGACTTGGACCTATCACTTAGGACACAAGGGACAGTATCTGCCTCTCCAGCACATATATATTGCTGGCTGTTCCCCTGAGAGCCCACTTGCCTGCACTACATGCTCCAAGACGACATCTGCCACTGCACTGCTGCTGTCTCTGCCCCTCTGGACCCTGCAATGGCACGTACTGTGGAGAGAGCCCCAGCCTTCAGCCTTGAAGAGAACAAGGCCCTGCTGGACAGCCTACTTCCACAGTACAGCAAGCTGTATGGGACACCAGGGGAGCAGGTGAGTGTTCTGTGCACTGCCTTTCTGAATGTGCATTTTGTCTGACTAGCAAGGCTGAGAGTCTGAGCGCCACTGGCTAGCAGGCTCACTGAGTAGTTGTCACCCCCCATAGTGTGTAGTCAATCAATCAATCAATCACGGCATTTATAGAGCGCGCTACTCACCCGGGAGGGTCTCAAGGCGCTGGGGGAGGGGGTAAGTTACTGCTCGAACAGCCAGGTCTTGAGCTGCTTCCTGAAGGAGAGATGGTCCTGGGTTCGCCGAAGGTGAGTGGGGAGGAGTTCCAGGTCTTGGCTGCCAGGTAGGAGAAGGATCTTCCTCCGGCGGTGGTTCTGCGGATGCGTGGTACGGTGGCGAGGGCGTGGCTGGTTGATCGTAGCTGGCGTGTGGGCGTGTAGAAGGTCATGCGGTCGTTGAGGTACTTTGGGCCCAGGTCGTGGAGGGCCTTGTGTGCGTGGGTGAGGAGTCTGAACGTGATTCTCTTGCTGACGGGGAGCCAGTGCAGGTCTTTCAGGTGCACGGTGATGTGGCTGTGTCGGGGGATGTCCAGGATGAGTCGTGCGGCGGCGTTCTGGATGCGCTGGAGTCTCTTTTGAAGTTTGGCTGTGGTTCCGGCGTAGAGGGTGTTCCCATAGTCCAGTCGGCTGGTGACGAGTGCCTGGGTGACGGTCTTCCTGGTTTCAGTGGGGATCCATCTGAAGATCTTGCGGAGCATGCGCAGGGTGTTGAAGCATGAAGATGAGACGGCGTTGACTTGTCTGGTCATCGACAGGGAGGAGTCCAGGATGAAGCCCAGGTTGCGTGCGTGGTCCGTTGGCTTGGGCGCGGTGCCCAGGGCCGGGGGCCACCAGGAGTCGTCCCAGGCGGAGGGTGATGAGCCCAGGATGAGGACTTCCGTCTTGTCTGAGTTCAGTTTAAGGCGGCTGTTCCTCATCCAGTCGGCGACGTCTCTCATCCCGTCGTGTAGGTTGGCTCTGGCGGTGGTGGGGTCGTTGGTGAGGGAGAGGATCAGCTGGGTGTCGTCGGCGTAGGAGATGATGTTGAGGTTGTGTCGGCGTGCGATGGCTGCGAGGGGGCTCATGTAGACGTTGAAGAGGGTTGGGCTGAGTGAGGATCCTTGTGGAACGCCGCAGATGACTTCGGTGGCTTCGGATCTGAACGGGGGGAGGCGGACTCTCTGGGTTCTTCCGGCGAGGAACGAGATGATCCATTCCAGTGCTTTCTCTCGGATTCCGATGTTGCTGAGGCGCTTCACTAGGGTGCGGTGGCAGACGGTGTCGAACGCCGCAGAGAGGTCCAAGAGGATGAGGGCAGCTGTTTCCCGTTGTCGGTTAGGGTTCTGATGTCGTCGGTGGCTGCGATAAGGGCGGTCTCGGTGCTGTGGTTGGCCCGAAACCCGGACTGCGAGGGGTCGAGGGATCCATTCGTCTCGAGGAAGGCGGCAAGCTGTCTGTTGACGGTCTTCTCGATGACTTTGGCCGGAAACGGAAGGAGCGAGATGGGACGGTAGTTCTTGAGGTCGGTGGGGTCCGCCGTTGGTTTCTTCAGGAGGGCGGTAGCACTGGACAGGTATGGTGCAGTGACAGTGCATTTGAACATGGTTTTACTTCCCATGCAATGATACCATGTAGTGACGTCTGGCAAACTGTCCATGGTCAGCGTTGCACTGCCTGTGTACATCATGTGCCCCTGTGATTGAGACATGTATATACAACTGTGTCATGCACGGATATGTTGCATGTGTGGTAATGGCCTTTTCACTTTGTCATCCTGAGTGGTTAATGCCCATCGGAAGCAGGAAATCTGGAAGGACATCGTCCGGGCTGTCCGGTCCGTGGGGGTCTACAAGCGCCGGATCCGCAACTGCCAGAAGAGGTGGCAGGACCTTCGGGGCTGGACCCGGAGGATTGCACGGGTCCAGCTGAAGCTGTCGCCTCCTCGCAGGAGGGGCGGAACACGGACCCTGACCCCCACATGCTCCAGATCCTGGCGGTGGTCTTTCCAGACCTGGATGGGCAGCTGAAGGCCAGACAGCAGCAAGGAGGGGTGAGTCAAAGACTGCACTGTGAACTCTGTATTACATGCTTTGTGCCCTCCTCTGGCCTGGTTCAACTGCCACAGTGCAGCAGTCATGTTGTCCAGGAGCCATGTCCCTCTATTGTGCACTGCCCACTGCTCATCTGATACCCAGGTGTGGCCCTTACAGTCAGGGAATTGTGTCACTTGGGACTGTGTCCTTGCAGTTTGCTTCACTAAAGGTGGGGGACAGCATCTGTTTCCCTAACTCTGTTGTGGGCATCATGGGTGGGTCCATTGTTCACACAACGCCTGGGTTTGGACATGTGATCTGCGTGTTGCTTTGATATGCGGTCCACTTGCTGAGCTGAGCCACCACATGTGCCTGGGGTATGTGGCACACGCCCATGCAGCGGGTGGGAACAATGTTTGTGCCCCAGGAGTGTGCAGATTACGTGTGTCACACATACATAGCCAGCTATCCACTGTCCAGGGCACATCCCTCATTCATGTGGAGCAGGACAGTCATGCCTACTCCAGGCCATGCAATGCACTCTGTACTCCCACTCCCGTGTATCAGCTGACACATTGTGCACAGTGATTTGACCCCTCCGGTGTCTGCCTCTGTGTCAGTGTGCTGTGGATTAGTTGCCAGGACTGCTGGGGTGTTTCTTGGTAGGGGCTCAGCATGCCCCTGGAGATGTGACCATAGGAGACGATACTTGTGTGTCACATAGGTGTTTGATCAGCTGCCCGTGCAGACTGGGGTATGCGAATGTGATGTTCAGGCAGCTGTTCCCCATTCACAGCAAATTGTGAGGGGCTCAGGTTCAGAGGGTAGTGTCACAGGTCTCCCATATGTCCAATAGGTGTGACCTGGACAGATGAGGGTTGAGATGATGTGTTGTGTGGGGGATGTACATGTGCACTTGTGCAGCTCCAGGACTTGCATTCCCCATGACCTACTATTGTGACACAGTGCATAGTGTTGTTGTCTGGCTGCCAAGTCATACATCACTGAGACAGTGATGTATGACTTAACAGTCATGCCTCTGCCATGGCATGTGTCAACTTATTTGTGGTCCTGCAGGGGAGTGACATGTGCTACATGCACACCATAGTGGCGCTGGCTATCAGGACATGGGTGCATCATGGTGTCTGTCGCTGGTATGCATCACATGCATTTCCTATTTGACTCTGGGCATCCCTTTCATCCGGAAACCTGTACTCACTCAGTGGCAAGAGCTGTGATGTGTCCACACCGTGTCCTCTGCACTGTCCAACTACTGTGTACTTGGTGCATGTGTCCACACTGGGGTGTTGCAATCCAACAGACACCAGACAGATGGGTGCAAGGCCATGTGGGATGTGAGTGCCATGCTTGGCATCAGACTGACAATTGGCATCTCCTGTTCAGTTAGGGCACTTTTAGCAATGTACAACTAATGATGCCAGGGCTTGCTCTGTGATGTGCTGTGCTCACAGTGGTGTGTGCGTTTTGTGCAGGTGACTGATGTCTGTCTGTTTCCCCATTGTTTGCAGATACATCCACGGCCACGGAAGGGGACAGCTCCACGGACCAGGAGGAGCCAGAGAGCCAGACTGGGTCAGCAGCCGAGGAGTGGTCGGAGGGACCCAGTGGCACGGAGGGCGAGGGGAGCCACACCGAGGAATCCTCAGCACCATCCACCTCAGCTGAGGATCAGAGCAACTCGGAGGATGACTCCCTTGTGGAGGCGGGTGTCAGCAGCCACCACACCCCAGCTAGTGTTGCTGTCCCCGCCACCACCAGCACCACCACCGCCCTCCCATCGGCTCCCATTCCCAAGGTCCGTGGAGGCTCCCATGTTCGGGAGCATGTCTCCTTTGGCCCAGGCACCGCACCCCTGCCCCTGTGTCCCCTGCTGCCCTGAGTGAGGAGTCTGTGTACCTCCTTCGCCAGCTCCATGTAGGGCAGACAGCCATGCTGAGTGTCCTCCATGCGCACACCGCACTGTTGACTCAGCTGGTGTCGTTCATGGAGGGCATCTCATCGGGCATGTCTGACCTACAGAGGGGCAACAGGTCCATGGACTCCTCCCTGACGGCAGCAGTGTCCCTCCTCAGACAGTCCCTCACCCCTCCTGCCTCTGCTCCATCCACACTCCCCAGCACCTTGCCCGTCCCAAGCACACACACACCGGCACAGGCACACACCAGCACACACACATCCAGCACACAGACACACACGCCACAAACTAAACGCACACGCACGCACAGTCAGGGGACTGAAACCAGACTCACAGGGGATGGGCCCTGGTACACACACACGCATCCACGGGCACTGCGCAGTCCTCAGTTGCCTCTCCCTCCAAAGCACCCTCCCTTGCCTCACCTGCAACCCCAAAGACCCAGCGCCTCTTCCTCAGTGACCTCGGCCTCTTCCCCTCCGATCCAGCTGCCCCAGCATCCAGGGGGAAGAGGAAGCCCCCACACGGAGCAGAGTGCCCCTCGCCCCCGGACACCCTCCCCCAGGCGCAGACAGACTGAGGCCCCCACCCGCAAGTCCCCCGGAGTGGTAAGAGCAAGACCCCGCCGCCGCCCTGCAGCTCAAGCACCAGGTCACCTTCCTCCATCCCTCAGGCCCCCACTCCACAGGTGCCCCCGCCACACCCTGCCCCAGGTTCCCCCACCCACAGATATACCATCCCCAAGAGGCTCCGGCCTTCTCCCCCTGCCACTTGCTCTCCTGGCACCACACCCCCGCTGCGCTTGTCTGTGCCACTGATGTGGTGAGGGTGTCCTCCCCCTCTGTCCAGCCCACCTTGCCTGTTCCCCATTCTCCTCCCCTGGTGGTAGGCACTGCAGTGGAGTCCACTACCACCCTGTCTGACTTGGGCACTGCAGTGGCAGACCGGTCCACTCCATCTGCAGGGTCCACTGCAGTCGTGCCGGCACCCACAACATCTGAGCCATGCTCCCCAGTTGTGCCGGCACACACCATGTCAGACACCTCCACTGCAGTTGTCAGTGGCTCTCCAGCACCCACCACCCCTTCCCTGCTTCCTCCTGGTGAGCCCTGATCCTGTCCCTGCGGTGCCTGGCCTACCCCCCGGTTGCCCCTCCTAGTGGATTGTCCCTGGTTTTGTGCAGGCATGTGTAGGGTGGCATCTGCCACTGTCACCCACTTGTGACTTTGTTGATGGACTGGCCATTGGCCTTTGTTTATGTTCTACCGGACTTCTACTTTTAATGCCACATATGCTGAATAAAGCAACTTTCTGTTCTCTAGTGCTTTTGCTTCTGATGTACATGATGTTGATGATGCTAACCATGCCCTTGCTGCAGTGATGGTGATATTTGGTCTCATGATAATGAAGTGTTACTGTGCAGGAACCCATGTGGTCCAGGGGTTATGTGTCCTATCCTGTGGTGTATCCATGTCATCCATAGCAGCATCTGAGGGTGTCATGTGTTCAGTATTTGGCAATGAGATTTCCTACTTAGATTGGCAACTTCACATCTGTGGCTTCCACCCCTGCACATCTGTTGTGCCTGCCATTGTTCTATTTGTCTACTTCCCTGACCGTGTGGCCATCTCCAGTGAACATGCAGGTTTGGGCATCAATGGGGAAGGACTCATCTGTGTTGTCAGTGCAACATTGCTATACAAGTGTGTTGGATCTGTGCTGATGATTCCGTTGGCACTTCCATGACCAGGCTGATGGGACGGGAGCCCTCATTTGTTGCTAATTGTTGATTGTGTGTCCCATTGCTGCCATGGTATGGTATCTGTTCGCCTCACATCTGCAGTCTCCACAGGGTATCTGCATGTGTGTGCCCATTGGTGCAAATATGTGGGTCTGCATTCGGATGGTCACTTCTGTCATTGTGTCATTGATGATTGTTGACGGTGTCAGCCCCCATAGGTGTTGTTTGTCTGCACATGGCCAAAGTTATGTCTTATTTGCACTGCAGGATTTGGCTCCCCAATTTATGTTGCAATGGGACACATACACTACTTTGCCACTGATGTGTTTGTTGTTCTGTGACCAGGAATCATCCATGCAGTTTGGCAGTTGCACCTCTTACTTTGTCAACACTTGCCTTTTGGTCACTGTGATGATGGGGGTTTGGACCCCATTGCCACAATGTTCAAGATGTGCTGCAGCTATGGACCCCACACTTACATTTTGGTCACTGTGATGATGGGGGTTTGGACCCCATTGCCACAATGTTCGAAATGTGCTTCAGCTATGGACCCCACACTTACCTTTTGGTCACTGTGATGATGGGGGTTTGGACCCCATTGCCACAATGTTCGAAATGTGCTACAGCTATGGACCCCACACTTACATTTTGGTCACTGTGATGATGGGGGTTTGAACCCCATTGCCACAATGTTCAAAATGTGCTACAGCTATGGACCCCACACTTACATTTTGGCCACTGTGATGATGGGGGTTTGGACCCCATTGCCACAATGTTTGAAATGTGCTGCAGCTATGGACCCCACACTTACATTTTGGTCACTGTGATGATGGGGGTTTGGACCCCATTGCCACAATGTTCGAAATGTGCTGCAGCTATGGACCCCACACTTACATTTTGGTCACTGTGATGATGGGGGTTTGGACCCCATTGCCACAATGGTCATGGCCTGCTTGCATTGTGGGTGCCACACACATATATGTGTGGCACATGTGCTAGGGGGTCACATTGTATGTTCAAAGTCATGTTCGGTGTTGTAGGCATTTGACACAGTCTACACACGCTTGTCATGGTGTTGGGGGATGTCTTCTTCTTGCATTCCCTAGGTTGTGGTGTGCTGGTTGTGTCATGCATTGTCCATCCTATGAGTGGGGGTGGTAGTAGTGGTAGGCATCCTGCCCCCTGGGTGAGGGTGGTAGTAGTGGTGGGCATCCTGCCCCCTGGGTGAGGGTGGTAGTAGTGGTAAGCATCCTGCCCCCTGGCTAAGGGTGGTAGTAGTGGTAGGCATCCTGCCCCCCTGGGTGAGGGTGGTAGTAGTGGTAGGCATCCTGCCCCCTGGGTGAGGGTGGTAGTAGTGGTGGGCATCCTGCCCCCCTGGGTAGGGTGGTAGTAGTGGTAGGCATCCTTCCCCCTGGGTGAGGGTGGTAGTAGTGGTGGGCATCCTGCCCCCTGGGTGAGGGTGGTAGTAGTGGTAGGCATCCTGCCCCCCTGGGTGAGGGTGGTAGTAGTGGTAGGCATCCTGCCCCCTGGGTGAGGATGGTAGTAGTGGTGGGCATCCTGCCCCCCTGGGTGAGGGTGGTAGTAGTGGTAGGCATCCTGCCCCCTGGGTAAGGGTGGTAGTAGTGGTAGGCATCCTGCCCCCCTGGGTAAGGGTGGTAGTAGTGGTAGGCATCCTGCCCCCCTGGCTAAGGGTGGTAGTAGTGTTAGGCATCCTGCCCCCTGGGTGAGGGTGGTAGTAGTGGTAGGCATCCTGCCCCCTGGGTAAGGGTGGTAGTAGTGGTAGGCATCCTGCCCCCCTGGGTAAGGGTGGTAGTAGTGGTAGGCATCCTGCCCCCCTGGCTAAGGGTGGTAGTAGTGGTAGGCATCCTGCCCCCTGGGTGAGGGTGGTAGTAGTGGTAAGCATCCTGCCCCCTGGCTAAGGGTGGTAGTAGTGGTAGGCATCCTGCCCCCTGGGTGAGGGTGGTAGTAGTGGTAGGCATCCTGCCCCCTGGCTAAGGGTGGTAGTAGTGGTAGGCATCCTGCCCCCCTGGATAAGGGTGGTAGTAGTGGTAGGCATCCTGCCCCCCTGGGTGAGGGTGGTAGTAGTGGTAGGCATCCAGCCCCCTGGCTAAGGGTGGTAGTAGTGGTAGGCATCCTGCCCCCCTGGCTAAGGGTGGTAGTAGTGGTAGGCATCCTGCCCCCCTGGGTGAGGGTGGTAGTAGTGGTAGGCATCCTGCCCCCGCTGGGCAAGGGTGGTAGTAGTGGTAGGCATCCTGCCCCCCTGGGTAAGGGTGGTAGTAGTGGTAGGCATCCTGCCCCCCTGGCTAAGGGTGGTAGTAGTGGTAGGCATCCTGCCCCCCTGGGTGAGGGTGGTAGTAGTGGTAAGCATCCTGCCCCCTGGCTAAGGGTGGTAGTAGTGGTAGGCATCCTGCCCCCTGGGTGAGGGTGGTAGTAGTGGTAGGCATCCTGCCCCCCTGGCTAAGGGTGGTAGTAGTGGTAGGCATCCTGCCCCCTGGCTAAGGGTGGTAGTAGTGGTAGGCATCCTGCCCCCCTGGGTGAGGGTGGTAGTAGTGGTAGGCATCCAGCCCCCTGGCTAAGGGTGGTAGTAGTGGTAGGCATCCTGCCCCCCTGGCTAAGGGTGGTAGTAGTGGTAGGCATCCTGCCCCCCTGGGTGAGGGTGGTAGTAGTGGTAGGCATCCTGCCCCCCTGGGTAAGGGTGGTAGTAGTGGTAGGCATCCTGCCCCCCTGGGTAAGGGTGGTAGTAGTGGTAGGCATCCTGCCCCCTGGCTAAGGGTGGTAGTAGTGGTAGGCATCCTGCCCCCCTGGGTGAGGGTGGTAGTAGTGGTAAGCATCCTGCCCCCTGGCTAAGGGTGGTAGTAGTGGTAGGCTCCTGCCCCCCTGGGTGAGGGTGGTAGTAGTGGTAGGCATCCTGCCCCCCTGGGTGAGGGTGGTAGTAGTGGTAGGCATCCTGCCCCCTGGGTGAGGGTGCTAGTAGTGGTAGGCATCCTGCCCCCCTGGCTAAGGGTGGTAGTAGTGGTAGGCATCCTGCCCCCCTGGGTGAGGGTGTTAGTGGTGGTAAGCATCCTGCCCCCCTGGCTAAGGGTCGTAGTGGTGGTAGGCATCCTGCCCCCCCTGGGTAAGGGTGGTAGTAGTGGTAGGCATCATGCCACCCCTGGGTAGGGGTGGTGGTGCGCATTCAGGCCCCTGTGTGCATATGTGGCATTGGTGATGGGCATCCCGCCCCCATGGTGCTGCTGTTGCTGGTGTAAGTATATTCTGCATCCCTGTGTGTGTGTGTGATGTGTCGTGTACGTGTTGTATGTGTTTCGTGGTTGGTGTCTGGCTTACCTTCTGCGCCGTACGCGTCCGTGCCTGTTCCGGTAGTAAATGTAGAATATTGGTATGATCGGGACGAAGGGATTCATGGTTGGTTCGTGTCGTTCGTCCTTCTCGTTGCTTCGCGTCGTCCTCGTCGCTTCGCCTCGTCCTCGTCGCTTCGCCTCGTCCTCGTCGCTGCCGTGTTCGTCTCGGAGCCGTGGATCGTGTTGTGTCGCGAATCGGAGCTTATGTGCGCCTCTCCCGGATGCTTTGACGTGCCGTGCGTAGCGACGGGTTCGGCGCGTATGGAAAGCGCATCGTACTTGTCCGGCCGGACGGGGCTGCATTTTTTCTTCCGTGCGACTCGATTCGGCGTTTCCGGATTCGCCTCGGTCGGAGAACAGGACCTGGTTTGGGTGAGTACGGCTCGGCCGGATTCTTTGCTGTTGTACGCATCGTACTTGCTCGTTCGGTGTGCTGTACGGATCGGTCGGGAAACAGGCTTTCGCATGGCTTTTTTCCCGACCGAATGGTATTGGGTGCGCCTCCGACCGAGATCGGAATCGGCCCCATAGTGTTAAAAATAAAACCTAGAAATTAAGTTAAAAAACAAAACATTACAGGAACATAATACTTTAGAAACAGAATTTGAAAAACATTTGAAATTCACGGAAAAAAACAAAGGTTACAGGGATTTTATAGTAAGGAAGTAGAATATAAAAAACCTAAGAAAGTCACTGAAAAATACAAAGGGTACAGGGATGTAATAGTTAAGAAATAGAATTTTAAAAAACATAGAAATTCATTGAAAAATATAAATGTTACAGGGACGTTATAGTTAAAAATAGAATTAGAAAACATAGAAGTTCACTAAAAACAACAAAGGTTACAGGGATGTTGTAGTTAGACTCAGATTTCACACGTACAATACCATAGAAATTCAGAAGTTATAGTTACCTGAGCTAACTATAACTTACTCCCCGCAATGCACTGCTTATGACCTCACCTATCACATCACTCATGACATGGTCAGTGACATCAGTGATAACATTTCAAATTACATCATTGATAACATCATCCATAAAACCACTCGCACACCCACACAACTACTCACACAGCCACTCCCTCATCCATAGAGACACTCACACACCCACTCACTCACCCATACAGCCACTTACACAACCATACACTTACCCATACACATATGCTCACAGCCACTCATTCACCTAAACAGCCACTCACACAGCCACTCACTCACCCATACAGCTACCATACCCACGTATTCACCTACACAGCCACTCATACTCCCATTCACTCACCCACATAACCACTTACATACACATTCACATATCCATACAACCACTCACACACCCACTCACCTACCCATGCTCCCACTCAGCCACTCACTCACCCATACACCCACCAACACACCCAGTCACTAACCCATAGAGCCACTCACACAACTACTCACACAGCCACTCCCTCATCCATAGAGACACTCACACACCCACTCACTCACCCATACAGCCACTTACACAACCATACACTTACCCATACACATATGCTCACAGCCACTCATTCACCTAAACAGCCACTCACACAGCCACTCACTCACCCATACAGCTACCATACCCACTTATTCACCTACACAGCCACTCATACTCCCATTCACTCACCCACATAACCACTTACATACACATTCACATATCCATACAACCACTCACACACCCACTCACCTACCCATGCTCCCACTCAGCCACTCACTCACCCATACACCCACCAACACACCCAGTCACTAACCCATAGAGCCACTCACACAGCCACTCAGTCAGCCATACAGCCACTGACACATGCACTCACCCACACATACAGCCACTTAAACAACCGCTCATCCACCCATACAGCCACACACCAACTCACTCACCAATACAGCCACTCACACAGTTGTATGATGTTGTAGAACATGTCATGATTGATGTCATGTGAGGTCATAAGCAGTGCATGGTGCGGGTGCAAGTTATAGTTAGTGCTGCCAACTATAACTGTTGAATTTCTGTGATTTTTTTGTTCAAAACCTTTACGCTGTCATTGAAAAATTCACCAGACTATAAAATTACGTTAACCTTTGGGTTTTTTTCAGTGAGTTTCTAAGGTGACTTTGAAAGTTTTTTTAAATAAAAATATATTTTTAAATACATAGAAACTAACTACTCCAACGATGTTTGCGCTAAGAAGGTTCATCTTCTTAATTTTAGGAACTCACAGAATGAGAACATTCCAGCATAGTTTTCATAGTCTTTGTATCTATTTTTACATAAACTTCATATTTAAATTTAAAAAAGACACCGATCAGTTTTTCGTATACTGTAAACTGTGTGTTTTCACTATGTACATCCATTTTTAAGGTGTGTGATCGCTCGTGTGGGAAGCTCACGGGTGGCTCACGGTATACTCGCGAGACCGTAGCTATAAATTCTGTTCTAATCTATTGTACAGAGCTCTTTTTTATGGGGTGAGTTAATACTGAATGTTATTCTTTAATAATTGAGTCATTACAGTATGTATATTGGATTAATTATTTTGTTTACAAACTTATGACTCTCACAAGACAATCATGGGAGTCTTGCACACAATCCCCTGGGTGGACTATGAGGGAGCTGTACTTCCTGTTCGGCTCTCATGATCCACTCCCGAGATCGTACATTTGGAATTAAGTTCCTAACAGTGTATGTTTGTATTTTTAAAGAAAATAAGACATAAGAAGTGTTGTTTAAGGTAGAAAACAGTTGATGTATTGTTGCATTTGGAATGCCACTCAACTGTACACCACTCCACTCTATACACATCCAGTGTATGCCACTACACTGTATGCTGCTCCACTTAACACCACTGCACTCTACACAACAACACAGTATGCCACAACACTCTACGCCAATACCCTCTATGCCACAACACTCGATGACACAACACTGTATGTCACTCAACCATATCCAACTCTACTGTGCTCCATCTGACATCATGCAACTCCACCCAATCACACGCTACCCCACTGTACTATATGCCACTGCACTGTACGGTACTCAACTCCAGTCTACAACACTCCACACCAATGCACTCTGCAACATGCCCCTCCACTGTACGAAATGCCACTCCATTGTATGACATGCCACTCCACGACACTCCACTTTATGCCCCTCCACTCTAACACACTCAACGATACACTACTCTATTATATGAAACAACATTCCACTGTACGCTACTCCACCCTTCTCTATGCCACTCTACTCTACTCCACTTTATGCCCCTTCACTCTATGACACTGTGCTCCACTATATGACATTCTACACAATTCCCTCTACTCACCTCCATGCCACTTTACTCCACTGTACCCTATGAGTCTTGGCTCTACTCCAAACTACCCCTCTCCACTCTAACCACTCCACTCTAACACACTGTAGAATATGCCACTCTTTGACATGCTACTCCACTGTACTCCATGAGACGCCATTCCAATCTACGCCACTCCACTCTATAACATTCTATTTTACTTTGTGCCCCTCACTCTAACCAATCTGCTCCACTATATGACATACCACTCTATCACACACCACTCCACTCTACTGTACAAGATGCCACTCCACTCTACGTAACTGCATTCTACAAAACTCTACTACACTCTAAGACTTGCCGATCTGCTAAACTCTATGACACAGCACTCCACTATGTGACACACCACTCCACTCTACAACACTCCCCTCTATGCCTCTCCAGACTACTCCAAGACACTGTACGTCATGGCACTCTACACCACAACACTCTACACCACAGAATTGTATGCCACAGCACTCTAAGCCACGAGACTTGATGACAATACTTGGTGACATTTCGCGCCACCCCACTCAACTGTATGCTACTCCACTGTACTCGATTTGATGACATGCGACTCCACCCTAACACATGCCACTCCACTTTGCCATATGCATTTGCACTGTATGAAACTCCACTCCACTCTACCACTCTCCATGCTAGTGCACTCTATGACATGCTACTCCACTCTAAAACATGCCACTTCACTGTATGGCATGCCACTCCACTCTGTGGCACTCCACTTTACACCCCTCCCCTTTAAGACTTTCTACGACATGCCCCTCTATGATATGCCACTCCATGCTACTCTATTACATGCCACTCCACTCTATGCTACTCCAATCTTCTCTACCTCACGCCACCCCACTGTACGCCACTCCACTGTACCCCATTCCACTCTATGCCACTCCACTTAATGTCTTTCCACTATACAGTGTAACACTGTACACCACAACACTCTACGCCACAACACAGTATACCATGACACTCCACAACACAATACTCTATAGCACTCCAATCTATGGCACCCCTCTCCGCTCTATGACATTCTACTCCAGTCTACGACAGTTTACACATCTCCCTCTATGCCACTCCAGGCCACTTTACTCTACTGTATGACACACTACTCCACTTGACTTCTCTCTACTTCACTACTGAACTCTACGCCATTCTACTCCATTCTAACACACTGTACAACACAGCATTCTATGACACATCACTCTCTCTACTCTACAACACGCCACTCCACTCTAAGTCCTTCCACTCTAAACCAATATACTCCACTCTACAACACTGTACGACATGCCACTGTATGACACACCTCTCTATTGTGCAAGACACCACTCCACTCTATGCCACTGCACTATACAATACTCTGTGGCTCCATGCCACTCTACGACACTCGACTCCATGGCAATCCATGCAACTCCACTCTACAACATACAACTCTAAGTCATGCCACTCACTCTATACCCCTCCACTCTATGACACTGTAGGACATGCCATTCCACTCTACTCTTCGACATGCCACTCCACACCAGTCCACATTATTCTATGCCACTCTAATCTACTACACTCTATACCCCTCCACTCTACGACACCCTACTCCACTCTATACCACTCTAGAGCACTGGTGTCCAAAGTATGATCTTTAAGCAACTCCCTATACACCATGCAACTTTTCTCCACTGTACTCTAAGACACAATATTTAACTATACTCCACTGTTTTACACTACTCCATTCTATGCCACACTACTCTACACCACTGTATGCCACTCGACTGTATGACACTCATTGCCTCTCTACTCTAACACAATATACAACACGCCACTCCACTCTACTCCACTCCACTACATTCTACTTGACTCTATGGGGCACATGCATCAAAGCTTTTTGCGTTCGCAAACGGTGCGATTCCTTAAATGCAATGCAAGAAGCACTTTCAAATAGCGATTTCGCTATTTGGGGCCGCAATTTACCGTAAAAATAAAACAAAACAGTATTTTGCAAAACTTTGAAAAATGCACTAAAGTGCATTTTTCAAAGTTTCATGTCACACACACACACACATGCCCTTGGGTCATGTGTGTGCGCAACATGGGTGCACAGTACAATTTCAGGGGTGCAACAGGGTGTCCTTTTGACACCCTTGCACCCTTGCAATTGCATGCGCAATTTGCGAGTACCAATTGGTACTCGCAATTTGCGAGTCGCAATTACGGAATGTATAGGAATCGCTATTTTTATAGTGATTCCTACATGCATAGGCTTTTGCGAGTCCTTAATTGGGATTCCTTAATAATCGCAATTAAGGACTCGCAAAATCCTACCTTGGTGCATGTGCCTGATTGTCCCTCCACTGTATGCCACTCTATGACACTCAACAACATGCCACTCCACTCTAGGAAATGCCACTCAACTGTACACCACTCCAACTGTACACTCTACTCCATAACGCTCTACGTAACGACACTCGATGACACAACACTGTATGGTACTCCACTCTACACCACTCAACCATATGCCACTCCAATGTAGTCCATTTACCGACATGTGTCTGCACCCTATCACACGTCACTCCACTGTACTATATGCCACAGCAGTGTACGAAACTCCACTCCACTCTATGGCACTCCACACCATTGCACTCTGCAACATGCCACTTCACTGTACATAATGCCACTCGACTGTACAACATGCAACTCTATTCTGTGGCACTCCACTATACTCCGCTCCACTCTAACACACTCAATGACACGCCACTCTATAAAACTGTACTCTACTCCATGACACGCCATTCAAATCTATCCCACTCCACTCTACTCTCTGCCACTCTACTCCACTCTATGCCCCTCCACTCAATGACACTCTACTCCACTATATGACACTCTACGACACTGTAATTAAAGTTTTTAAAGAAAATAGCACCAAAAGTAGTAAGGTGCCAACTGTGGGTATCTGGACGTGCCAGACTGGGACAAAGTCACACGTTTAGGCCAGCTGCGATGGAGCGCAGGCCGGCTACAGGGACCCAGTTAGGCTAACTGAACAAACGTACCTTCATTCCTGGTCTGCGTAGCAGTGCATGGATCCACATCGAACGAAGATGCATCGCACAGCTAAGGTGATGCACAGCCGAGTAGATGCATCATTTGCGCTGGATCCAATGGATCCACAGACTGGTAGAGCACCTTCGGCCCACATCCAAGTGTTTAGGACTGGGGTGGCACCACTTGGCAGGGCAGACTCACAAATGACAAAATTCAGGGGTAGATACAAGATTTTTGGAAGCCTGTTATATCCCTGAGGCTTCCGATCAGAAGGCCAACCAGCTCTTGGAGTCTCTTTGGGTTCTGGGTTCAAGAGATGCAGATCCAGTCCTTCTCACTCAGGCAAGAGGGCCGAAAGCAGCAGGTAAGCACAGCAAAGCAGGAGTCCAGCATAATGCAGTCCAGCAGAGTGGCAGCCCTTCAGCAGCACAGCAGTCCTTCCTCATGGCAGACTGTCCACAGGTCCGGAAGTGTGCTGAAGAGGTGGTGTCTGAGTTCCATCTTTTATACCCTGCTTCACTGGCTCTGAAAGGTGGGAGACACTTCTAGACAGTGGCTTTGAAGTTCAAGGAATTCCCTGCCTCTCCTGTACTGGCTACAAGCTGGCTGGACTGACAATGCGGGGTTGTTAGGGCCTATGTGTAGGGACAGGAAACAGCCTATTCAGGTGTAAGTGAGGATCTGTCCAGCTCTTCCCTTCCATCCTGCCACTGATGGCCTATGAATCACACCTAAGCTCCGATTGTGTGTGGCTGTCAAGAAAGAATACACAAGTCCCAACTGCTAACTACACCCAGTCATGTGACCAGAGACTGGCTGCAGGCACCAAATGGCTATGGCAAGATAATGCCAACATTCTAAAAGTGGCATTTTCAGAATTCCAATTTAGAATCCAACTTCATCATAAGTTAGGATTTTAAAATGTGATTTCAGAGACACCAAACATTAAACAGTCATCTCTTTCCATTTGGAAATTACAATTATAAAATGTAATAATGAAACACCAATGTTATTCAATGGGAGAGATAGGCCTTGCAGAAGTAAAAAAACAAATTTAAGAGTATTTCACCACCAGGGCATGTAAAACTTAAAAGTGCATGTTCTATGTTTTAAATACATCGCACTGTGACCTCTGGGCTGTCCAGGGCCTTCCTTAGGGGTGATGCATATGTACTAAAAAGAAAGGTTTGGGCCAGGCAATAGGTTTATTTTCTCTGGGTCGAAAAGGCAGTTTAAAACTGCACACACAGGCTCTGCAACAGCAATCCTGAGACATGTTTAAAGGGCTACTTAAGTGGGTGGCACAATCAGTGCTGCAGACCCACTAATAACATTCATTTACAGGTCCCGGGCACAGGTAGTGCCACCTTACTGGGGGCTTAAATATGACAATTGTAGATAGGCCATTAGTCCCATGTTTAGAGGAGAGAGTACAGGCATATAATCACTGGTTAGCAGTGGTAAAGTGTGCAGAGTCCTAACACCAGAAAAAACAAGGTCAGGAAATGTGGAGGAGGAAGGCAAAACATTGGGGAGAGGACCACTTAAAGGCTGACAGGTCTAACATCTCTCTAGTGATTTTTTTCAGAAAGTAAATAGCTTTGATTGGGGCTATTGAAAACTTTGTACAGCACTGAGATTTTGTAAACGAGTGAGAGAAAAGGGGTGCTGGGCACGTCCAGATTACAGACTCTATTTTTGGCAGCCTAATAATTGACTTGATCAATGGGAACAAATGACATCAAAACCAAACAGAAGCATCCATGTTTCAGTTGCCCTTGGGGGGAAAATAATACAGGTTATTTGTACAATTTAGCTAGCAAGGCTATTATAAAACATTCAGATTCAAGACTGCCCAGGAAGCAGAATTAACACCAGTGTGCCAGGGCACTAGAAGTTGCAACTTAAGTGTTGTAAAGTAAAGTAATGTTTAAATATAGCTATTTAAAGTATTTAACTTTTCTGTGCTTTGTAAATTTGTCATCCATTTTCCAGGTGTTTGGAAAATTTAGGCTGATGTTGCTGAATGTTTCAAAATGATTATGTGAACTGGAAAGAAAAAGTTGTGCATTAATGCACATATTTCACTCCCTGAAATGAGGTTAATGATTTGAGAGAGAGGTACCCCTGCCATTGACAGAAACCCACTCTGGTTAGGTCAAAACACAGTTCTGAAAAATCTCTGTAGCTATGGCACAAGCAGCAGTTAATCCCAGGAGAAATGTGTGCTACATTTGAGCAGTACCAATATAAAGAGCACACCTTAATAAAATTCCCAAATCAATTAATAAAATCAGAATAAAATGAAATGAGAACAAACATCCCAAGATTATCAAAATAGAGACTGAGAGATATTTTTGTTCTAAAAAGGAATTTAGGGCTAAAAGCACCAAGAAAAGTAAAGTGACTAAAAAGTCACTGTTCATTGTTGAACAGAACCTAGATGCGATTTCAAATCGGCTGCAATGGATTGGTGATCAGATGTACAAAGCAGTTCATCCTGTTCAAAGTTTTTAACTTCAGACGTTTCATTTTATTGTAGAAATCTTCGAGCTGGGCAAGGTCCAAAGCTAAGCCTGGTGAAGGTCCCTCAAAGTTGAATATGTGACCAATGAGCTCCAGCTGAAAATTTTGGTTTTGGCCTAAAAACATTCTAGTACGATGAAACTTGATTTTGTAGCAGATGAGGTCACATCACTGGTCCGATAGATTTGTTGCTTTGTCCCAGTCCAAAGATTTACCTTTTGACTTAGTCTCTTTTTGGAAGTTGTAATTCTTCAGTTGAACAAGGTTGGTAGCCACATCCCGGCAGGGATGCCTAGACCATGAGGCTTCTCTGAACACATTTTCAGTGAGGCAAAATGCTCCAAGTAGGACAAACCTGATTTCCTTGCCCATCTTATGTGTGACCTTCTTGGGCACATTTCACCACCTTGCCTCGTTCCTCCTGTAACTTTCCCAAAGTAGTGGGAAATTTCTTCCTGGTAAGTCCTGCATCCACCCAGCTGCTCAGGGCAGGCTTCTAGGCACCAGGTCTCTCGCTAGTCAGGTCTTGTGCAGGGTCCAGTCCTCAGTGATCAGCAGGGCCTTCCTGGGATTAGGTGTACTTCTACTGTTTTTATCCCTGAAGGAAAACAGAAGGCTGCCCGCTTGTCCCTTGCAGAGCAGTTCTAATCCATGAGTGACAGCAGGATTGAGGAATCCTTGAGTCCTTGAGTGAGTACTCTTCTTACAGAATGAGCCTTCTTCCAGCAGGCCTTCTTCTGCAGATGGAGCTTTCCTAGGTCCAGCAATGTTCTGAGGAGGTGCTGGTGGAGGAGCCAAATGCTCCTATCCAGTGACTTGAGAAATTATACCACCCAATCCTAACTATTTTCTTGCAGCCCATACCTCCTTTTTCAGCACCTCCTCTTTACCTTCATATAAATTTACCTAGACGTCCCTGTTACATGACGGTTACATACAGCTTTCAGAAGACAGCTCTGTTCTTGGCTTCTAAGACACTTCCCCATTTAGGTGAGCTCTCCTACCACACAACAAGTATAGCTTTCCCTTCTACTGTGACTGGATCCTGGCTTTCTGGTCTAGGAGAAGAGCTCTTTGGCATCTCCAAGTCAAAAGAGGTAGTGATAAAGTTGCTTTTTGTTTTGCCGACTGCCCATTGCCGTTCCTATCTAGCTAATCCCTGCTAAATGATCAGCAAAAATACCCATTGATACTTTCTAGACCCAGAGGCAGGCCATTTTCCTCTGAGCCAGGGTTGTTAACCCTCCCAGCCAAGGACATATAATCCAGATCAGGAGGTAAGATGAGCAGCACAACTGGGTTTAAGCCAGTTCTGGCACCCATTTTTGTAAAGTTACTTTTCTGCTTAAGTTATCAAAAATCTTTTTCACCATTAAATCTGATTTTACAAACTAAGTAGGAAAAATCTTGGAACCATTTTGGTACCATCTTCCTAAGTAGAGGTAAGGAATCTATGTTCACTTAAGGTAAAATCTCAAGGGCCTACACAGTGAACTAGATTTTGGCTTTTCTTTCTCTGCGAGGACAAACTAACCCCAATATGTAGTATGTCCTATTTTTATATATTAACCCCCTGCTCTGCGGACTTTCAAGGCTCATTTTAAAGGTGAATTAGTAATACATAAAAATCAGCGTTTCCAACATGACAAAGGATTTTTTCCCTGCTATGTGTCACTGCAGTGCATTTTTCACTGCAGTTTAGCTAGAGCACAGTGGTGTTCCAGGCAGACATATATGCTTGGCACGAGTGGGTGGTGTAAATATACACTGTATACTACATGTGACATTTAACTTTCCACATCAAAGGTGCACCTTGGGCCCCATTTCCAATGGACATATGTGAAAACTAAATAGGGAAAATAAAGAATTATATTGTAGAGCACATGTTTTAGAGGTGAAGCACTGACAAACCACTAGTATTTAGCAGATCTAAAGATAGAAAAAATAGAGTCCAGACAAAGGTGAAAAATCTGGATTGACCATGCAGAGAATGTGAATTTTTTACATTCACTAATTGGATCTGTGTTAATTTGACTTGGTATCAATTTCTTGAGTCATGCAATATGCTGATATCATAATGATACATGTAACTATATTTGCTTGTGGTGTTTGTACCAAAACTAACAAACAGAAAAGAATAAAATGTACTCAAGGAATGCACTACTGCTAGTTGGCAGGACTACAATCGTATCATGTTAAAAAAGAGTTCATTCAACAAACATTTGTTTTTATGTCAGAAATCAGCATAAAATGTACTAGATGTTTTCTGTTGAATAATTCTGTGTGTGAGTGTTTCTGTCCTAAATTAAAACACAGCAGAAAAAAGGAATAACCAAGACTGCAATCAGATATCTCAAACATTTTAGACAACATATTTTAGTACCAGTGCTGTCAATCAGATATGTGAACAGGAATCTAATCAGAAGATTGATGCTTTGAAAGCAATGCATACAGTAATGTCAGTGTCTGATCTACAGCTATTGACTGTGCACTCTACATTAATTCTGGAAATTATGCTATATCTGTAATAATGGTTAAACTGTTGTGCAGAACAATCACAAAAATTCTTGTTTGAGCAAAATATATATGAATTGGCTACCTATAAATTAGACATTTATGGGTTGAAATAATTTCCATCACTTTGCGTTCCTTGTAAAAGCCACTCTAACCTCTTCTTTGTCTGGATGAAACTTTAAGATAGGAGGTTTGCCTGGCTCTGTCCCAACTGTATGTTTATGTCTTTAGTATTTTTTTTATTATGAAATGCCATCATACCTTCTGTTTGCCTTCGGTGTGCTCTTCATCTGCCCCGTCCTTTAAGAACCAGAATTAGTGCAAACTGGGCAAAGTGTGTGTATGATGTGTGTTAGAACTGGGGGTCTCTAGTTGACAGAGGTAGGTACCTTTGTCCAAATAGGGACCTTTGCTTCTAGTCAGGGTAAGGGGGATACACACTTTAGATTACCCCTGCTCACCCCCTGGGTAGCTTGGCAAGAGCAGACAGCCCTATCCCAAAAGCAATGAGTAAAGTATTTGTACTCAAAACACACAGTAATACAGTGATAACACCACAAATGGACACCACACCAGTTTAGAAAAATAAAGTATCTTTATCTAAACTCAACAAGACCAAAATGACAAAAATGTAACATACAAGTATTAATAAAATTACTTTAAAGGTTTTAGGCAACTGGGTCCATAGAAAACTATGGATGCGTGATTTCTCTCAAAGTACCTATAGTTGAGACAAAATTCACAAGGCCAAATAGCTGCAGTGATAGGAGGCGTCGAAAAACAAAGAGATGCGTCATTTCCTGAGACCTTGGGGATGCAATGCAACAGTTCTGCTGCACGCAGGAGAGCGGTGCGTTGGTCCGGTCTGTAGGGGGAAAGCAAAGCGTCGATTCTGAGGCAAGTCCAATCTGCAGGTGATGCATCGGGAAAAATTGGCACACAGGTACGATGCATGGAAATCCGGAGTGCGTCTGCGATCAATGCAGTGGCGTCGAGCAGCGCTGCATCATTTTCTTCAGCCGCGACCCCTCGATGTGTCGCTTCTTGCAGCAGCGACAGGCGCTGCGTCGGTTTCATCAGTGGCGCAGCTATGTGTGGAGATTCTTCTCGCACCGCGGTGCTGCGTCGGAAAAACTGCAGGAAGAAGAGCGATGCGTCAATTTTCTTGTAGTTGGGTTGCTTTTCCAGCTCCCAACAGCAGAAACAACCTCCCGAGGCCCAAGACAGTCACAGGCATCTCCTGGCAGGTCAGAACTCCCAGCAAGTAACTTCAGGGGAGCTGGGGGTGAAGTCTTGATGTCCCTGAGACTTCAAAACAGGAGGCAAGCTCTACTCAAGCCCTTGGAGATCTTCTTCAAGCAGGGGACACAGCAAAGTCCTTCTCCTTTCCTTGGCAGAAACAGCTACTGCAGGCCAACACCAGACACACAGCAAAGGGGCAGTGCTTCTCCTCAGTTTCTCCAGCTCTTCTGCTTGGCAAGTTTAGGGGTTTTAGGTCTAATACTTATACCCCAAAATGTCTTTGTTCTCTTTGTGCAAGGGTCTCTGAGCCAAGTCCAAACCAGTTCTGTTCTCACTGGTGCAGTATGACCACAGGGGGTGGAGAAAGCATTGCGCAAGGGAGACAGGCCCTATTCAGGTGCAAGGAAATCTCCTCCCACTACTCTAAATTCAGCCAAGCCCCATTCAGCTCAGGTCTGAGTCATCCAGGAAGGGCCAGGCACACCTCAACCCCCCCCAGTGGCTGTCTACAGTGAATTCACATCCCAAGCCCCTGTCACTTCCAAACCAGACAGTCAATACACAAACAGGCAGAGTCACTCAGAATGGTTAAACAAGAAAATGCCTACTTTCTAAAAGTGGCATTTTCAAACACACAATTAAAAACCATCTTTACTAAAATATGTGTTACTAAATTCTGAGTTCAGGGAACCTAAACATTATTTCTCTATCTTGTTAAAATGGGAGGTTATATTTATAAGATGTTATAAATAAACTCCCATGCTGTCCTATGGGGCAAGATAGCCTTTCAATAGTGAAAAACGAAATTGGCAGGCTTTCACTAGGCAGAGGATTGTTTGCCATTTGCAAGGCCGTGAAAATTTGAGCCATACCTTCAGCATACGAAACACATTATTGGACAAATATCTTCATCCAAGAGATACTATTAAAGTTTCTTGCTCATAACTTCAGCTGGACATTCGCATGTTTATTGAAACTGTGATAATATTGTTGTATGTTACCTATACTTAATCCAACACCACCTCCCTTGAGTTAGGCTTTCATTCTTATTTAACCTTAGCAGCAGAGTGAAGGAGCCATGGGAGGCCAATTTTCCGTAGCAGACTGTACACTATTGGGAGATGGGAAACACCAGCACTCTTGCCTTAGATATAGAATGACTGCCACAAAAAAGTGAAAGGATCAGCGGAAAAGTCGGGCAGCATTTCTGTATTTTATGTACTGCCAATCACAACATTCAAATTGGCAAAAGTGTGCAAAAATGAAAATAATCATAAATAAAAATATTGCAGGGGCTGCTGTGGCCGTTAGCCTGTATGCCAATTAAATAAATAAAAGTTACACTTTAAAATAAAATATCAAACCAACGAATAGCTTAGCAGGTCTGACTAGCATCGGGTAGTATTAATTTTACTCATGGGGTCTGTAAGGAGGGGTAGAAACATTTTTTTTCCATTTGGAGAAGCACATAATTGTTGCTGAAGGAATATATACATCTGGACAAATAAGAATACAGAAAATACAAATATGTGGGAACTTCCTTTTGCATCGATAAAATGCAATACTCTCACAGACCGAGGAAACACAAATTGAAATTCATGAGACAAGAAATCAAAATTGTTTGTGGTAATGTTTATAAAAACATAATTCATCAAAAACAAGCTGTTATTGTTGCATCTAATTCTCGCTGCAACTTGCTGTTTTAGGAAAAGGTTTAGTGTGCTACACTGTTTGCTTATTTTTCGAATGTTAATACCTTAAATTTGTATTGTCGATGTAAATATTTGTCCTACTTTATTATCATCCATGTGCACACCATATCTAATTCTTCCCTATTACAGATGTGGTGGCCTTGCTACATTCCCACTGATTAAATCTTGAATTGCTGTGAGCAATTAAACATTCAATAAAAGCTGTTTGCACTTGATTATGTTTTCCAAATATTTCCGGATCCCTTGGTCTCTGGTCCCGCTTTTAATTCTTGTCATTTTCTCATTTATTTCTTAAGGCTACAAATAGACACTGTTTTTCCATTAATACTGGTTTCTTTACTGATGATATAAACTCAGAGTTCATTTCATAATTCATTTAGCAATTGCTCAGTGCAAGATGACATGTTCAGCAAATGTGACTGATTCTTTACAGTTTTGAACAATGTGCTCACTTGATTAAATCCCACAGCAAGCCATATAATTAGCTTTAAGGATGAATGTTAAATAGACATTATATCCCAGATGGAATCTGCGTTTTATTAATTGACAATCCCAGAAAAGAAACAACAAAATATAGAGACAAAATGAGTACTCAAAAATGTAGAATTGCTGGAGTTTTAGTCATATAAGCTTATTTCTTAGCCAGTTGCTCAAAGTACTGTTAGATGCAAGCCATGCAGCTCAAATTAAATGAAACTGAAAAGGATAATCAAATTAAGCAACAGCCTGCAGACAAATTATGTAAGTATTTAATAACTAAGGGTCGGATTTAGGGTTTAGTGGATGGAGGTTAAACTGTTGGTATGGCAGAGTACTTTACTGAGGGTCCTCGCCTGCCAAATATAGACATTGCTGCCGGCACGGTGGATATCTCTTTACATTGGCAGGAACAACTGTAAGGTTGGTTCCTGTCAATGTATTAGAAGTTTTACAAATTGCTCCGTCAATATGAAGTTACCGTCTGTCAAACTTTTAACATGCTTTTGTATTTTCATAAACAAAATCCCAAAGCAGCATTTTCTTTCTGAAAATACAAGACCTAATAACTCCCACACCATGGAGTTGCCTCCCATTGTGGGGTGGTGTTAGAAATGGTATTCCTCGTTGACTGAGGTATGCACCCAGGACAGGCAGGAACCACCACTCTAGTTAGGGTAAGCTAGATACACACTAAAAATAACCTGTGCTCACCCTCTGGTAGCTTGGCACAGAGCAGTCAGGCTTATCTAAAGAGGCAATGTGTAAAGTATTTTTTCAATACACACACAGTAACACAATTAATACACCACAAAAGACTCCACACAGGTTTAGAATAATAGAGAATATGTATCTGAGTAAAACAAGATCAAAATGACAAACATCCAATCCGTAGAAGTCGAGATATGCATTTTTAAAGATTAATTGCAAAAACAGTGCTCAGAAGTCACTGGCAGTCAAAAGGTTACTTGAGGTCATAAGAGACTGGTGCAAATCCAAGGTTAGGATTGACCGCGATGAAGGGCAGGCTGGCTACAGGACCGATGCAGGGCCCGCTGAGAAAGTACCTTGTTGGGAGCAAAGGGTCGACTCTGAGGGCATGATGTATCCATCTTTTCCACGTAGCCGGATCGCTGCATTGTCGACGAGCTTTGCTGAGGTCAGGGCCGGCTTTAGCGCTGGAGGCGCCCTGTGCGACAATGTCTGTTGGCGCTCCCCCAATGACCACCTCTGCCACGGATTCCCTCACTAGCACCCTTTAACAGTGCCTCTCAAGTCTCCATAACCACTGTCTCTCAGATTAATTTAGTTTTATAGCAACGCTCATACCAGTGTAAGGTGTCAGAGCACTTTATACCACACACACTTTGCACAGAGACAATCATATGTGTGTAATTCAGTGTATAGGAAATGTTACATCAGACCGTACTACAAGGTGTAGTGTAGGAGTGGCATGTCATCAATACTGGTAGGCAATATAGTTAAAGTTCTTATTTAGGAAAGGCACATATTCAGAATTTAAAACGCAACATCATTGTTAAGGGTTCTCTTTCATAATAAGAATGTTTTTCTACCCAAATGAACCCTTTTCCCAAGATTAGGATAAGGAAAGACTGGAAAAAAAAACATATAGCTCTAACATATACCTTGCAGTTTGCATGCAGCTCTAGGGTGACAGTTAATAGCTCAATGTTCTATATTAGGATTTTGACTTATAAACGACCAGTAACAAAAGGAGCTCTCTGACAGAAGCAGTAACCCACTGACCTATTTACATTATATGCACTTCGCTATCTGCATGGAACACTTTCTTAGCAGCAGGCATTTTAACCCTCTGCGCTACCTTAGGATGAGTCAAAATTTCCACTAGACAAACCTCCAGTCTCTTTCCAGGAAAACAATTAATCACAGGACTTCTCTTGGCATTTTAATTGATGTCTGAAAGTTGCTGGAGGCCAGGAACGAGGCAGCAAGTGCTTTTAAAATGATGATACACATTTTCAAAAATGACGCCCCCACCCCAAGTCAACGCCCGTGCGGTTGCACCGATCGCACCGCCCTAGAGCTGGCCCTGGCTGAGGTGAAGGCAATGCGTCGTCATCAAGCTGCACAGAGCGTTGTCATTGGGCCCTTGCAGGCTGTAGAACCAGTGTCTATGTAGGTGTTAAAGGGCACTGTGTTGATATAGTAGCAAAACAGCTGCAGACCCCACTTCTGAGGCCCAGAGCCTGCAGAGGACACCTCAGGCAAGGGTAGGACTGACACAAAGTAGTACCAGCAGAATTGCAGGAAGTCTTTTGTGTCCCTGAGACTTCAGAATACAGGAGGCAAGCCAGCAACCCCATGGAGAATATTTGGACGGAAGGCAGAGTCCAGCTCTCCTTCAGCTAAGTCAGGGAGCTTCAGGCAGCAGGGAAACAAGCAGAAAAACAGTCCTGTTGAGTCCTTTAAGCAGCACAGCAGGCCTTTTGACAGAGGTTCAGTTCAAGATCCAGAAGTGTCTGATTTCAGGGGATCAGAGACCCAGTACTTATACACAGAAGTGCCTTTCATGTAGGGAGTGACGTCAAAGGAACTCTCTGAAGTGAAAAAGGATCCCTTTTATCCCAGTCCTGTCTGCCAGGCTACCAGTGGGGGGAGGGGTAAATCAGTGCTTTGTGTGTGGACAGGATACTACCAAGTGTCAGTCCCTCCCCTTCCTCCCCACCCAGGAAGACTCATCAGAATGTAGATGAGTGATCAGGATGCAGATGAGACTCACCTTCCTGTGCTTGTGGCTGTCTAGAGGGATAGCAGAAAGTATAGCTGTCACTTAACCCAGACGTGTATTGGATACAGGCTGTCAGGCACAAAGAGCAGTAAGTATAGCGAAGTGCCGACATTCTAAAAGTTACATTTCTAAAACAGTATTGTTAAATCCAACTTCACCAGCAAGGTGCATTCCAAACAAATCAAACATGAAAAAGTAACTCCTTTCTGATCAGGAATTGCAGCTTAAAAGTGTATTAAGGAATTCCCAATAGTGGCCTCTGAGAGGAGCAGGCTTCACAGTAGGGAAAAATGAAATAGGACGTTTGTCACTACCAGGACCTGCAAAACATGTAAGTGCATGTCCTACCTTTTACTTAATTGGCACCTTGCCCTTAGGGTTACGTAGGGCCTACCTTAGGGGTGACTCATATATAATAAAAGGGGAGTTTAAGGCTTGGTATACACAGTTTTCAAAGCTAAGTCGAAGTGGCAGTAAACTGCACACACAGGCACTGCAGAGGCAGGCCTGAGACAGGTTTGAAAGGCTACTTCTGTGGGTGGCACACTTAGTGCTGCAGTCGCCTAGTAGCATTTGTCGTACAGGCCCTGGGTATATGCTATACCACTTTACAAGTCACTTACTAGCACAACAAATATGCCAATCAGGTCTACACCAACTTTATCATGTTTAGGAGAGAAGCACATGCACTTGGGCACTGGTTAGCAGTGTTAAAGTGCTCAGAGTCCTAAGGCCAACAAACAGAATCAGCATAAATGAGATGCAAAAGGTGAAAGGTTTGGGGAAAACCCATCCTAAGAATGACAGGTCTAACACTTGGTCATTTTGCAGCTTTCGTGGCCCCCTTACACCAGGTTTTACCTTGCACTGACGGATAGTGAAAATTGGCCATTCAACTGCCTACTTTTAATTGGGTGGACGGTTGAATGGCCAAACCTTAGATGACTCAACGTACCAAGTGCCGTCAGAGGATTTTGTCAGTGACAGACAGTGAGTAGTCCATTTGTAAATCAGGTGGCTGGAACTTCAGTTTGGTGGAGAGGGTACAACGTAGCCATTGCAATAGAGTACCTTTGCAGTCAAATTATAAATCAACCCCTAAATTATTTTCCAATAAACAATCCAACACTGCTGGCTTTTTTGTTCAGTGCCTGTTAGAAAACGAGTCAGTATCTGTGAGGCCTGCACAAATAACATGTCACATTTGTCCTTCACTGGGAACCAAACACCTTATTGTAGCGCCTGACTCTCAAATGGTAGCGTTGCAGAGCAGTCTAAGGCTTACTCAAGGGAGGTGGTGTGGGCTAGTAATCGCCATTACAGGTGCGCAGAAATAACACTCAATGATTGACTGTACAGTCTGTACTTTGCTTTATAAAAGTAAGAGTACATTTATTAAACACACACACTACTTAATACTATGCAACAATTTACAAATATACATAAGCTGCTGGAATTACTTTGTGACATTGCATAACATTTCCACCCCTCCCAAAGGGGGTTGGGGTCTAGTACCACCACTCCCATGTATGCACATCATCTTGCCCCCTAATGCAGTTAGTTGAACATAACCTGGAGGGAGGGCCCTGCGCACTGGCACCATCCCAGTGGCGACCCACCCCATTATCTCAACAAGCATTAAAAATAGGTACACCTGCCCTGGCGACACATAACCCTGACTGAACATGTCATACTGACCATATAGTATACACCTCTACATCTTAGGGGCTAACAGTCTGGGTTGTTCTTCACCCAACGCAGCAGCAAGAATACATGTTTGGGCAGTACTTTAAATGAGGTACTTATCATAGAGGATAACAGTTATAATGCATTGCAATCCCAGCCTCTAAAAGGCATCACAGGTAAAATCACAGGATTACGCAAATACAGCCAGACACCCTAGCAGGATTGTCTGGCAACATAACCCCACTTTGCTTATGACCCCACCTTACACAGGTACTTCACATAACCCATGTAATTTCCAGTCCCTCTAAAAAGAAATAACAATGATGAATGCATTTGTGGTGCAATTACACCTCTTCACCTCCAGGGGATGCCCTTCTCCTGATGGTGCCTGGCTGAGCCCTTGAGGGGTTGTTCTTTTGAGTCCCCATGAGACTTAGGGAGGGACTTTCCATTTTTGTGCTGGGGGAAACTGTGTTGCTCCTGCAGCTCCCCCTGCACCTTCCTTATGCCAATGGTGGTGACCCCCTCCTCCAGGGGCCACCTGGCGCCAAAAGCAAAAATGTTCCCCATGCCTGGCAAGGCATTATGGGGCGCTTCTTGCACAGCCATGCATATTGTAGCAGCGACTCTCCCGCTGCTCTGGGGATAGCCGCGATGTATGCCTCCGGCCATCTTCAGGCTTCGGTGGGGGGCCCGGTCCCACCCGGACCCCCAGGTGAGTACCAGCAACTCGGGGAGCCCACCCTCGGCTGCTCTCACCGTTGTTCGGGGCCCGGTCCCACCCAGGCCCCTGGCAGCACCTCCTCTTCCTCTGTGGGGTCCCGGTCCCACCCAGGAACCCCGTGTGTCTCCATCGTTGGAGGGCAGCCCGGGGAGCCCACCCCCGGCTGCCCCCGCCGGCTCCCCGCCCAGCCAGCACACTTGCGTGCTGCCGCAGGAGCCGGCACCGCAGTTCTGGTCTGCCCGTTCCGGCGGGCAGACGCGAAGACTCTCTCTGGCCTCCTCCTTCTCTTTGGGGCCCGGGGATGGGGTCACAGGCCCCTGGGCCATCTTCATGGGAGGCATGATGGCGCCCCAGGCTTGTCTTCCCATGGCGGGGGATGCGCTACGACACACCCCCCGCCACCGCACCGGCCCCATCGGGGCCCGGAGATGGGGTCCCGGGCCCCTTAGATCTTCACGGGGAGCGCGACGGCGCTCTCGGCCTCCTCTTCTTCAGGGGCCAGGGTGGGCTCCTGGCACCCCATGGGAACGACTTTCACAGGGAGCACGACGTCGCTCCCCAGCTTCCTCTTCTTCGGGGGGCAGGGTGGGCTCCTGGCACCCCACAGGGCCGTTTTCACGAGGAGCGCAATGGCACTCCCCGGCTTAACTTCTGGTGGGGGCAGCCCCCGGGACTTGACCCACCCCGGGGGCACATTCGAGACCGGCGGCGGAGCCCCACGTGCTTCGTCGTCGGTCTTCTTGGGGTTCAAAGGTCACCTACCTTCTTGGGGGCATATCTCAGCCCCCAGGGTACCGATCTGTGCCCTTTTTGCCTCCTCTTGCTCCTGGTGGCACTCCCCAGCCACTGGGAGCACTTTCCTTTGCCCTCCTGGTGTTGGAGGGGGAACTCAGCAGGGAGCTGTCTTCACTGGCTCCCTGCACCAGCCTCTCACCTGGCTCTTCTCCTGGGCCTCTCTTCTCCTTGCGCAGAGGCCCTGGCACCTGCTCACTGGTCCTGGACTCCTCTCCTGGCGCTATTCAGGATCCTGGGATAGTCAGGGGGTTTCTCCTTCCAACTGCCCATGGCGCCAGGCGCCAGGCTCCAGCACCTTCTGCCTCAGCAGACCACACCCCAGAGAGAGCTCCTCTTCCTGTGCAAACTCTTTTAAAAGAATTGGGGAGGGGGCTGGCAGGAAGTCTCTGCTGGCCCTATCACACAGCGACACATCACTTCTCTGCCCCTGCTCCCTCCTTCCTGCCCAGGCCTCTGGGTTTGTTCAAAATGGCGTCGTCCAGGGGTCCCATGCCACATGGTCTCTGAGAGCCCCTTCCTTCCTCACTGCCTTCTCTCCAGAGCAGCTTGGCGCCTGGCACCAGGTGACAGCTGCTGATGGATGAACCTGTAGCTCCACCCATCTTCTCTTCTTGGAGTGGAGGCCTTCGCCCTTGGAATGCTTGTTGTGCAGGGCTGGCTGGGGGAGGAAGGTCATTAAGCTCTGGTTATGAGCTGACTCAGAGAAATATAACATTTCTGGATGACCCAAAAGCAGTACAAATAAGACTTTGGACTCTGCAGAATACTTCTTCTCACATAAGTTACAGTGGACTTTTGTGTGTGTCTGTAATTTGTAGCCCCTATGAAAGTAAAACTAGCCCATGTGCTCCCTATCCTCATAGGAGAATAATGGAATAAAAACCGTAAAGCAGACTGACTTTCCCCTAGTGTCTCTTCCCATTGCAGAGAGCCTATTCCATGTCACCACCCAATTCTGCATCAGTCCTGCCACACCATTCACTTTGTCGCTGCTCCTGGGCTGCACACGCCCTTACACCTGTGCACATGCATGTACACACGTGTCTGCAGGTAACCAGCCCAGTGCCCCTTACTCTGGCTGCAGCGCAGTTGCCTACTCGTGCCAGGGGAACACCGGTAAAATACACATGCAGTCCCTTTCATCATGAGTTCACTGTGGGTGAGTCCCAACTTATGAGGCTCTCCCACAGTAAAAGCTCAACCACTAGGTGTTCAAAAAGCAAAAAATCCGGGCGGCTCAGATGGTCAGAACCACCTTCTAACAGTGCCCATTGGAACATACTCAGTTTAGGCTTTAATTATGAGTGGCTCAGTATCTTCCATTTTTTATAGCCATGAAATACCCTTTTAAATTGATACTCAATTTCAGGAATTGGTATTTCTATGTCATTATTTCTATGTCAATTTCAGAATGTTTTCCTCCAGTATTACACACAGATATTTTGATGGCTAAACCCTTCCACCCATTAGAGACTTTTCATGCCCTTGCTCAGTCATGATTTCTACCAATAAGCTCTTTTTGGGAGCTCAGAATCGTCCAGCAGGATGAGCCTGGTAACCATGTCTGAAAGTGCCCATCAAGTTGAAATAAAGTGGCAGAAAAATGCATGTGATTGGGTAAATGCTGGTGGTTGCCTGGCCAAGGATTGTGCATTTTCGATTATAGAAGAAAACACATCTGCTGAGTTAAACCATAGAATTTCTTTGGAAACATGATGTTTCACAATAATACAATCACAACAAAGTTATGTCCATGGTTAGATCATAGCAATTACCACTATTTTCAACTACAACAAAATAAATTGATGCTCCAGTCTGTGATGCAGTTCTCATAGCTATTCTGTGAAGGTAAATTAACTTCAAGTTTGAGGTCATTCCAATTGCACAATGCATGCAATACAAATGACTAATAAAACATACCGACAGCACAAAATATAGTCTGGGCAGGTGTTAGCCAGGGTCACTTGGCGAGCACTGAACATTGTAAAAATGATCATAACTATCACCTTTAAATCTAGCTTTAAAAGTGCATAAGGCCAGGACTACAGCAGATATGTAGTTAAATATGTTATTCACATGGGGCTAGATTTATCAAGGGTTTGGGTTGCACTTGCGCCTTCAAGTTCAATTTGTGCTTTACCACTGGGCTTCTTTTACCGGCCTCCAATACCATTCCCCCCCTTCTTGGGGAGGACTATGAGAACTGAAAGCACAACACCCTCTCCATCTTTCCTTCACCCAAATCACTTTGCTGTTTTAGAAGGTCTGTCAGTAGTTGATAGAGTGGACAAGATGCCTACATCCAAGCACTCCCCTTCCGCCAAAGATCCTCCGGGTCTCATACCCCCTTTACAGGACCCAATTGTTTTAACTTCACTTCGTTTTATATCATGGAACGTTGCCGGTATAAAAAATAAATTGGGTAACCCAGACTGGCTAGAAACCATCAAGGCCATTGATGGTGTCTGTTGTCAAGGGACTTGTTCTCAGGAGGACTTTTTTATTGATGGGATTCATTAATTTTGTTTACCGGCTTTACCATCTACTTCAGGTTGAGCTAAGGGGGGTCTGAGGATCCTTGTTTCCCTAAAAGCGTAGAAGTTATGGGGTTATTCTTGTTTCCAAATTATGTCTCAAAATTTCAGGTCACTTGGATAGACTCCTGATCAATTTTTATTTCAACTATTTTGTAAACCACCCTATCAATTTATTTAAGGAGTTAGACACATTTGTGTTGGAATATCTTCTGAGTTACCCGGATCGGGAAGTGATTTTATGGGTGGACAATTTTAATTTTATAGCCTGCCCCATAGGGAATGAGCAGGTGTGTGGTGTGTCAGATGATCTTAATGAGAACTGGAGCCATTTTGTACACACCCTATATGGGGACACCTTAAACCAGAGTATTATGAAATGTAATCTTCATTGTAGTTCTGACTTTTCAAAGGGATAGGGCCCCCTTCCCCACATTTATGGGTAAAGGAAGGGGTTCCATAATTGATTTTATGTTTTTCTCCTCACATAAAACCATATGTTCTTGACTCCTACACAAAGCCTTCAGTTCTGAGTGACCATAATCCTATTTTTTGGTACTTTCAGGCCCAACTATTAAATCATTGGGGTCTAATTGGTGCATTGAAATAAATTATTCAGTTAATAAGAACATCCACCTTTAATGGGCCAAAATGGACTAGAAGAAATTTTGGAGCAACCTTATTTCTCAGAGTTACCAAGACATTATGGTGTATTTGACAGAGGGTGCTAACCCCGTTGATGTGGTCCAGAGTTTTGAGACTATTCGCTATCAAGTTGCAAATCAATTTTTAATTCAGGTCAAAACCAAAGAGTGTTGTCCTTTTAAATGTTTTCTTCAAAGTGCACAGTAGCCTTTAAATTGCTTAAGGAGGCTGTTAAGAAATCCCCCAAAATGCTGCCCAAATTAAATTGGTTAGGACTTTGTAAAAATCTATTGTTGCTGCTAGGAAACAGGAAGTGAGGGATCTGGACTGGGACGATCTTCTTATGGTAAAATCATTCCGTGACTCTAAGTCTTTTTGGGAAGTTATTAATAAGCCTTATTTTACCAATAATAACTCCCCCCAGATTGAATGTCATATCCCAGCAGCTGAATGGTGACATTATTTCTCAGAAATTTTTGGCAACTCTAGTTTAGTCCAAGACAAGCAACTGGCTCCCCTCCCTTAATGAAGTCATGGTTCTGAGCTATGATATTACTGTCAACATGACAATGATATCTATTTCTAAGTCTTCCTCAGGTAAAGCCCCAGGGCCTGATGGGGTACCCATTGGTTGTTTTCAAACTAAATCCTGTCTTTTGGGCACCTCTTTCAACACATGTTTTTCTGCAGTGTAGTCTTAGGTCAGATCCCCCTTTCATAGAGAGTTTCTACAATTGGGCAAGTTTTTAAAAAGGGCAACAGAAATTCACCCACTTGTTATAGGCCCATATCCCTTTTGGATTCCTCAGCTAAAATCATGAGGGTGGCACAATCCATATGGCTTTTATGGATTTGTCCAGCACTTTTGACCTGGCTGACAGGGAGAAGCTCTGGACAATGATGGCGGAAGCTGGAGTAAACACAGCATTAATCAACCTTTTGGGTAGACTACGTGAGGAAACAAAGACACAGGTCTGCTTTGACGCCAATGTAGACTGTACCCCTTTCTTTTTCTCCAATAAATGTGTCAGACAGGGCTGTATCTTGGTGCCCTTTCTTTTTCTTTTTTGCATAAATGCCCTAGAGAAAAAATTGATATTAAGAGGCAAAGATCTCCCACGGATCTTAAACCGTGTTGTTCCTGTGCTTCTTTACGCAGATATTGGGGTACTCTAAGCTTGTACAGCGAATGGGCTTCAGCTTTCATTGGATACTTTTAATGACTTTATGAGGGATTTAACCTTAAAAATCAATCACTCGAAGTCCTATACCATGATTTGTGGGCCCCAAAAAGTGCTTTCTCGCTCTCATACTGTTGCAGAGACTTCTATTACCAGAGTCTAGAATTTCAATAATCTTGGTATTTTGTTCTATTCTGATATAAAATGGGAAAAACCTTTGAACTTGAGAGCAAGTAAAATGGAGGGGGCAATAGAGGCTCTATTGCACTTTTCGAAGAAATTAGGGCACTAACCAATCCAGGAGTTGATTGCCCTGTATAAAGTTGAAATGTGTCCCCTTTGGAATATACGGGGCAGGAATTTCGGGTCATACTTCTTCTGGTTAATTGCAAACAATCGAGAACAGGTTTCTCTGTTGGTTGAGTACTGCCAGATTAGTTACCCATCTGGAATCTGGCCTTTCTTTTCTTGAAAATGCAGTTTTAGCCACCCAATCCTGTGGATTAAAATATGGACCTCCCTGTTATGTTCTTTTTCTAAAGAGATCCTGGTGGATTGCTTAATACTAGAACAAGCCAATGCCATTCCCTGGTTGTCTTACTTTAAAAAATCTTTTCTGGATCTAGAACGCCCCCACTTTTTTCTTTCTCCAAATGACCTCAATGGAAGTGCAAAGGACAAGATGAAAACAGTTTTCTATCAACATAGAACCCAGATGAGATTTTGTAATTAACACTCTTCAGTCACAATATCATGCTACTTAGGTCTCAAACAAGAGGTGGGCGTTGAACGCTATCTTCTTTGGGTTAATAGTACAGAACATAGGTTCTACCTTACCCATTTTAGACTAGGCACTATTCACTTTTTGGTAGCTTGCTCCAACAGCGTTCATGGTTTTATAGTTTACCCCTTTGCCCATGTGATGACATTGCAGAACAAACACGTGCAGTTTTTTGTAGTTTTTATATTTAACCATGAAGGTCTTTTTTATGACCTATTCTGCTGTTTTTTGGGGCCAGAAGTCATAATGCCTGTCTATCTCACCTCTTACAACGAGAATCAAAACAATGTTGTTCTGCTATCATTAGTTTGAGCTGTGGGGCCTTAAAAATTAGGAAATCATTGAGTTAGAATAGCCTTATATTAACTGCAGCACTTCAAAATTATGAATACTGTTTTTGCATTTTAACTATTGATAATTTTTTAACTCCATCTTGTTTTTATTATGATTGATCGTCTTTCTTAAGGGTTTTTACCTGCTGTTGTTCCTTTTAATTTCATTTAATTTCAAATAGCTTTATTCGACAGCATATGTCATAAAAGCATCGAATAGCATATATACATTAAAATAGCTTCTGTACAATAAAAAAGAGAGAGGAATCATATAATACAGAGGGTTGTTTAGCAGTCTCATAAGATATAGTTAATAGCAGCATATTTGGTTAAAACCATTAAACAAATATCATAAAAAAGAATTCATTCAGGGGCACTGTGTACATATAAGGGACAAGTCAATTATGATAAGCAGCATATAACAATGTATGTATAAGGTACTAGTGCTATCCTTAAAATTAATAGCAGCATATTTGGTTAAAACCATTAACAAATAACATAAAAAGGATTCCATTCTGGGACACTGTGTAGATATAAAGGGCAGGTCGGTTATGGTGAGCAGTATATGACAATATATATGTAAAGTGCTAATGCTATCCCTAAAATTAATAGCAGCATATTTGGTTAAAACCATTAGACAAATGTCATAAAAGAAATTTCATTCTAGAACACTATATACATATAGGGAACAAATCAGTTATAGTGAGCATTATATAACAACGTATAAATAAAATGCTAGTGCTATCTATGTCATGATTAATACTTTAAAAATTACATTGCAGACCAATATAGTATGTGATTTAAACACCTATAATAGATCGTGTGTCTACATTGGGGTCACACTTTGTGTGGCTCTAATTCTTATTAGCCAGGCCCGGCCTAAGAACTTGGCCACTCCACATGAAAAAGGACGCTGGGATCAGATTTTAGAATACGCAGAGCAGACCGGAAGTCACGAGTGCCCATGCCACTACATATTGGTTTTATCCACTTGCTCCTAGGTGTAGCATATGCAGGGCAAGCAAAGAGGACATGGGCAATGCATTCGACCAACGCTCCGCAGCACGGACAGTGCTCTGTCTTGTTCTCGGCTGTATGCCACTTAGTAATATAGGTATTAACGGGGAGCGTGCCGAACCTAAACTGAATGTACAAGGTCCTATCTCTTGGGACCTGGATCACATCTAGGTAAGGCTCCAAACATCTGGCTTGCTTAAACAAGAGGAACTCTTCTGACAATCTACCCAACATTGGCTTGCATACTTCTTGCCTGTCAAACCAGTCCCAATAGCATCTCTTAAGTTCCGCTTTACACGGCGGTATCTGGGTATCCCATGAATCTTTAAGGCCAAGTTGCATCATTGTTTTCTTCACATATGATAGCCACTTGACCTTGTGGTTCACATCCAAATTCATTATCTCCGTTAGAGCTAGGGCATAATTAATGAGCTCTTCGGTACGCCGTATGCGAGCCCAGAAGAGCAAAGGTCGTAGCCTGGCTATAGCTCCAAATGGACGCCTACCCATGTCGTGCATTAATGGTATTAAAGGAGTGTTTCGTGGGAGCATCACCAGATCCCTCAGAAATTTGTGCTCTGACCTGCTTATTTCATCCACATTTTCAAATCCTCATAGCTCGGCTCCATACAGAGCCGAGCTAACTGCTTTTGCTTCATAGACTGCGAGCGCTGGGGCAACAGGCCTACTATATGAGGAGCGATGCTCTTTGCTTATTGCCCCAGTCACGCGTCTATGATTCAATAGCATTTTAGCTATATGGGGCCTCCAGAGCATTTTGTCCGAGAGTCGCATGCCCAAATATTCAAAATTCCCGACTCTCTCAAGGGGGGTACCATTAAGTAAGAAGTTGTTCCTGAAGGATTTAGGAGGGTTAAAAGCCATAAGCTTTGTCTTCTTAGTATTGATAACTAATCCCCGAGCATCACAAAAGGATTGATACCTACTCAACAGTTTTTGAAGCCCAACTGGAGTCTTTGCCACCAACAAAGTATCGTCGGTGAACAGGAGTGTTGGCACTTTGTCACCCACCAGGATTGGCGCGTCGGCTGGGTCCTCCTGGAGAAACTTCACCACCCTGTTCACATACAAAGAGAACAGGGTGGGAGCCATCACGCAACCCTGGCGCACTCCCTTGCCAACAGGGATCTGCTCCGTTAGCTGCCCTTGGACACCCCATCTCACTTGAGCATAAGTACCCTCGTGGAGATGTATTAGTAAATTAAGAATTAATGGTGGGATGCCCATATCATTTAAAATCTGCCACAATGTATTCCTCGGTACCAGGTCAAACGATGTTTTAAGGTCAATAAATGCCATATAGAGACTACCTTTCCCAATTACAACAACCTTCCAGTATATGAGCATTAGCCTAAAAACCTGATCAATTGTCCCGGTATTGGCCCTAAAGCCCGCCTGGTATTGCGAGAGGATATCCTCCTCAACCGCCCATGATTGTATTTTCTGCAAGAGAACCCTACCTAGCACCTTTTGCATTACATCAGTTAGGCTTATTGGCCTATAATTCGAGGGTTCTTCCTTGTCGCCTTTTTTTGTTCCTTTTAATATGTTTCGCCTTTTGTGTATGTTTTTTTATTATTACGGTTTCACGTAGATTCAAGCAAAATCGTCTGACAAATCGTTAGATAGTCAGTCGTTAAGACATCCTGGATTACTTGGTGGACCCTTATGTGTCCTTTTCACAGACTATTTGGAGGTTTTTAGTTTCCTTGGTTTTGTCTTTCCCACATGGCACTTTATCATAATGAAATGCGTCAAAATGTCTGTAATTTATTTTATGCATTTTGCACTGTAACTTGTATTTTATTGTGTTTTTAATGTTTATCTTGCCAACTTTTATGGTTCTTTTGAACCGAATAAAGATGTTTGACTGACTGGTGACTGTTTTTCATTTTGGTAGACCAACTTTTCCAGAGAGAAAAAATTCCACTGTTTGTCTTACTCAGAATATGCTCCTTGGAATTTGAGGTGCTGGAAAGTAAATCATATAACACTGTCTTTAACATTCCACTGCAAATTCAGAAGTATATGAGTGGGATTTTTCAGCATTGACCAAATATATTTATCCAGTGGGGCAGTAGGTTTTCTTTTAAAGGTACTTCATAACTAAAGTTCTTTGTTCCAGACTCTTGAGAGAGTTCTTGTTGCACCAGTGGAGAAATTACTTGTAATATACCAGGCCAACTTCCTGAACTTTAAATGGCTTGGCAAGAACCAAAGGAGATGAATGACCTAGTCCGAATTCTTTAATGATGTTTTAATGGATCTGGAATTTCTATGCCAACACATTAACTAATATTCCATAGGTGGAAAGGATTCCTGTAGATAGTAACAAAGATTTTTAAAATACAACACTTGAAACATCTGTAACATTAACAAAAAGAAATTGTGTGAAGGAAGATATCTGATATTGTCCTAACTCATGCTACCGAACACCCTTGTGTTTACATTCTTTTGTGACTGTTCATGGTGCCTTGTTGGTTTGGATCAGAATATTTGTGTACTGGATGTTGAATAGATTCCCTTCAACTTCTAAGTAGGTGATGGCAGAATTAAAAGCCAAACAGGTTAAGGTAGAAATATCACAACATAGACTTCTCCAATTTCTTTTTTTATGTACCATTGCTAGCACTCGTATTCATTTCAGTTGTTTTCCCCATTTTTGTTTTTTTAATCAATTATAATACAACACATTTATCATTTGATTGTTTTGCCCGGCCTTTTTTATTATTTTTAGAATTTCATTAATTTGGACAGTTTTTTTCCCCACTGAGCTTTAATTGATGTTACTTGTTACCCTATATGTTTTTACATTTGTGATATTTCAATTCAACCTTCTTTGGGAGCAAAAGTTATTAGTTCATAATATATTGTGAAAATGGGTGCATTTTTGGACGAATTGTACATATTTCCATTTCAGTTTGTGGCAATGCATTTAGAATGATTTAAAAATGCCATTTTATTGTTGAGTATATCAATTGTAAGAATTCTGTCTCACTATGAATTGTATTAGAAAATTAACATGAAAACTTGCTGTTGCAAATGTAACAGAATGAGATATAGTTGACAATTTAAAAAAATTAATAATTGAGCATGTTTAAGCTTATTTGTGTCCAGTCAAATTATTATATTACAAAAGAGAATAATTCAACATGCTGGTGGAATTAATTGTGAGTTTCCTATGCAAAATTGGTCAACTGCATGTGTATTTCTGATTTCAAGGAAAAATCTACAATAACAATCTAAAATAAGGGGTCTACACAGAATGTGAGCTTTTCCAAGGCTATTAGCACCCCTAAATATGTATGTGTGTGTCTGTGTGTGTGTGTGTGTACATTTCCCTAGCACAAATATAGCTACAAACAACAGAGCGATGTACACAGATGGTTGTAGAGAGAAGGATTACATAGGAGGGAGATTATGGAAATGTTGCTGCCTGACGAGGGGCAGAGGAGTACCAATTTGAGTCCACTAAATTGAGGGTTATATGTGAATCTTGAAAAGACGGTTCTTCTGTTTCTTCCTTAAAAGTAGATGTGAACAAGTGTTCTTGATCTCGATGGGAAGAGAGTTGCAGATTCTCGGAGTGCAGCAAGCCAAGGATTATCAGTCTTTTTTATATTACCTTAATTTGTTTGGCTCAAGCATTAAGGTGTTGTGTATATATGAGTTATGTATCTCACCGGAGCTCTTGATCTCGCATGTGGTAGTGGGTTCAAAATTAACATTTCATAGATGTTTACCAGAATGCAGACCTATCAAATATTGTTGTTTGAGAGAAACATATTCTGCTGCTTTTTTGCAATTCGACGACTGATTACACTGGGTGCATTGTTTAATATCTGTTCACCAGCTAATAAATCAGCATTAAAAGCTACTGTATTTAAAACCATGTATGTCTCCCTCGTTTCAAAATTGCATTTTATTATTATCTATTCAAATATTTTAATGCAAATAATAGACCTTCGACTGCACTGCACCTCGCATATGTTGCACAGGAGATTTTATTCAAACTGAGAAAACAAAAAGAGAAGATGAGTCGACATTTGGAAATGAAATGCTGACATAGTAAGAAGATTACTGCTCACCATGCCAGAAAAAGGACGTACCATAGTTCAATTTAGGGGTTCAAAATGACGCACATTTAAATATTATGTGAAAACATAAATCCTCTTCATTAAAAGAAGCACCACCTTACTTTGGGTTTTTAAAATAAGGACCTGAGTTATGAATCATAAACCACTCTCACTTACAGTAGCCATACCGTGAAAGTATACTGCCTACATTCATTACTTATTAACCCGTATTTTATACCACATTCCAATTTTTTTATTAATAACATGTTTTTATCTGCAGTGATAGTATGCAGATGTTGCAGATATTATAATTAGCCCAATAGGTTCCATATTTAGTGTTAGGAATCCCAACTGTTTGCAATGTAGCTGACCTGCTGAAATTGGTCAAATGAAAGCTGCTTGCAATCCGCTCTGAAAAAGGTAATTTTTTTTGCTTTAAAAGTTGCCAAATAGTCGATTTTATTTATGGTCAAAGGTTTTGAAAGTGGCACAAAGTTAAATTCTACTATGCGCAATTAAAGTAAATACTCTTCCCACTTGCATCGAAACCTATGTGATTAGATCCCCTATACTTTCTGCAGCAGCTGCAAGAGAGCTGCATTTAACATAAATAAAAAAACAAACATGCTAACTTTTGTTAGAAAAGCGTATAAACACACGATTTTAATCCTAGAGATAATCCTAAAGGTAATACAGTATGACAAAACATAATTGTTACAATTCGATAATATAACATTTACCCATTTTAAATAAATTACCAAAGCTTCCCTAACGTTCTGAATGTTACAACTTTCAAAAACAATCTTGAAATCCTGCTCGAATCTGAAAAAAAATCTGAAATTTACTTCATCATAGATGAAAGCTTTTAAGAGTGCCTTTGTATTCTATGAGTGAGTTGAACAATTTCACACAATCTTAAAAGAATTGGGAATATCTGAGAAACATACACTACCAAAGTGAACGCAATAGTTCACGCTTTTATCTGGATCAAAAATAGACTATCTCAATGTCATTACTGATAAATTATCTACGTCTTTTCTGATAACAAAGTGGCCGGACATTCTGAAAGTCCGGCAAGTTTTATTTATGAACCGGTTTTCAAAGTATATATTATGTCCTAGTTTACAACATACGCTGCCTTTACCATACATATTTTAGTAACTCGTTTCATTTACATTAATATGACATTTTTGGAGTATCATTTTATGACCGTAATTGAGTGCAAGGTATCAGAAATGTTGAATTGGTCAGAAATTAGTGAGCATATATAAACTGTGCTTCTGCTGTACGGACCCACATGTTCATATATTTTGAGCCACATCTTGACACTCCAGTGATATAGATCTGTAGTTTCTGCCTGATCACCGAAGCATTCAAGTGCACTCTAAACGTAGCTATTAGCTAGAGCATTTATTTGTGATTACCTCTGCATCTGGCCACTGCTGGTGAACCCTGACATCTGCTAGGAAGCAGCAACTCTATTAATATGTATTTAATTGTCTCACTTTGTCACTCATATAAGCACATCTGCGGTAGATGCAAACTGTTATAAAATCTAAAGATACATGTGCAGTGCTTTATATCTGTAATGAAATAATACAAATGGTTGATTGGTATGTAAAGAAAGTAAATGTTATTCTGTTTGAAAATGTAATATAATTACTGTGCAACAAACCTTCAATGACTCCTTATAAAAATTGCTGAATGATTGTCAAGCAAAACTTTATTGAGTTACCCATGTTACAATGCCTCATAGTTCTTTCTTACACAAAGGTCATGCAGATCTGCATGTTTCTCCATGAATGGGTTGTAACGCAAAGAAGAATGCGTGGCAGGGAGTGGCTGTTGCCTTCTGAAAGTCAGGAGTATAGGCTTGAATTCACATTTGACGGATAGTACTCCGTTCGTCAAGGTCACGGAGGACATGAATTCCGCCATCCTGACAGACTAATGACTATCAAATTTAGAGATGGCAGCCAGCCCAGAGGCCATGTCTGTACATTTAAAGGAAGTAATGTCATGGCGGTTCTTTGCAATGTTCAAAACGTTTGGTGGACTGCCGCCATCAGTTTTGGGGGCCATTTACCAAACTTTTCAAATGTATTGCTGTTTCAGAAACAAGCTCCTAAACTCAAAGAATAATGACCCACACGCCCTGGGAGTATTTTCCTAGCACATTTGGGCCATTATTTTTTTTCTGTCGCTCATGCCAGCTATTTCCTGGCAGTGATGAGCAGACAAAATAAGACCTGTTTTTCACTTGATGGCCGCTACTCCATTGGGCCATCAGAGCAAGTTTTCCTTTGATGGGGCCAACCAGGGATCAATTGACAGAAAACTTGTTCTGCCTGTTTCAATAGAAGGCTAGCAGACCTACGGATTGGCAGGTAGGGTACTCATTCATTTATCAGCCATATGTAAAGCACTCATTTGCCATGGACCTGTGCGCATCCTCCAGATGCAGAGCTTAGAGGACACAGACAGGTCCATGGCAGGTGTGTTCCCTGGATAAATGTGAGACAATAGGATGTTCCCAGCATACAATGCCACAAATAGTGTGAATTAATCTGATTCAATAAATTGACTAACTACACAAGTAATGTTTAGTTCCACACGGGTGCCAGTTAGAGATCTTAAGATATATTTCTGGTCCTGAAGAAAGCCATCTGTCCACACTGGCAACTATATATGACTGAAACATGTAGACCCGTTGATGTGGGTTTCCACTGAAACCCCATTGACACCACACCTGGGGATATATTTACAAGAGGATAGCGCCACCAGAACTTCACTTTCAGCAATGTTCTGGTGGTGCTATGCCCTTCTTCATATTTACAAAGCAGTACTAAGCCACTTTGAGTGGCCTTAACAACTCCTTGTAAATACAGCCCCTTTACACGCTTCACTTTATGTGAAAGGGGCATGCAATGGATGTTGCTGTGGGCGTTCCACCATAACATCCATTGCATTTTGACGCTGCCCCAGATTTACAAGGAGGAGTAAATCTGAGGCATTGCCAAAAACTAATGCCATGTAATAGCAGACATTAGAATGGGGCAACGAGAAAAAATATTTGTATTTCTCCTCGTTTTCACTTTTTCCATGTGTGCTGCATTCTGCAGCACACACAGAAAGAACAAAATGCCATTCCCTGCAACACAGACACCGTTGCGCTATAATGCAATGGTGCCTGCATTAGAGCTAGGCAGCTAATTTCAGTGCCAGCGCAAGGGAATACACAGGTGTGTGCTGTATTGTTGTAGATACGGAGCATCCCTGCATTTTGCAAATGTCGGAGCGTGGCACTGCCAAATTTGGCGCAGCTCCACGCTCCAACATTTCCCTGTAAATATCCCCCTTGTTTCTAACCTTGCTAAAGGATCCAAGAATATAGTGTAGAGCTTGCATAGGAAAATAAGGTATTGTGGGTGAGGACCTGAGGATGAAGCACACCACTAGTGGTTCTAGTGGGTGGACGGTCCTTTTAAACAAAATACTGTGGCTTGTTTAAAGGCTTAAACAGCATTAGGATTGAGTTCTCTCTCTTTTGGGTATATGAGTGCAGTTAAGAACCGAGGAATCTTTTTGTCCGAACTGTAAGGGTGCTTATTACATTCAGTCTAAGAAATATTATGGAGCCACCATAGAAGTTTTAGGAGTCAGCAAACTTTAGGCTGGATCAGGACCCCTTTGTTCTTCAGGTCAGCAATAGTCAAGCAGAACTCAACCTTGAGAAAAATATGGTTCCAGGAAATCAAATCCAAAGCTGGAGACAATGCTTTCCAGTATTCAAGCAAGCAGGAAATCTTCAACCATAATGCAGCAAAATCTCGTCTTCGTCAGTACCGTGCATTTGTCTTGAAGAATAAATAGTGAAACTAATCTGTTAATGGAACGAACCTCTGTCCACATCAAATTAAAGGTGTCACATGTTCCCTACCTAACATCTTTTCAATGATGCTAAATTTGTTTTATGGTAATGCTTTCTGGGGCAGATAGCCGAAACTCTGGAGCACTTAAGAAAAGAAACATGGCAGCTACCTCTTGCTCATCTCTACCATTTTACAAACTTCTTCAAATCGAGCCCAGTTCCTATCCTCCAAGGTTTATGGAAAATCTGCCTCAGGCACGATCTGTTGTCCAACTCATGCTGTGAAAAGCCCGCCTTGTCTGGGGATTGCTTTTCTACACAAAAGTGCTTAGTGTTGTGGATTTTCATTAAAGGAAATTATGAGTTGAGTGTGATTAGAGAAAGATTCCATCTGTTCTTTCATCCTATGAGTTGCTTGCCTTTCAAGCAAAAGAACTGGCAACCATGGCCTCCAGGGGGAATTACGTGTGAAAGAGGGCAATAAAATGTTCATTACAAGAGATGGTCAATCGTTTTTGTTGAGGAAGTGATACCGCCCTGCAAAATGCAGCACATATGCAAAGAGAAAGTAACAAGGAGAAAAAAAGATATTTCTCCTTGTTATGGCAGCAGTATGTGTCAAAATACATGGGTGGATGCACTTGATAGCCCATGTTCCACCCATGTAATGCTTCTTCAACTCAAGGTACAAAAGGCATTGCTGCTGCCTTCTGCTACTTTTTGGCTAGAATCCCTCGAAAAGCCATGAAAATCTTGATTTGTTTGACTTGGTAAATCCTAACATGTATTTTGCTTCAGAGCTGTGCCTCAAAAGTGACACAACCCAAACGCAAACTGTTGGTTGATCTGGGCCAGAATGTTGTACATGCAAACAGTTAAATCATTCACGTCAGTCTTGTATTCAGTAAGGGAACTCTAAGCACACATGGTCAGCTTTTGCAGGCACTTACAGTGTCAAGTATAGCATTCTTTCAACAAAGACATATTACATTTTTAAGGATGAAATAATGCTGCTGCAGCACGGTCTGCAAGCCTTTGCTACTCCAGAGATCAAAACCAAGGGCCAGATTTACTAAACTTTGGGATATGTATGCCTTGTGTTGCAAGAAGAGAGCAGAAATGCACCATATCAACTAAGATATGGCACAGTTCTGCACTTTCATAGTGCTGGTGCACGTCTGGCTGCCCAGCACCAATGCAGGCACCTTTGCACCACAACGAAAGGGTGCCTGTGTTATGGTCAGATTATTTTTTGTGCAGGAAAAGAGAGCTTCCAGAATAAAAAAATATTCTTAGGGGGTTATTCCTCGGTGTATGGGTGTTGTTACACCAGCCTAATTTTTGGTGCAAATGCTTGTTTAATGATTTTAGTAACTACAGTTTTGCATCAAAATACTTGAGTGGATGTACAGGAACACCCATGCTCGCATATAACACCTCTCTGGCTCAAGGTAACAGGGATTCGCTATTCGCTCCATTGCGCTACTTTACTTTTGAGATAAAATCCCATGCAAAGCCACGCAAATCGTGATTTGTATGTTTTGGGAAATCCCAACATGGAAATTGCGTTGGGCTGTGCCTAAATTGTAGAGCAACCATGATACAAAATCCTAGTAAATCTGTCCTCAAATGTCTAAGGCAAAACATGATGTAACAGCAAAATGCTGGATTTCCTGACTGTGTTTATTATACAATAAAAATTAGTAATGCAGGCTTTGTGTTTAAAAGCATCTGCTCTTCCAAAACATTTTCTAAGATGATATAGTTATATAATTCTTATTCAAGTCATGTCATTCATGATAAGTGGAATGAACCAGACTACATCGTTGAGTGTCGGTTCTCTAGGCTTTAGAGATTCAAAAGACTTATAAATGAAAACGTAGAATTGAAGAGAGGGGGGATGACGGCAATATTGGTGATCACAAGGCCTTGGAGTGTCATCAAATCTTCATCATTGAGGATCTATCTTTCTAAAACTAAATTAATTCATACGGGGTAGTATTTTGCTTCACTCCAATGTAACGGGCAGAGTGACTAAATTCTGGCGAAAGTATGAACTTGTACAGCCATCAACAGATATGTAATTAGTATTATGAATTGCCATGCATAATTAATCTAAATGAGCAGCGTGACAAATTGCAAATTGCCCCCAGTTGAGAAGCGTAATAAAAATGTCACAAGTCATTGTGTCTTTTATGACCTATTAACATGTACTTAATCTAAGTGGTAACAACTAGACCAAATACCTTTTACAACTGCAGCAGAATAATTTAGCTGGTGCTTACAGAGTTGCATGTTTTCTGAGGAATGATTTGTTGCAGGACATATCAGGTACTATAATGCCATTGTGCACTCTCACACTCAATCCACATTGATATGTGTTCATCCCCTTATATTTTATGCCTGCACAATTTTACACCTAAAATAGGGTAAGAAAAGAAACAATTTAAGGGACATCCAGGGGAATGTGAGGCATAGGCTACAGTGCTAAAAGACAGGATAGTGCTGACAGAAGCTGAACCCTAACCCCACCCCTCGTCCTACCATTTGTCACATAATGTCTGATGATTTAAAATCAGTGGGCATATGCCAAATGCTTTTGTGTGTATAAGGTTGTTGCTGAAAGTTGGAGAACGGCCATGCTCTGTCAGCCCAGTCCAACTCCTAAATGCAGTCCAACTATAAATTATGACCTGATATCAGATAAAGTGTCCATGCACATTTCCTGAATATGTTCTGTTAGACCTGACAGCCTTAGGGTAGTTTTCCCCCAACCTTTTTGTGTTCTCCCCTCCTGTTTTGATGAAATTCATTTTAGTTCCAGTTCCTGAGGTCCCGTGCCCTTCGCTGGCATCAGTTTAGCTCCTCCCGTGAAGAAAAGGAGAAATGATGATGTTTTGGGCTCTCCGTGACCTATTTGCGCCAAGATCTCACCATCCACAAAGACTGCCAACACGATGCTCCAGTGGGCCTGACTCTTCGCCTTACAGTAACCAGCCATGATGATCTGCAATGTGAGAGCGCTTCATGCTACAGCATCCACAGCCCATGGTGACCGCCAAAGCAAAGCTCCAAGGCGAAGCCAACGCGAAGCACCAGTAACAACCATCTGGGACACCCAGCAGAATCTTTGCAGTACATGAATTCATAATCCCGGTCTGTTCTCCACACTACAGCGACAATCATCTATGACACTCTCCCTGCTATTAGCAGCCTCCTCCACCGCAAACTGGACTCTTCATGCTGGACTTTAAGAAGGTAACTTTTTCAGCTGGACTAATCTGGTCCCTGTATCAGGCTCACGTTTCATTGCTGTTACCCTGAATTTGAGTCTTTGCACTGGTCTAGAATAAGCATCAAACCACGACTGGCTATTTGTGTTTTTAGGTGCTATACTTACTTAAATCTTTGAAATTGCATATTCCCAGTTCTACTGATTGGATTTTTTGTCATTTGGTCTAATTTTATTTATTACATTTTACTCTGTTTTTCTAAATTGGTGTGGGATTTTTCTTTTGTTATGTTTTCACTTTATTACTGTTTGTGTACTGCATAAATAATTTACACATTGCCTCTAAGTTATTCCTGACTGCTTTTATGGCAAGCTACAAGCTAATTTTGTGACTTTTATGGTTCACCCTGATAAGAATTGTGGTTGTTGCTTGAGTAGGGTTTACACCCCTCACATTGTCCTATTAATTTTCATGTTCAATACATCGCCTTCTCTTCACCAGGTTCACAGTTATAAGCCATTCACCAAGCATTGTGTTTTATGATGTGCCTGTTGCTGTAATTTAATATTCTTTTAGGGTTTACTTGATGGAACTTACACAATTCATGCCAAATTGTGCATCTAGAGCACCAAAAGGATTGAGCAAGAGTTATACAAACTTATGGATCAGGAACTGAGTCCTGCTTTCTTACATGTTCTTACGAGTTTTGTTGGTTTATTTGGTGGCCGACTGTCACTAATAGAAATAAAATTTCCCTTTCACAGAGAGCATTGCGAGTCAGGTTGTTACTATCACAGCTATGTGATTCATACAAATGCCTGACTGAGGGCATAATGCCTTTGTTTTCAAAGAAGGGATTGGAGCTTTACAACATTCCTTGCGTTACAGTGGTTTATCGATTGAAGCAATTGTCAGAACAAATAAACAAATGGAGTTACTGAAGTGTAGAAAAAGAATAAAATATAACTTCTGCAGCTATTGCAAGCAAACATTTAATTTGTGTGAATACATAAAACACAAAAATAAGGCACAATGATCGCCAAATGAATCTCTGGCCTACGGAAATAATTCCATCCTGTAAAATTCTGTAGAAATACAGAAATAAAAAATACAACAAATATTTAGTCAGCTTGCGCCATGCACTGGCACAGTAGTAATGCATCGCTTCATAGAAGTCTTTCTTCAAATGAGGATTGGTTATGCTTTGGATCCAATCTTTCTTCTACCTCAAATTCGTTTTTGCCGGGAAAAGGTAAGAGGATTAAATTGATTTGAAGCATGTTTCTATATATCTGTCCTGTCTTTTTTCAGTAAATTAATTCCACAGTCCCTCAATGCGGTAAATTAATTCCACAGTCCCTCAATGCACAGTTTCTGACACTATCTGTTTTGTATATTTGCACCTATATGTTTGCTTTGTCAGGGATAAAAAAAAAACTCTCAGTGTGTGGAGTAACGTTTTGTGTTTTTTATAAGCAAAGTACAGCTTTGGGAGTTAGTTACGGAAAAACAAAAAAATTACAGTTTTGGCGAACCACCATCCAAATCAATAGCGGCTGTGAGAAAAGGGCTTATTAGGGAGTGTAACAAACTGGGTTATTAGTTGTGCAGGATGTGAGACCTGCACAAGTAATAGGTTCATACATGTATCTTAACTGGGAACCAAGTACCACATTGTAGCACTTGCCTCTCTCAGTGTAGTGAACCAGAGCAGACCAAGGCCTACTCAAGGTAAGTTGTGTGCGGCATCTACTGGAAGCAACACTTAATATAGTATTGGAAAAAGGAAAAGTACATTTATTACACACACATTCTACTAAATGCCATGTATTAATTTACAAATATGTACATCAGGTAGATGGAAATACCTTTTGTGACATTCTGAAATCACATTTGACCCCTAGTTGACCATGACCCCCAAGTTCACAATACCCCCATCTATAACAGATGTGACACCATAATATAAGGGGGTGTAATTTGAATTAAAGTAGGTCTATTTGCTTTGTCAAGGGGTAATCCCATCAAAATATGAGGCAAACCTATTGGCTTTGTGAAGGGGTCACCACTTCAAAAGGTAAGGCAAGCCTATTGGCTGTGCTTAGGGGTCCACTACATTAGAATATAAGATAATAATCCCATACTAGGATTCACAATTAAACCCAGTGGATTCAGTAATCAACTTTAAATGCTTTCACTATTAATAAGCATTGCATTGTTCATCAACAGTGTTGTCAATTAAGCATTTATTTTCAAAACAACATTAAACATAAGTTAAAGGCTTTCTTTTATCACTTTAGGCCACATAAAATGCAGTCATTGGACCAACCATTAGGGGTCCCTGCACTTCCATGCTGAGGAGAGGAAGCCCCAGCCCAATCAATGCTTAAACAATGCTGTACCTTGTCTGTGGGTCAAAGATTCCCTGCCCCCTGAAACGTAGGGTGCTTTCATTTAATCATTTTTGGGGGGCTGCTGCACCTCCTGTAGCCCCTTACAATGTGTTTAGGAATGTAGGCAGTGTCCCTGCCCTTTATGGGGCACCAGAAAGCACAAGCATGTATGCAAAAAATCACGGGGCATTATGGAGCACTCCCAGGTTAGAGCAGTAAATATTTTATTTGCAGGTTTGCCCGCTTTGTTCTTTAAGCATCCTCGAACCGCAGGTGTCCTTCTTTTTCCATTTCTTTTTATTCCTGTGTCCCTAAGCCCTCTGGACACCCAGATGCAGGTAAGGTTAAAGGAACAGCAAGGGGAACCTACTCGAAGCTGTCCCTTTGGCTCCCTGCTCACATATGCACATTGGGTGTATCGCATGGGAGCCAGCATTTCCTTAGTTTTCCCCCTGGCAGGAGCGGAATCTCTCCCACCCTTAGCCAGAATGGCTCTGTATGCCTGGGCGCGACCACCCAGAGGAGAGGTCAGTGCTGCTTTGTTCGAGGTCCCAGGACCCACTGTTGCTGCAGCGTCCCTCTTCCGATTTCGTGCCTTTTCTTGCATCAGTCACTGGGATGAGGATTTCCCCAGAACCAAAGTGAGTACTGGGATGGCAGCTCCACACACACCCTTCTCAACCATAAACATTTAAAATATTGTTGCACTGACCCCTGGGCCCGACCCACCTGGGGGGGGTAATTAAAGGAAGTTGCAACAGAGCCCTACATGCTCCTTTACTCGTTGTGGGCAAGTTTAAAATTCCTTCAGGAAGGTCATAAATACAGAGGTTATTTCGTCAATTCCTGTTCTCCAAATTTTACGCCTGCTTTTTTAATTAAATAATCTCCTTTTCTAAGTGAGCAATTTTATTTGTTTCATTGTGTGAATCAACTCTCTGCTGTTCCACCAAACAAACTTGATTTTCCATGACTGTTTATTTATCATCGAGATTCTGAATGCGTTTGTTGGTCTCTTAATCAAAAGGTTGCAGCACTCAAATTTCTTCCAACAATAGTTCCAAAGAAATGGGAGATGAAGACTTATCCGGTGAGGGTGGGTCCTGTTTCAAATGTTTGGTCATGGCAGAAGGTAACTGAACCTTATTTGGACCACCTGGTAAGGAGGAAGTGTGAGGAGTAGCAGATGCCGCCATATCAACAGTAGTAGGCACCCTGTCCATCAAAGAAGGATCCAAAATAGAGCGCACAAATGAAGAAGGGGCAAACTGTGTCCTTGATTTGCTAACTAAATGCTATTTCTTTAGTCTGCCCATACAGCTGCACCAGGCAAAGAGACCAAGAAAGTCTATAAACAGGCAATAATATGATCATCAGCAAAGCTTTCTGAGACACAATGAAGTAAAGAGTAATTCTCCAAATAAATGTAGAGAATGAGGAGAGAAACAGTCTCAAAAATCATGTTGGTCAATAAGAAAAACAAAATTGCGCAGTAAAAAGCATGAATAGTGCACTATTTATGAAAAATAAGAGTCTAACGAAGGTAAGTAATATGAGTTGTAGAAAGGCAAACATGTCAGAGCTAACATTGCCCATTAATTCAAAAGCCTAATTGAAAAAATAGAAGCCCAGATATCCCCAATTAAACTGAAGAAGTTCCAACCAAGCTTAAAAGCAGGCAAAACGTGACATAGAGTAATTGTTATTGGGACTTCAAACCACAGCGCGAAACAATAGGAGCCACAGGGAGGCAAAGAATCAGAAGCAGCTAAGGATAATTAAATTCAAAATGGCGGCAGCGAGTGAAGGGATGGCTGCAGTGAACAGAGAAAAACCACAAAGCTCTTCAGCTGATGAAAGGAGCACAGTCCTAGTATCCTTGCTTAATCCGCAGTGGATTATGACCCAAAGTCTCCGTCAAACAACATCGAAGACGTCGAAAAAAAAACACAATACATGTGATCAAGCAACATGTCATTTAATAACAGCTATAGCAGTAGAAGCATACAGGAGCCTCTACTTTAAACACCAGAGGAAGCAATGCATTATCAGGGTCAAACAGTAGCTGATTGACTCTTCAAAAGTCCCAGCTTCTTAATTCAAACACAAGAAATCGACTGGTGAGAGGGAGTTACGGATACTCAGGCTGTTATCTGCCACCTGAGTGAAGTTGGATTACTCTTTTCAATCTGTTGCCACACAGGTCAATAAACCCAATGGGCGAAATGAGTACCTTCTATGGAAGCTGATAAATTTTATATACTAAAAACCTATGCAACATTATGAAATATATCTTGTTAGAATGGGGGTCTCTAGTTGGCAAGGGTTTGCACCTTTGTCCAAGTAGGGACCCTTACTTCTAGTCAGGATAAGGGAGTTACACTCCTAAAATAACCCCTGCTCACCCCCTTGGCAGCTTGGCACGAGCAGTCAGGCTTATCTTAGAGGCAGTGTGTAAAGCATTTACACATAACCAACAGTAATACAGTGTAAGCACTACAAAAGGACAACACACCAGTTTGGAAAAATATTTTTATACACTTAAGACAAGACCAAAACTGATAAAAATCTACAATACTTAGAAATCTTCAGTTATCAAAATAACCTTGAAAAACAGTTCCTTGAAGTCGATAGCTCCCTCTGGGGCTATCACGGAGTCGTGAACAAACAAATCCAAACAGTTCTGCCTGACCGCGGCGTCGCAGGCGTCGGTTCCGGAGGACGGTGCAGGAGTCGTCGGGCCCTCGAAGTCACACGCGATGCAGATCGAACTCCTCGCGATTGAAGTCAGGAGTGCTGGCATCGGCAGGAGTCGGGTGCTGCGGTGCGAAGTGCAGCGGTGCGGCGTGCGATGCCCTCAGGTCGCGGTGCGAGCAGCGGCTCGGTGGCAGCGTCAGATGGCATCGTCGGTGAGACCAGGGTCGCGATGTGAAGTGATGCAGTGCTCGTCACAGTGCTGGCAGGTCACGATGCAAGCAGCGTCGTCGTCATTGCTGAAGCGCTGTTGTTGGCTGACGAACTGGAGTCAATGGCGCCGGTGTTGGTAGGCCAAGGCTGTGGTGCGGGATGAGGGCGGTGCATCTGTAACTTTACGAGCGGTGCCCTTGAACCACCGTGCAAGCAGCGGCATCGATTTCGGCGTGGAGCGGCGTCATCGGGGATACCAAGGCGGCGTCATGAAGCGAGGCAATGCGGAGTGCGGTGTCCACAGGTCGTCGTGCGAGCAGCGGCTCGGTGGCGGCATCAGCAGGCGTCATCGGTGAGACCAGGGTCGCGGTGCGGCATTGCGGCGGTGCCCTCTGCGGTGCCTTCAGGACACAGAGTCGGCAGCGGCGTCCTAAACGGCGTCGGATTGCTTTTTCTTCTGTTGCAGCACAAAACACACAGTTCCCAGTGCTGAGGGCAGAAGAACTTGAAGTCTTTGCTGTTCCTGAGACTTCTTGAACAAGGGGCATGCTCTAACTCAAGCCCTTGGAGAAACTCACAAAAATAGATTGCAGAAAGTCCAGTCCAGTCCTTTCACTGCCCAAGACAGAAGCAGCCACTGCAGGCCAACACAGCAAAGCACTCAGCAAAGCGGTAGTTCCTCCTCACAGCTTCTCCAGCTCTTCTTCTTGGCAGTGTTCTTGGTACAAAAGAGTTCTTAAGTTCTGGGGTCTGGGCCCCAATATTTATACCACCAAATCCTTTGTTCTCTGAAGGCAAAGAGTGTCTTTACCCAGCCAAAACCAGTTCTGTCCTCACTGGTGCAGCTTCCTGGCAGGGGGTGGAGACGGCATTGTGCAAGGCAGACCAGGCCCATTCAGGTGCAAGGAAATCTCCTCCCACTACTCTAAATGCAATCCAGGTCTATTCAGCCCAGCCCTGACCCATCAGACGGCTGGAGCCGCTGCTCCTCTCCAGCCCCTGTCATCCAAAAGCCAGACATGCTATACACAAACCTAGCAGAGGCACACTGGATGGTTAAGCAAGAAAATACCTACTTTCTAAAAGTGGTATTTCCAAACAAGAATGTAAAAATCACCCTCACTGAAAGATGCATTTTAACATTCTGAGTTCAGGCATACTAAACTTTATTTTTCTACCTAGTTCCCAGGGCCAGTTATGTTTATAAGATGTTATAAACAAACTCCCCATTCCGTCCTATAGGAACTGGTAGCCTTGCTATAGAGAAAAACGAAATTGGCAGTAATTCACTATCAGGACATGCCACACTCACCAGGGCATGTCCTACCTTTCACATAGACTGCACCCTGCCCCCAGGGGTACCTTGGGCCTACCTTAGGGGTGACTGACATGTAAGAAAAGGGAAGGTTAGGGCCTGGCAAGTGGGTACACTTGCCAAGTTGACATGGCAGTCCCAGACTGCACACAGTCTCTGCAATGGCAGGCCAGAGTTACATTTACAGGCCGTTTGCCTGCGTGGCACAATCCAGTGCTGCAGCCCACTATCAGCATTTGATTTACAGGCCCTGGCAAGCTCAGTGCACTTTACTAGGGACTGACAAGTAAATCAAATATGCCAATCACGGAAACACCAATCCATAACACAGTTTACAACAGGAGCACTTGCACTTTACCACTTATCAGCAGTGAGAAAAGTGTGCAGAGACACTAAGCCAGCAAAAACAGAGTCAAAACCGGTAGGTCAGAAAGCAAAAACTCAGGGAAAATACGCCAAAAGATGCCAAGTCTAACACATGTCCCCTCCAGCTGAAAGTAGGGAGAACTACCCAACCTCCTGGAAGCTCTTTTCACTAAGGCGGAGGAACCTGGACAGACCATCTGCATTGGCGTGTTCTGTGCCAGGGCGGTGTTCCACCGTAAAGTCCATTCCCTGTATGGAGATAGACCACCTCAGCAGTTTTGGATTCTCACCCCTCATTTGCATCAACCATCTGAGGGGCCTGTGGTCTGTCTGAACCCGGAAGTGAGTCCCAAACAGGTAGGGCCTCATCTTCTTCAGTGCCCAGACCACAGCGAAAGCTTCCCTGTCTATGGCACTCCACCTCTGTTCCCTGGGGAGTAGTCTCCTGCTAAGGAAGACTACAGGCTGGTCTAGGCCCTCTTCATTCAGTTGTGAGAGCACCGCTCCCACACCATGCTCTGAAGCCTCAGTCTGCACAACGAATACCTTGGAGAAGTTGGGTGCCTTGAGCACGGGCGCCGTGCACATGGCGGCCTTCAGGGCATCAAAAGCCTTCTGGCAGGACTCAGTCCAGATCACCTTCTTGGGCTGCTTCCTGGAAGTCAGCTCTGTTAAGGGGGCAACAACGGTGCAATAGCCCTTAACAAACCTCCTGTAGTAACCGGTGAGACCTAAAAAGGCTCTCACCTCTGCTGGGTCTTAGGGGGCTCCCAAGCCATAATGGTGTCAATCTTGGGCAGTAGGGGCACCACCTGGCCTCTTTCTACCTGGTGTCCCAAGTACACCACAGAACCCTGCCCGATCTGGCACTACTGGCCTTGATCGTGAGGCCTGACCTCTGCAGAGCCCTCAACACTTCCCTGAGGTGCAGCAAGTGTTCTTCCCAGCTGGAACTGAACTCTGCAATGTCATCCAGGTATGCAGCACTGAAATCCTCCAGTCCAGCCAACCCCTGGTTGACCAACCTCTGAAAGGTGACAGGGGTATTCTTCAACCCAAAGGGCATCACCCGGAACTGGTAATGTCCTTCTGGGGTTGAGAATGCTGACCTCTCCTTGACCCCATTGGTTAAGGCAATCTGCCAGTACCCAGACGTCAAATCAAACGTGCTGAGGAACCTGGCAGCTCCCAACCGATCAATGAGCTCATCAGCTCTGGGGTTGGGGTGCGTGTCAGTCCTGGTGACGGCATTGAGCCCACGGTAGTGGCACCGGGTGCAGCAGCCTTTGGGACCAAGACCACTGGGCTCGCCCAAGGACTGTTTGAGGGCTCAATCACCCCTAACGCCAACATCTTAGAGACCTCCTATTTGATGCTGGCCCTGACCCTGTCAGTCAACCTGTAAATCTTGTGTTTTACAAGAGGCCTATCACCAGTGTCCACGTCATGGGTACACCAGTGAGTAACACCTGGGGTCAGAGAGAACAGTGGGGCAAACTGTCCCAACAACTGGTGACAGTCGCTCTGCTGCTCTGGGATCAGTGTAGGGGAGAGGATCACACCTTCCACTGACCCATCGTGCTCCTTGGTGGACAGGAGGTCAGGGAGAGGTTCACTCTCCTCTTCCACCCCATCATCTGTCGCAAAGAGAATGCTCACTTCGGACCTCTCGAAGTGGGGCTTGAGGCGGTTCACTTGCAGGACCCTCAAAGGGTTCCTTGGAGTCCGCAAATCCACCAGGTAGGTGACATCACGTTTGCGCTCCACCACGTCAAACAGCCCAGTCCACTTGTCCTGCAAGGCACAAGGTTCCACAGGGGCCATGACCCACACTTTTTGACCAGGTTGAAATTCAACCAGAGTGGCATTCTGGTCATACCACTTCTTCATTTCTTCCTGGCTTGCTTCTAGGTTCGCCTGAGAGAGTTTTCTGAAGCGGGCAGTTTGGTTTCTGAAGGCCAGCATGTAACTAAACACATCCTGGGGAGTTTTCCTGGGAGCTGCCTCCCAGCCTTCCTTCACCAAACTCAGAGGTCCTCTCACATGGTGACCATACAGAAGATCAAAGGGACTGAACCCAAGAGACTTCTGTGGCACCTCCCTGTATGCAAAGAGAAGGCATGGCAAGGGGACATCCCACTTGCCCCTCATGGGTTCTGTTGGACCCTTAATCATGCCCTTCGAGGTCTGGTTGAATCTCTCCACCAGACCGTTACCTTGAGGGTGGTAAGGAGTGGTGAACTTGTAGGTTACACCACACTCCCTCCACAGGGATGTCGTATACTTGGATATTAAATTGGTGCCCCTGTCAGAAACCACCTCTCTGGGGAATCCCATGTGGTAAAAGATCCCCATTAATGCCCAGCCCACCACTGGCGCCGTCGTTGTCCTGAGAGGGATTGCCTCCGGGTACCGGGTGGCATGGTCCACCAAGACCAGAATGTACCTGTTGCCCATGGCTGTCTTGGGATCCAGTGGCCCCACAATGTCCATCCCTACCCTTTCAAAGGGTGTTCCAACAACTGGAAAAGGTTGGAGAGGAGCTTTGACCTTCCTCCCACTCTTACCACTGGCCTGGCAAGTTTGGCAAGACCTACAATGTCCATCCGACTGCCTTCGCATTTGGGGCCAGAAGAAGTGGGTGACAAGCCTGTCAAAGGTCTTGTCATGCCCCAAATGTCCTGCCAAAGGCATGTCATGAGCCAGACCCATGAGGAAGGTCCTGAAGCGCTGGGGTACCACCAGCACACGGGCTGACCCAGGCTCAGCAACCTTAGGCTCACTATACAGGAGACCATTCTACCAGTAGATCCAATGTGATCCAGACTGATCACCAGCTGCCATTTCTGCAGCCTGCCACCGCAGACCCTCCAGAGAAGGGCACTCTTTCTGCTCCCTGCCGAATTCTTCCCTGGTGGGACCTCCTTCTTGCTGCCAATGGGTCAGCTCAGAGATGATCCCCAGTTCAGCTACCTGCTCCCCTGTAGGCACCGGGGCATCCCCCTCAAGGTCAGCCTCCTCCCAGTCTGTGGGAACTAAGGGGGCCGGTTTCCTGCGCCCCCTGCCCTTTCTTTTGGCAGGGACATGGGCCACTGTTTCAGGCTCCAGGTCCTTCTGATCTCCCTTCCTGGCCGCCATTGACCGAGTGGACACACATGCTCACTCTGGCAACCCAAGCATCTCCAAGTGAGACCGAGCTCAGCATCCTTCCACAAGGACTGCTCCAGGTCGTTACCTAGCAGACAATCTACAGGCATGGTAGGGCTCACAACCACCCTCAGGGGACCTGAGACCCCCCATTCAAAGGGAACCTGCGCCACCATACACTTGTGCTCTGAGTTGTCTACCGCAACTACTTGATGGAATGCCCCGGGGACTACCTGCTCCTCAGAGACCAGGTGACACCGGACTGAGGTTACACTGGCTCCAGTATCTCTGAGAGCCTCTACCCTTTTCCCATTGATGGTCACCCAGGTGCTGTATTTCTTTGTGTTAGGGGGAACCTGGTTTCCTGGGACCATCTCACTGTCCCCTAGTGAGACGAGGGTCATTTCTGCGGGATCCCCACCCTCCTGTGGGTATCCCACCTCCCCAAGTGCTACACTCGCCAACACATTGGTCTGCCCACCTGTGGGTGGCTGTGCCCTCTTGGGATACTTGGGGTCCCCCTTCAAGTGACCCACTTGGTCACATGCAAAACACTTGCGGGGGCCAGTCTCAGCAGGCTATCCTGAAGAGACCCCTTGTTTCTTGTCTCCTGGGGGATGGGAACCTTTACCCTGGGTGTTAGTTTGGGGCCCTTTAGAGAACTCCTGTGCTTTACCCTTGTCCCCCCCACTCTTCTGCTGGGGACCCTGCCCACCTTTGGCTGAGTCTCCCCCAAACGCTTTCTTGTGGACCCTGGTACTCACCCAGTGGTCCGCCTCCATAGCAAGCTTCCTGGGGTCAGTCAGCTTACTATCAACTAGGTGCTGGTGCAGATCTGCAAAACATAGACTAGACAAGTGCTCCCATGCAATCAAATTGTAGAGCCTCTGATAATCTGTCACATTACTGCCCTTCACCCAGCCATCCAGTGACCTGCAAAACGAATCTACACATTCCAACCAAGTGTTGGCATCAGTCTTTTTACTGGAGCTAAACTAATCCCTGTATTTTCAGGAGTGAGACCATACCTAGTGAGGAGAGCATTCTTCATGTCAGCGTAGGTGAGGTTCTGCCCCTTACCCAAAGCTATCAGAGTATCCCTTGCTTCTTCTGGAAAGAGAGGCCACAGCCCCGCCCCCCAATTCCTTTCAGGGACCCCATTCATGTGAATAGACAACTCGTACCCTTGAAACCACCTTTGTATGTCATCTCCCTTCTTGAATTCCTTGCCTACATTCTTGGGGATGTGCACAATTCTGTCTACCTGTACTGATGAATTGCTGCCACATCTGAGCTGGGCCTACTCCTTAGTTCCAGCTCCTTAAGACTTCTCTCATGATCTAAGATCATCTTCCTTTCTTCCATGGCTGTTCTTTTCTCCTCCCTCTCATTCTCCATCCTGAGTTTCTCCATTTCGAACTTCCTTGCTTCCCGCCTGTCCTCCAGCTCCTCTGGGGACAGGCCACTGCTGCCTGGTCTGGAGGGCTCCCCCCATCCCAAAAGCACATCCTCCCTAGGAGTAGGCTCCTCCGCCTCTCCACTGAGATCTCCAGATTGCCCACTGGCATTTCTGGCTGCTACCCAGGTCCTCAGCGCCTTTTGTAGCTCCTCCTTCCTAGTGAGGCCTCTGACTTGGACTTTTAGGTTTTTGCAAATCGCTTTCAATTCTTTCACATTGTAGGATTCCAACTTATCATCCTCAAAGGCACCTTCCAGGGATGCAACAGATGATGCTCTTGATTCAGGCATGATGAAGTAGCAAGTTCAAACTGGCAAGATCAAAAATAGGCCAAAAAGAAAAAGAACCAGTATGTGGCACGTAATGGTCTGCGATATGGTAGTAGTGCACACCAATCACAGTAAGTCAAGTGCAAACACAAGTCCTATCCTCACCGCTGACAACCAATGTTAGAAATGGGGGTCTCTAGTTGGCAAGGGTTTGCACCCTTGTCCAAGTAGGGACCCTTCCTTCTAGTCAGGATAAGGGAGTTACAATCCTAAAATAACCCCTGCTCACCCCCTTGGTAGCTTGGCACAAGCAGTCAGGCGTATCTTAGAGGCAGTGTGTGAAGCATTTGCACATAACCAACAGTAATACAGTGTAAGCACTACAAAAGGACAACACACCAGTTTAGAAAAATATTTTTATACACTTAAGACAAGACCAAAACTGTTAGGAGCGCTGGTGTTGGCAGGCATCGGGGCCTGCATTGCGATTTGCAGCAGTGCGGTGTGCGATGCCCTCAGGTTGCGGTGCGAGCAGCGGCTCGGTGGCGGCGTCAGAAGGCGTCGTCTGTGAGACGAGGGTCGTGGTGCGGAGTGATGCAATGCTCGTCATGGTGCAGGCAGGTCACGGTGCAAGCAGCGTCGTCGTCATTGCTGAAGTGCTGTCGTCGGCTGACGAACTGGAGTCGATGGTGCCGGCGTTGGTAGGCCAAGGCTGCGGTGCGGGATGAGGGTGGTGCATCTGTAACTTTACGAGCGGTGCCCTCGAACCACGGTGCAAGCAGCGGCATCGATTTCGGCATGGAGCGTCGGCTTCGGGGATACCAAGGGAGTGTTGTGAAGCAAGGCGATGCGGAGTGCGGTGCCCATAGGTCGCGGTCCGAGCAGCGGCTCAGTGTCGGCATCAGCAGGCATCGTCGGTGTGACCAGGGTCGCGGTGCGGCATTGTGGCGGTGCCCTCTGCGGTACCTTAAGGACACGGAGTCGGCAGCGGCGTCAGATTGCTTTTTCTTCTGTTGCAGCACAAAACACACAGTTCCCAGTGCTGAGGGCAGAAGAACTTGAAGTCTTTGCTGTTCCTGAGACTTCTTGAACAGGGGGCAAGCTCTAACTCAAGCCCTTGGAGAAACTCACAAAAATAGATTGCAGAAAGTCCAGTCCAGTCCTTTCACTGCCCAAGACAGAAGCAGCCACTGCAGGCCAACACAGCAAAGCACTCAGCAAAGTGGTAGTTCCTCCTCACAGCTTCTCCAGCTCTTCTTCTTGGCAGTCTTCTTGGTCCAAAAGAGTTCTAAAGTTCTTGGGTCTGGGCCCCAATATTTATACCACCAAACCTTTGTTCTCTGAAGGCAAAGAGTGTCTGTACCCAGCCAAAACCAGTTCAATCATCAAGTGAGCTAGAGGACGTTACCCAGGACGTTTTTTGCCGCTGTTCGTTACGGCACAGGAGCCGCCTCATTTTCAAACTGTCCCTGGATCCAGGAGGGTACAGTTGTTTCTCAGCACCAATATAATCTACAATCCTTTGACAATCTATATACAAATACCCTATTACACTAAGAAGCTTATATCCACTTTTTAAGGCACAGGAGTCGCTTCATCTTCTAACTGTCCCTGGACCCAGGAGGGTACAGTTGTTTTCTTAGTATCAACACAGTCTACAATTCTTCTACAATTTTTGTACAATAACCCGTTACCCTTAGAAGCCCATACTCACTTTTTAAGCCCTGATGAAGTCCACACCAGTTGGACAAAATGCGTCGGCTGTTTGGCTGTCGTTTTATTGAATAAGAAGAATAAAAGATTATTATCTTTTGGTGCCGGTGGTGCAACCACATTTGTGTTAAAACCAGTTCTGTCCTCACTGGTGCAGCTTCCTGGCAGGGGGTGGAGACGGCATTGTGCAAGGCAGACCAGGCCCATTCAGGTGCAAGGAAATCTCCTCCCACTACTCTAAATACAACCCAGGTCTATTCAGCCCAGCCCTGACCCATCAGACTTCTGGAGCCGCTGCCCCTCTCCAGCCCCTGTCGTCCAAAAGCCAGACATGCAATACACAAACCTAGCAGAGGCACACTGGATGGTTAGGCAAGAAAATACTTACTTTCTAAAAGTGGTATTTTCAAACACAGAATGTAAAAATCACCCTCACTAAAAGATGCATTTTAACATTCTGAGTTCAGGCATACTAAACTTTTTTTTCTACCTAGTTCCCAGGGCCAGTTATGTTTATAAGATATTATAAACAAACTTCCTATTCTGTCCTATGGGAACAGGTAGCCTTGCAAAAGTGAAAAGGAAATTGGCAGTAATTCACTATCAGGACATGCCACACACACCAGGGCATGTCCTGCCTTTCACATACACTGCACCCTGCCCACAGGGGTACCTTGGGCCTACCTTAGGGGTGACTGACATGTAAGAAAAGGGAAGGTTAGGGCCTGGCAAGTGGGTACACTTGCCAAGTCAACATGGCAGTCCCAAACTGCACACAGGCTCTGCAATGGCAGGCCAGAGTTACATTTACAGGCCGTTTGCATGGGTGGCACAATCCAGTGCTGCCGCCCACTAACAGCATTTGATTTACAGGCCCTGGCACACTCAGTGCACTTTACTAGGGACTGACAAGTAAATCAAATATGGCAATCATGGAAACACCAATCCATAACACAGTTTACAGCAGGAGCACTTGCACTTTACCACTGATCAGCAGTGAGAAAAGTGTGCAGAGACACTAAGCCAGCAAAAACAGAGTCAAAACCGGGAGGTCAGAAAGCAAAATATCTGCATGCAATTTCTTACAATGGCGTTATCTTTTACGGAGCTAGCTGTTTGTACCCTGTTAAGTCAGATTATTTAAAACTTTTTTAACTAAAGTATAACATTTCATTCTTTTTAATTCCATAATATTTGTTTCATTAGTATGAAGTTGTAGACCTCAGCAATTATATTTTACTTTACGGATGCTTGTAAAAGGAGGCACAATAAAATGGAATAGATATTAGTAACAGTATGGGACATTACTCTCTTCAATCCTTATACTAATTTTCTTCACAATACTGATCATGTACCCTTTGCTGAACTCTGAACTCCTTTCATTTTCCCTGATCTCAAATTTTCCCTCAACAAGAATTCTGGAACTTTCTAGCACAGTTAGAACCCCCTATGTTTATTTACAGGAGGATACGGGTTATTTTGTTTTTATGGATGCGGGGCATCTGCCAAAAATCGGCAGATATCCTATCTAACCTATTTAGAATGCGTACATGGCTATACACTCTAAATATCGAGAACTAAATATATGCCTATGTTTGGTGAATTTCCTGTGTCTGCCAAGCTCTACCCCATAAAAGTCGTATTTGCCTTCACTTGCAAGCTGAAAGCAATGTTATCTGTATAGCTCTGACACAGAACACGCATGTGACAGTTTATTTTAAGACCTATGTTGGAACTACTGTCCCAGCAAATACTGTACAGCTATTTATTGTGGCGCCTACAGGAGCAGCTTAAAATAGCATCACAGTAAGTTATTTGTCTAACTTATGGAGGCATCTGTAAACATACAGCAACCGTTGTGGATACCATTGGAAACAAAATAAAGCTAAGAATTACATTTGGAAATTTAGAAATCAGTATCTAACAGTAAGTTGTAGTGTTTTATAAAATACATTTTCTACATCAATGAGGGCTATTTGTTTATTACATGTCAGGTGTGAGAAATGTCCACCTATGTTACTCAGACGACCAGAATTCAAAGAGTAAGCCACTGTCGTCGAATGAATAATGTATTTTTCCATTGAAAGGAGAGAAGCCTGTGCTAAGCTTAATTGCTAGAACAAGCCATGTAGGTGGCGCTTTGCACATACATGAAAGACGAATGTTTCCCTTGGAACAGAGACGAATATAACGCATTCCACTTCTAAAGTGCTTATAGGCAGTACAATACATTTAATGAAAGTAAATAGTCTATTTGTGCCGAAACATAGAAAGCATGTTGTAGTTACGGGATGCCCATGTTAGGCCAGGTCACTTTAAGTTTGTTAACTATGTGTCACAATGCTTGAAAGGTTTTATTATGCAATGCCTGCTTTGCCAAAGTCTTTCAGGGGGTCATCTCGTTGCCCTGCAGGCCGCCACATCTAAGTTCATTGACCTAATATGAACTTCCTTTACATGTTGATGTTGTTTCAATAACCTAGCTTTCTGACAGCCTGTCTTCTTCCCTGCTGGGGATATTGACTTTATTGATTTTTCTGCACTTGATATTTTCTGCACTATGATATTCATAGCAGTTCCTTTCGCTTTTAACTGATTTGCTTTATGATTGAAGTTCTAACTGACTTCTCCAGTACCTCTTCATATTCAAATTATAAGAGCTGTCGAGTTTATGATAGAAAGGCAGGGTTACCTTAGAGAGGTTCTGTTATACCTCTGTTCATTGACGCTGCAGATATGCTACAAGCAAGCAATATTGCCCTCCTCTGCGTTGGCTGAGTAGTTGAAGTCAGAGTACGATTGGGGTGCAGTACGCCCCTCAGACTTCTGTGACCTGGTGCCAGTGGGCCTGCTGCACTATAGACAGATACGCCAATACCTGTGATTTAACAGCCGAGTTATGGTGTTGTGGATATTAGTATAAATGCATTCAGTTTTTGTCGTTTTGTTCGCTTTTCTTTGGCTTGTGATCTTCTGTAAGTCACAAGAATAATGCTCAACATTGAAGCCCTCAGAAAAATAATATACCTGACTAAAATGTCCCTCTTCTCTACCTCAAATAGTGGAATTAATTAGTCACATTAAAAATTATGTAGGCTATAATGGGTTCTGAAAAGAGTCACAGCCGGATAGACACAGGCCAGCCATATTAATGACACTCCAGTGGATTTAAAGGGGTCGCATTTACTTTCATTATCTCGGCTCCTAACATGCACAAGGTACACGATGAAAGCATTAATGCCATCTGGGATATTGAAGTGGATGCAAAGAGGTGGACGTGGAAAGCAACCAAGTCAAAATAAAAGAATGAAAAATAACGAAATGTGTTCTCAGAAACAATATCGAGAACAGCACCAAAGTAAGAAGTACCAGAACACCGTGACTGAGCGAATTTTAATAATGCAACCTTGCTGACACTGAGATAAACGGAGAAGGCTTCAGATGTTTATCTCTAACAGTGTGGGGTGTGTAGGGGGGGGGGGGTCCATTATTCACAATAAACTGACACGCTAATGGCCTCCCATAAACATTTTAAGTGAGCACTACAAGTGCTTAGGTTGTCACTTTGTGCTGTGAGGGGATGATGCATTCTAATAAATAATCCGATAGAAAAGATTGAATTAGTGCAGTATTTACCAGGTCTCATTTAAAAGCCTATGTTATCAGTGTTTAGCATATCTGTGGAGTTCATTGGAGTACATAAATACATGACAGTAAATGTTATATATATTGGTTCAATACACTACATGATAATAATGAGAGGAGCAGATCACTTTTTTATGGATCTAATTGATGGCAGTAGTCTACTTAGCTATATTTAAAGATGAGCGACTGACGCCCTATTACTGTTCATTGCTGATTTTTCAAGAAAAGATATGTACCCTTTCAGTTGCACTAGTAGAAATTCTAACCCTGTTGAAGTGAGAACAATATGAGCGAAGACATTCATTGCATTTCACTTCAGAAATATGAGTGGCCAGAAGTCAGTCTTGCAGATAGGAAGATATCATCCCTAAATTCCACCCAAGTATGTGGCATCACCGCACAAATGTTTAAATATACGAGAGGGAGACAGAGATACACAGCTTCCTACATGTCTTCGCTTTAAGACCAGGAAATCTGCTCCCTGAACATCCACAGAGGACTAAATAGCTGAGTACTGTGGAAAGTAAATTGGGCCTTGGCAAGTGTTTTACTTTATAATCTGACTCTGTCTTATTCTTTTGAAATTCTGGTCAGTTTCCAGAATGAAAATTATTTGACAAATAGACCCTGGTATTTATAAAGATTTAAAACATTGAATTGTTTGTATTGCTTTGAGACACCATGAAATATGTTTGCTTTTTCTCCAGTATTCTGAAATGTTTTTCTTCTACTTTTATAAGCAATACTTTACAGAAAATCATTGGCAAAGCCAACAGCTTGGCACTCACATTCTAAAGATGAGATCTATTAGTTTGCTTGTTGAAAAAGCAAAAAGTATTCCTTAAAGGAACCAGTGCAACTGCACAAATAAATCAGGGGCGTAACACAGGCCCCCGCAGCCCCCGCGTTGCGGGGGGGCCCCGCGCTCCAGGGGCCCCCTCCGCCAAGCAAGAAAGCACTGCACACATCACTGTGCCTGGGATGTGATTATATGTTGGTTAGGTTACGTAACTTACGTTACGCTTGTCTCGCCGTCGTTGCACCTCGTGTGAGCTGGTCATTGTCATGCGCATTCGCATTGCGCAATTAAAAGTGCGCACAAGGACGAGGAAGGCATGCCATCAATCCGAGACGGGTGAGAGGGTGTGGCGGCTGCGGCCATAATTTAATTATTGCTAGCCCCTGGCTTGCTTTGCCCGGTCTTCTGGCACCCGCTCGCGCTTTTCACTGAAGCTGCAGGCCAGGGCTCATGTGAGTCTCAGAGGGTGGGGTGGGCTCTGGGCTGGGCAGCATACTGGACATCACATGCTTCATGGGGCAGGCCATAAAACGTAATGTAGGCCCCGCAGCCCCCGTGTTCCAGCCTCTCTGTAATGTGAGGGGCCCCAGTGGGATCTCCAGGCACACAGACATGCACCTCTTCGAAAAGGTTTTGAAGCGCGCGTGCTAGGCACTATGCAGTCCCAAACTCGGCGCTGCACATGTTCAACATGTTGAGGGCCACGGCCACCAGTGACCTCAACAAAGCAAACTTCTCTCTGACCTGGACCTTGAGAAGTGCATGTCTTTATCTGAGCAATGGGGTATCACCTACCTTGTCTTGGGGACCCCCATCTTGCAGGGCCACGCGAGTTCCTAGATTCGGGGGTTTCTCGGATGATAAAAGAGTGCTGCTGACGCTGTGGTCTCTCTCTTCCTCATGCCACACATGCTGCTCTCCTGGGGCTGCTTGTCTGCTGATGTCTCCTGAGGCTGACGCACGGTGTTCTCTCTTGCTCTAGACTAGTTACTGCTCATAGGCTTTGTGCCCCGCATGTCTCGGAGTGCATGTCTTGAGTGTCTCTTTCAGACTTTGTATGTTTCGGTGTCCTTGTCTCTTTGTCCCTTTCCCCCGAGGTGTCTTCCGCCAGTGGTTGTACTCGCGGTGACCTCTCAGTCACGATGTATGTCTCTCTCCACTCTGGTGCCTCTGTGCCTCTCCCTTGTCTGTCTCTCTCCACCCCGGTGTGACAGCGTGCCTTCTCGCCCTCCGTCTTTTCTTTTATTTATCTCTACTCACGGACTGTCTTTTTATCTATTCCTTTTCTGTGTCCGTCTCTTCTCCATGTTACACTCGGCTTCGGCTGCCTCTCTGCTGCTCTCTTCTGTGGCTCACCCCCCTTATCTATTCACCTCTGTGCCTCTTTCTCATGTGTGCTTCTCGCTCTGCCCCACCTCTCCCCCACTATATCTGTCACTCCTGTCTGTCTATCCTTGGCCCCTGTGTCTCCTCCCCCCTGCTGTCTCTCCTATCCCTCTGTTTCTCCTCTCTCAGTGCAGCCGCTCCTCTGTGCCTGTCTCTCTTCTGTGCCTGTCTGTCTCTCCTCTGTGCCTGTGTCTCCTCAGTTCTGCTCCTCACACTGTTACCTCCTGTTACCTTGCATGTTTCGAGTGCAGCACGCCGCTCGCTTCCTCATTCCTCCGACAGAGCTTACCAGAAAGGTGCGGAGGAGAGGGTGTCCCAAGAACTTGTACGACATCAGCGTTCTTTCTATTTCTCACACTTCCATCTTCCTGCCTTTCCACCTTTCCCTCCCTCTTCACCTCTCCTTTCTTTCTTCTTCCTTCCCCCCTCCTTCTGTTTCTTATTTTTCTGTTTATTTCATTCTTTTTTGTTGTTTCCTACTCCTATTTCTTTTGCTTGTGTTTCTTTCTCTTCATCCCCCTTTTTCTTTCTTCCTTCTTCTCTATTTCTTCCTATCACATCTATCTTCCTTCCTCCTTTCCTTTCCTTCCCTTCCCTTGCCTTCTCTTCTTTTGTGTAGCACACTTTTACAATTTCTTTCTTTTTTCCTTGTTCTGTGCCGGGGCTCCCTTTGTGTAGCGGTCGCACTCGATAAGCAGCATTCCACTCATTTGATTAAAGAGAGGTGCACTATGAGTGCAGTTTTAAAGAGGAGAGGGAGGTGGCTACTTAGAACACGCTAGAGTGTGTACAAACTCAGCAGAGCAAAGAGGCTAAAAGATTCAAACCTGGATGTGGTGCCACGCAGCTTGGGAGTGGCTAGTTTGTGGCGGGCAGCAAAGTGTATCTTGCATGCGGGTATACAGCGAGAGCGTGTGATCAGGTAAATAGGCCACACTTGCGTCAGTAGTTGTTTGCAGACAAACACCAGGTATTGTGTATGAAAGAGGAGGCGAAACATTGTTTGGGGTGGTCAAAGAGGGTTTGATTGGCAGAGCTGAGGTCCGTGTCCAGTAAGGCAAGAGCATATCATGGAAGGTTGGAAAGGAGCTTTTACAGTTGTCTATTTTGCTCATTAATAAGGCATTGATTAGGCCTCTGCAGAGAGGAAGGGAAGGCTTTGGACGATTTCATGTATATTCCCTTGTATCCTGTTGCTGGGCAGTGGTGAGAGGAAAGCTTAGAAGCTTCCAGTGCTGAGTTTAACAGAACTCCTTTATTACTTACCAGTTACTTTCATTATATACTCTTCCTTTTCCCAGTCCTAAGAGTTGAGGAAGGACTGGCTTCTGACCCTCCTCCAAGGGAGGTACTAGACAGAGCTCTACCCTAAACACTTCCTGAAATTGTAAACATAACAAAATACATCTATGCCTCCCACAACTTCAAGAGAGGGAGGGAGGGAGTAGGACTGGGGCAAGGAAAAGTATACTCAGGATAATGAAAAGTGCCAGTTCGTAATCAGGGCATTACTGCTTTGTTACACTTCTTTATCTCAGTTATAGGATTTGAGGATATAATAAACAAAAGAGGCATGGTTGAACAAACAAAAAAAGAAATTGATGCTGCACCCATACATTTACCCTGGAAAATAAATAAAATATATTAATGTATTCACTGCTTCAAAGACTGAAGGAACCAACATAGCCACAATATTTAACACATGCAGTCTGTAAAGTGGCTGCTCAGTGCACCCTAGACACTGAAATTCTCAGGGCCACTGCCCAACAAGTAGCCAAACGCCTTATGGAGCAGCCCAAAATAGAAGGAGAGAAAGAAATATGTGACAACTCATAAGAGGTTAAAATTGCATTTCATACTCAATGACTAAAGGTATCCACTGAAGGTTTATATCATTTTCTTACTCAACCAAAAGTCATAAAAAATTATCTGATGAACGAAGTTCAGAAGTTCTCTGAAGGTAAATGCATACAGCTCTGTCCACATCTAGAGAGTGCAGAGGAATCTCCCCAGGTAAAGAAGTGGAAGGATATAGATAAGGACGAATAATTTCTTTTGGAATGAAAGCAGGAGAGAGACGTAGGACAAGGACCACAGGAAAGAAAAGAAGAAAAAAATGTAGGGCACCAATTTGCTCTATTCTCCTTGCCAAAGCGATGGCCTCCAGAAAAACTACATTAGCAGAAAGGATATTAAAAGGGGCCTCTTTTAAGAGCTCAAACGGGCCAGCTGGAAAGCCTTTGCAACTAATGAAAGATCTCAGGGAGGAACCAAAAAATCATATCTTAGGCCTTTGAAAGAAAACACTTTTTTTTTAAAATAACACCATTTTGCTCCACTGTAAGGATTTCATCATGATTTATTAAAGAGACAAAATCCCACCCAGATGATAACCAGGTTGGGAAGGCCGTTCATTTGGTATAAGACCAGGACCATGCAGATGCAGCTGAGGTTGGAAATGCAGATCAATGACAGCATTCAGTCTTTTCAATCATCAGCCTCAAACTATTTGTTAGCAGGACTAGAGTAGCAGGAGATGTAGGGAAAACAGATCAATGCCATTGCTCTCTCCTGTTATGCCTGTGTCATCTGTGTGAGTGAGACAGGCTTTCTTTCTTGATTCGCATGTTTCTGTTTTGAGAAACGCTTTCTTATGGAAGGGAGAGCGAGTTCATAGCGCACAAAGAGATACTTTTAGCACAAAATATGCTTAGTGAAACTACTAACCATGTAAAACTGAGCTTCTTCTTAAATAAAGAAAGCTCCTATGGAAAGTGTGTGCAAACACTACTGGGATACAGCACAAATCTGTCCCAGAAGCATCAGTTCCAACCCTCTGCATCTAGAGATCCACTCCACGAGATCAGCCAAGCAAGGCTCCATAACAATTTTCCAAATTTTACATAGACAGGGAAAAATAAAGTTTTTTTTTTAACTCTCCCCACCATGCTGCTTGCTGTGCATTGTGGAGTACATAAGCAGTTTCATGGCATCATCCCAGGGCAAAGAGGAGACGTGGCATGCAGGAATCCATTGGCTGCTCACCTAACAAGACTTATGCCTTAATCATAAAGAGGATGGAAGCAGAGCAGCCTCCTCTTTAATTCATTCTCTTTGAAGTCCTCCAAACCTCACTCAACTAAATAATAAGACAAACATCATCTTACCTGTCTACCACAGGCGCCATACATGCCGGTGCCATGCTACAGCTCTGACTTATCCCTCCCCTGGAGGCGTGGTGCAAAAATCTTTCAGATTTCTAGTTAAAGATTTTAGAAGTCAGTCTTTGGCGATTAGCACCCTTCAAATCTTAGGACTGGGAAGAGGAAGTCTTATGAAGTGATAATTCTAAGATTCCTAGCAAAGGGGTATGCGTAGAACCAAGTGAACCCAGTGGCGTAACAAAAGCCCCTGCAGCACCTGCGGTGCGGGGGCCCGAGCTCCGGGGGCCCCCTTCAGCATTGGCAGGTCCCTGGCCTGAGAGCTCTGGACTGGGTCTGGAGCCTGGGGGCCCCCTTGCATGTATTTGGCAGGGGGGGCCCCTTAAGTTTTGTTACGCCACTGAAATAAATGTTAACAGTGGTACTATGGACAGTTTTTCCAAGGATCAGTTTCTTATTTTCCAGACATATTGTATGTAGTGATAAAAGTTCTCATTTAGTAAACTCATAGTGCCTTGCATCTCCCAAATGTTGACCCTATTGATTACTCAGTCTTTTTTGCATGGTAATGGAATATCTGTCAGCTATGACTCTATACAAATTAGAAAAGCATGTCCAAAGATTAATTTGTCTTTCACATGTGAATATGTGGCTGTGATTTAGTATAATTAACAAGTGGAAACCATATTGTGTTTTGAGAAAGTCGGATATTTTTCATTTTATATCATAAGCGTGTTCGAATAAAGTTGTTTCTGGTAAAATAATATTATTTCTAGTGTAAATAATTTGTTTACTGGGGGTTTCTTATATAACATTGTTTTAGGATGCTCATAGGATCAGGTTGAAATTTTAAATAATGGGCAACACTTGTGAGTTTCCAGTGTAACCAGTAGTGAACCTACACGCTGGGCCATATTATCTTCCTACCCAAGTTCTTTACTAATGGCCCTATGGACCACTGCCTGTTCCTCCTAAGGCTGCCTGACATGATTCTAAAAGGGGAAGCTTTACAACAGAGACAGCTTTCTCTTTGCGACCTGTTACTGCATCCTTTGAGGGACTGGAAGTGCGAACCAAAAAAATGGATATCCCTTGAATGGATCCTCCAATTTATGGTTCAGAATGAGGCTTTACTGAATGGCAAAATGGGTTTAATACATGGCTAAAGACCTTTTTGAGGTCGCAAGGACTTCGATTTTCCAAAACATAGAGGGGCATATTTTGGAGCCCCGTTGCGTCACTCTTGCACCACGCAAAATGGTGCAAGAGTGACTCAACTTAAAAATGAGATTTATGAGGCCACGCAAGGCTACCATGCATGGCCCTCAGTAGCTTCATAAATCTTGAGTAAAGCAACGCAGCACAAATCGCTGTGTTACCCTACTCTGCACCCAGGAGGCTTTCTATGGGTGTTACATGGGTGTTCCCACTCAACATCCACAGATTTTATTGCATTCCCAGATTTACTGGAAGTGGTAATCTTGGGAATGCATCAACAACGTATGCCTCCCCAGGTGAGGCATAATGAGTAGAAGTATTGTTTTTCCCTTTGTTTATTTGCCCTTTTTATGAGTGCTGCATTTTGCAGCACACATAGAAAGAGGAAAATGCCTCAGGGGATTGTTTTTGTGCAGGAAGGTGTTCCTTTCCGCTTAAAAACAATCCACCTTACAACGCAGGCACCCTTGTCCCATGGCTCAAGTGTGCCTGCATTGGCGCTAGGCAGCCAAAACAGTTCCAGCACAGGGGAAAAAGCAGGAATGCACTGTATTCTTTTAAATACAGCGCATTCCTGCCCTTTCCCTGTTAAGCAGTGCAGTGCAGCAAGGTGACTTGCTGAGCTGCAGTGCATGTCAGTCTCATAAATCTGGCCCAGAGTTTGCAGTTTTAAAATGGTTTGCATATCAGGGATGGTTTTATGCATACGGTGCATTTTCCTTGATTACGTTGGGTGCACCTTTTAAAAGGCATGCCCGGGGAAATCATGGATAATGTGCTGTATTAGGATGAATGTGCTATTCCAGGGCAGTCACGAACTTGTCCTGCCCTGTGGCAGCGCATTCATGTGAAAAATGGAGCGGCTGCTATCAAGCCGATGCGTGTTTCACAGTGCAGGCGGCAACCCGTCTGCACTTTTAAAGGGGATTTGAGATCCCCTGGCAGGCAGTTGCAGTGAGTGACTGCACACTCCTGCAAGGGGATGTCTGCTGGGTCCATAGAACCCCCTTTTCCCCCTCCAGAGGGCTGCTATCAGGGGGCGCACTGACAGTGTGCCTCCCGACAGCTTCTTTGCCTCTGCGCCTGTATCTGTAATACGGCACGGCTGCAGAGGCAAAGGAATTTCCTCAATGCATGGAACTGGAAATTACGGAATGCCCTTCGATGATAGCTCTGGCGCTTTATGTGCGCTATCAGTATTACAGAAGGGGACACGCAATCATCTGCGGCCCCTTCTGTAATACCAAAGTGCTCCGGGGCAAACAAAGTGGGCGCAAACACCCGTTGCGCCCCAAGGGCACTTCGGTAATATGGCCCCTGGTCCTTAATTCGCTATATTTAAGCATTTTAGTCATACCTGACTCTTCTTGCAAGAACCCCCGTCACTTATTGTGTTTTTGACTTTCTGATATTCGCATTGTCTTTTTTAAGTAGATATGATGATGACACCTGACGTACACTTTCCAGTACTCTGCCAAATGTTTATTGTTAGACTGCATACTACTTTTGTTTGTGATATATTTATAGCAACAAAGCAATCTGCGAGTATCACTCGTTCGTAAGGTTATACTGAAAAGTGCTCCGTATTGAAAAAAACTCATTTTCTACGATTGCAGCCATATATCTTCCATTGAGTTCAATAGACTGTAATGAAAACAAATATCTATTTTCAGTATTCATTTGCAAATTTATACTTAAAATATTCTTTAAAAGCTGTGCACTGTACTTTGTACCACTGTACTTACAACATTCAGTTGTCTGGAAAGTACGTGAATTATTATGTGTATTGCTTTAGTATGAGCAGTAAACACCCTAAGGAGCATTGCACAGCATGGTCTGCTTTCATGATTAATTCAAATTAATTTATCTTTCTCACAGACATCATGAGATGAAATTGTCTATTGTCCAGGCATTTTAATTAGGTATTTAATTATGTAGCTGGAATAGTCAGTATGTAATGTACGATTTATGTTAGATAATAAAATAGAAACAAGTAGGTTTACTTTCTAGGTCATTTTTTTGTTTAGCTTTATTTTGTTTTACATTCAGTAGTAACACTGAAGTATACAGGTTTTGCAGCAATCATACAGCAATAAAAAACGTATTTTAACCTTGAAACTCATTAGAGAGTGAACGCCATAATGTATGAGGATCATGATTTAAGGCATTGGAAAACATGGCTACTTACTTTAATTATTGTTATGTAGTACTTCAACAAATAGATGTCAGGGGCAATTCATTTTCAATGTCAAAACAATATCACTTGTTTGGTTTCAGGCTAAAAGAACAATAATTATACAATGATTTATTTTCCAAAAATGGATTAACACCTGCTGCTTTAACATCATTATTTCAAAAAGGTAATAAATGCAGTGATGTTATCCAAGGGGAGTGTAATCTCAGGCATCTGGAAATAGAGGACCCAAAGCAAAGGCAAGCCTACTAAATCAAATCAATTATGATCTGTCTGAGAAGGTAAAGTTCGGCAGGCCAAGGCAGCAGGCAGTGTCTAAGGAGGAAGCATTGTCATCAGGAAGCTGCTGGTCAAGGTGAATATTTCTCTGTTTGGACTCTATCACTTTATTCAAAGTCAAAAATCTCCAGTGGAACAAAGCTGCAGGTTGTAGCTGACGAGGGCTCCATTAGGCCAGATACACCTTCTGCAAAGAGCCATTGAACAGGATTTGGTGATGCAGAGAAGAATGTAGCTGGAGCTACTGCAAATTCAGGCCGCCCAGTGACGCACCTTGGGTGGATCAGCGAGCTAGTAGGTCCCAGTCTCCTCTCGTTCTCAGAGCACTTTTTGGCTGAAACTTTTCTAAGTCCCATGTCTTGTCTGTTTGGGAAACGTTAGCACCTTTTCCAAGGGTTCATAACTGGGTGGGCACAATTTGGACTCACTTCAGGCAGAGTCCTAGGGCTTGGAGCTTTTTGCACCCCTGTAGCTCAGAACAGGAGGCCAGTCATCTAGCCCCCTGGTGTCACTCTGGTTGTCCTGGGTTCAAGCAGCAGGCCTGGCTTCAAGCAGCAGGGTATTAATCTGTGAGCAGTGGGGCAGCCCTCTGAAGTTCAAAGCAGGCCTTAAGCAGCAGGGCAGTCCTCTGGAGTACAAAGCAGGCCTTCTCAGTGTCCTCCACAGGATCTGAAGTGAACTGAGGAGTGAGTCTGAGGGTCCTATTTTATACCTGGTGCTAGCTTTGTAGTGGAAGAAACTTCTAGAGTTTTCCCCAACAAATGGTTTCTTGACCAGGCTCCACGAGGTCTAGGATGTGGTTAAAAATGGGGTTTCTGGTTTGCAGAGTATGCACCCTGTCCAAGCAGGAACCACAATCCTAGTCAGGGTAGGTCACGACACAACCTAAATTATCCTGTGCTGACCCTCTGGTAGCTTGGCACAGAGCAATCAGGCTTAACTTAAGAGGTAATGTGCAAAGTATTTGTGCAACACTTGAACAGTAAAACAGTGAAAACACCACAAAAAGGCTCCACAACAGTCAGAAATATAAAGTATGACTTTATAAATAAAACAAGACCAAACCAATAAGAATCTTTTCAGTAGACATTGAAGTACGAAGTTGTATGAAATCAAAAAGTGAGAAAAGCTCTTAGAGAGAATAAGCAATTAAGGGAGTTATTGGGTCGCACTTGGACAGGACAGAGTCAAGAGTTCAGGCCAGCCATAAAGGAGCACGGGCCGGCAGGAGGACCTCCTTGGGTCCACTGAACAAAAGTTGATTTGGACGATGTCATCACTATAAGGCTGCATAAATTACACTGTGGATGGGATGTGTAGAGGCTTTCCATGTAACTGCAAAGATGCACCAAGTCCACTACATGTAACGGCGAGAGTGCGCTGGTTCGAACTCACACTGCAGCAGGCAGGCTCCGAATCCAATGTGGATGTGTGAGTGCAGGTTGTCGGGTACTTTAGGGCCTCACTTCCAAGTGTCCAATATTGGGATGGTACCACTTGGCAGGGCAGACTCACATATTGTAGAATTCAGGTGCAGATGCAGTTGTTTCAAGTCTTTGATATCCCTGAGACTTGGGAACAGGAGGCAATCCAGCAGGTCCTTGAAGTCACTCTGGGTTCAAGTGATGCAGTCCAGTTTCTCTCACCCAGTCAGTCAATCAGCAGGCAGCAGCGGGCTCAGCACTGCAAGAGCACAGCAAGGCAGAGTTCAGCAAAGCAGCGGTCTGAAGTGTAGCAGTCCTTTAAGCAGTAACATGGCTCTTCTTCCTGGTAGAATGGTCCCAGGAACAGACGTGTGCCAAAGGTCCAGTACTTATACCCAATGGTGCCTTTGAATTGGGGGAGACTTCAAAGAAAGCTCTAAAGTGCACCGAGGTTCCCCCTTCCTGACCTGGCTCCAGACACACTACTGGGGAGCAATCAATCCTTTGTGTGGGGACAGGACCCAGGCCTTTCAGGCGCTAGTGGCAGCTCCTCCCGCTCATCCAGCCTCAGGATGTCCCATCAACACATGCTGATGGCCAGTCAGTCCCACCTACCCATCCTTTGTGTGTGGCTTTCTAGAAGGAAATTCAAGAAGCTAGCTGTCACCCACCCCAGACGTGTATTCCAGAGACAGGCAGCAGGAACAAATGGCTAACATAAGTAAATGTCAACTTCATAAAAGTGGATTTGCTAAACTGGAATTTAAAATTCAACTTCACCATAAGTTGTGATTCAATATTGGAAGTTCAGTAACACTAAACTCGAAGGTTCTATCTTTTCCCAATTGGGAGTTACCCTTAAAAGATGTGAAAGGTAATCTCAATATTATCCTATGGGAGAGATAGGCCTTGCAGTACTAAAAGACAGAATATGGGAGTTTTTCACTACTAGGACACGTACATTTTAAAAGTACATGCACTGCCTTTTAAATACACTGCACCCTGTCCTGTGAGTTACACAGGACCTTACCTTAGGGGTGACTTATGTGTACAAAAAGGGAGGGTTTGGGCCTGGCAAGAAGGTTTACTTGCCAGGTCGGCATGACAGTGTGAAACTGCACACACTGGCTCTGCAGTGGCAGGCCTGAGGGCTGGTTAAGGGGCTACTTATGTGGGTGGCACAACCAGTGCTTCAGCTCCATCAGTAGCATTTAATTTGCATGCCCTGGGCACACGTAATGCACTTTACTAGGGACTTATAAGTAAATTAAATATGCCAATTGGGGATGAACTAATATTACCATGTTTAGGGAAGAGAGCACAAGCACTTTAGCACTGGTTAGCGGTGGTTAAGTGCGAAGAGTCTTAAAGCCAACAAGGTCAGAAAAATGGAGGGAGGGTGCCAAAAAGTTGGGAAAGGCCCACTCTAAGGCTGTCAGGTCTAACAGGTGTCAATAGACTGATGCGAAGTTCTTTGTGAGAGTAGCAACATTCACGAAGAAGCTTGAAAATTATAATACGATAAACAATTGGACCAGCATCAATGGTGCACCTTAGAATGGAGGCATTCAATAGGTTAGTCCCACACCTCACTCTTCAATCTATCAAATGGCAGTGCTCGGGAAGAACTAATCAGCAATCCTTTGCAAACAAGTGCCAGATTTAGCCTTGTTTCAATCCTCCTAATGTCACTGTCTGGGTCCACAGGAATAAAAGCAATACACTTTCAATGTCTTATGAAGCTATCCTCAACTACCATCTTGTGCTGTACAAACCCAGGGGCATCATAAAAGGATCCCGCTGGCCCCGGTACTCAGACTCACACATCACACAGAGTCTTACGACCATACAGGTGCTACACATGTACTGCACATAAACACACAATTGACATCCAACCATAATGTCAGTGTAATTGTCCATGTCAAATACAGAGAATACCTAAATCTTGAAGGTCTTTGTTAATTCCATGGTACTTAGGAGCACCAAATAAGCTATTTTAATCATATTGTTGTTCACACTAGCATAGAGCTGAGTTGAATCAGACCAGAATGATACATTCTAATTTTGGCACTCCAGATAACAGTCTATCAGTCCATGTTCAGTAAAGCACTGCAGTCTGTTAGCCTTGCCCTAGCAAACATCTGCCTTGGCAGTGTGAAACAAGCATAACAAGAGCAAGGTTGCAATCTATGAATATCCACTACATTTATCAGACATGGCTCTCCCCAAAAACATACATTGTTTTCATTAACAAAAAAACATGAAACTCATAGAAATATGCATTTAACGTTGCCCTTTCTTGCTGTTTATTCTCAATGCACTGCTGAAAAACTAAACTAAAATAATTACAATTCAATTGTAAAATATGAATACCTCACATAATGGTGACCACCAACGCATCAAGACAAGAACAGCAATCCATGAAACCTATTAATACAAATGAAACTCGGAATATTGCTACAACATCCTTTACAGCTCTGTTATTATAGATGGTGTGAGAGCCCACTCAGGAAAGCAGTGGTATTGGTGTAGGATGATGATTTGATGCAGCTTTCACAATTCTGTGTCTCCACACGCCGTGACACTTGCTGGCCACGTATAAGGCTGCAGGAACCTCTATCTAAATACGGTCTGAAATAATATATTTCTGGGACCTTTCAAAAGCGTCCAGCTTTCATAAGCAGTTGAGCAGAAACGGTGAATTCGGGTCATCAAACAAATGCATACACCTATACTGGCAAATAAAATTTGATATAACGAAAATAGATTCTGAGGTGTTCATATATTTCACTTTACCGTTATAAATCATCAGCAGTGTTACACCTGACAGAATGACTCCTTACAACTTAAAACTCGTCGTTTGAAAAAATTAAGAGGCATGACTAGCTGGGTAAAAGAACAGCTTGTTCTGAAATGTCATGCTTTAATTAGAAAAGATGAACAGTCAAAATGAGAAGGATATGGAGACGGTACTGAGTCATCTAATTTGGAAGCGAATCTAAGTGCAAGGCAACCTACTTCTTGCCTCTTATGGAGAGCCTTGTAACCAGGGTAAGAGAAACTAAACAGGGGTGCCAGTCTGGAGGAGCTATGTCAAGTCTTAGTATTTTCAACTTTAAATCATTTATCAGCTTGACACATCTGGAAAAAATGCACACAGTAAGGCTCCTGGTATAAAAGATTCCTGCATGTTAATGTGTCCCAGAGTCTATACGTTTTGAAACAGTGATCAGGCTAGTGAAAAGGGTGATGTGTGAATATGTAAGCCAAACGAAGAACAACATAGGCCCAATGCAAAGACAATGGTACATGAAAGGTGAGACTTATTCTTGTAGTATTCTTGGCCTAATTCTGGGATTCAGGAATGAACCAAGATAAAGTCATAGGCAAATGTTTCTGAATCAGGATCCATGTGGTTAGTTAACAAATATGTTTACACTTAGAAACTCAAGCCTCTGTCGTAGTGGTTCAAATGGCATGCCACTCCTCTGCAGAACAGTTTCTGGTTCACGTAACCAGACTGTTCAGTCTTACTTTGTCTGCCTGTGGTGTGCACTGTTCAGAGGATGTGCTTATCTGTACAACAGAAACGCTTGTACACTTAGATGTACCCCTTCTGAAGTTTAACCTAGGTCTCCACTAGTTTTATTGAGTTAGTGAATTTCACAGCCCTAAAATACTTTTGGGGGAAGGCTAGTTTTTTGTTATAAAAACGATACTATAGATATAAAAAAAATACATTGACAAGCAGTAGATACATACACTGTTGAATAGCACAGTCGTTTTTATGAATTCCAACAAACAACTATAAATAGGCACATCACCATATTACTGTCCTTACGTCAAGCTTACGCTCACATTACAACAGAATAACATATTTTCTATTATCATAAAACGTTTCACAGGTTGCAATGTGGCTAGCTTTTCAGTTACTGAATTTCTTATTGGCAATACCATTATTTCAACATGGCCATATCTTGATATTCCTGTCTTCTACATATATGTACAAACTTATTTTTTGGTAGCTCTGGAGTTTTTGACGTTTTTCACTGAAAATGTTCCAAGTCCAAGTCAGTTTGGCAAATAAGAAGGTATTTAGATCTTTGTGCGGGACAAAGCTGAGATCCAGTCCGATGCTGTGTAACTGTAATTGGATACTATTTCCTGATGTGTTCTGCTGAAGATCTGGACCTTTAGAGCAAAACCTTTTCAAATGTTTACAAACTTTCTTCTCGTACCACAACCACAGGAGTACCCTTCTAAGGCCCAAAGGACCTAATGGGGAGGCATATAGTGACTTTCAGAGTATTATGTAGAGGCCAACATCAAAGTCCAGTCTGAGCCCAGTTGCCAATGGTCCACTGGGATGCTTCACAGGAATGTCCTCTCCAGCTGTTTTATGTTGCTGGATTAACCCATGGCATCAGCCTTATCTTTGGAGATTTTCTGTCCTTGGATTTCAAGCGAAAGGGGTCCAACCTCTTCAGGTTCTCGTCACAGGTCACAGATTGCAAGTGGAGCAGGTTGAGTCTGCTGGATATCCTTTCAGAAGTCCAGCAGTGTTTTGAGCAAGGCTTTGTAGGGTTCACTCGCCTGTCAGGGGTGGGGAGACACGTCCTAAGGTAAGACCCTAAAATGCTCCTAGTCCCCCTCTAAACAATGGAATTATTGTTCCTCGATCCTTGCCCACCTACCTTTTCAGTAGTCACTGCTTGCCTTACTGACAATAGGCCCAAAATGCAATGTGTCACGGCAAAACTAAGATGGCTAAAGACTTCCGTCATAATAAACGTGGGCTCTGAGAGCTGGGGGGGAGGGGTACGGTAGTGTGCTATGGAAATTGCTAGTCTCGTCCCACATCTAACATTCAAATTAACTTTAAAGCAGTCCCTTGACCCACAACCAAAAGGGAGCCAGATGTCTAATATGACAAAGCATGGTCCTTCAATGACGAGACAGGAGATGCAAAGGAATTGTGTTCTGGGCCTGGGATTTGAAAAAGGTTTTTATGTGCATCGGACAGGTCTGCCGTGCAGGATTCAACATGGTTGTGCCAACTGAGGGAACAGCATCACCCACCCTGAATATTCTACTGAGCTCAGATGGATCATGTCTGCCCATTCATACCCACCTGTCAATCAAAGTGGCCTATTGAGTCGCTCCTTGAAGGAATTTCACATCTCATGATAGGCAGGGTAGCAGGTGCAGATTTATGGTCATTAGCCTATATTGGAACATGCATGTAAATATAACGTATATAAAAGCTCTGAAAGGTCACCCCAAATGTTCTGACTTATTTTTTTTGTTGGCTTTAGTACTCTGAGCACTTTACCACTGTTAACCAGTGTTAAAGTGCATGTGCTCTCTTCTCTAAAAATGGTATATTTGGTTTACACCCTTTTGACCTATTTCATTTACCCGTGAGTCCCTTGTAAAGTGATAGACCACATACCTAGGGCCTGTAAATTAAATGCTACTAGTGGGTCTGTAGCACTGATTGTGCTACCCACACAAGTAACCCTTCCAACTTATCTCAGATCTTCCACTGTGGAGGTTTACTGTCCCTTTGACTTGGCATTTAAAACTCTTTTCCAAACCTTAAACTCCCCTTTTATTGCACATAAGTCACCCTAATGTAGGCCCTAAATAGCCTACAGGGCACAGTGCTGTGTAAGTAAAAGGTAGGACATGTACTTTTAAGTTTTGCATGTCCTGGTAGTGACAAACACCCAAATTCTCTACTGTGAGGCCTACTCCTCTTATAGGCTAGCATTGGGAATTCCTTAATACATTATAAATCTATAATTATGGATTATAAAGGAGTAGCTGATTATGTCTCATATCTTTGAAATGGTAATGATAAATCCCCTTTACTGGTAAAGTTGGATTTAAAATTACTGTTTTAGAAATGCCACTTTTAGTACTTGGTGTATCGCAATTTAGAGATTAAGATGATTAACCATTGTTAATCTGATTAATTTTGTGATGACAATGAATTTCACGATATAATCATGTGCAGAAATGTTTACCGATGTATTTTTCACAGTGTTAATTTTATACTTTAATATGTATGTAGGTAGAGCGTTTCACCAAGTATCTATGTTTATGAATAACTTCATGTTAAGATGGCCGCATTGTTTACTCTACTCAGCTTACATTGTCCTATTTCTATTCTTATTTCTCACACGTAGCATGCTCTATTGGGATTGGTTAGAAACGCACAGCTAGCTTTTAAACATCGGGTTGAGGTTCACGTTTACTATTTGGGATTTAGCAAGCCGTTGGAGCCTCGTTTATACATCATTCGGGTGAGTTTCAGCCAGTAAAAGACAGAATAGGACTTGAGTTAGTACAGGCCTTGGGTTACATGGGTGCTTCCTTTTTATTTCATTTTCAGTTAGCAACGCGACCGTAAGAGAGAAAGCAGCGAGCTACAGCGCTACTGTGAGGGAGACTCAGTTATCGGTAAGCTTTTTCGTTAAGCAATACACAGGCAACAGACAGTTTTTGACTTACACATCAAGCAGTTACAAGCGTTCTTATTTTTTCTTTAGCACAACGATTAACGATAAAGATATACAGTCATTAGTACTCGTGTTTGGTCACGTGTGTACCCCCGTTTATCTCAGAAACTTTACGCCGGTAAGCGGTTGATTTCTTCTTTCTTTTTTGTTGACTTCACGCTGTTACTATTTGGGAGTCAATCTAGCTTTATCCTTATTGCATTTTTTTATGTCTTGGATAGGGTTTTGAATTATTTGGTGGTCGAGAGATGTTCATAGATTTGGGCAGTGGACCCGATTAGATGCACATCATGCACAAGAGTGGAGGTATTGCTTGTACATAGTTTAGCACAGATCATAGCAGATTCACGGGTGTCTTGCATATCATTCTTAGTTGTTCTATCTGGCATGTGGATTTTGGGTTCTTTTGGGCTATTGGCTTTTATGTCTCTATTGCTATTATTATCTTCTTTCGGTATCTAAGCTCGTTGCGATCGTTTAGAGCACACAGTTGTTCTTTGGATTAACAGTCACTGATATCATGTGTCGTAATCACTTTAACCGTCCCGAATGTTCAGGCCCTTTTATGTTAGAATATATTTTTTATTTTTCCAGCATAACAATGTTTCATGAATACACATTGATTTGTAGATTTCCCCTGACGAAGGGTGACTGCTCACCCAAAATGCATTGGGATCGATGATTATCTACGTTTGAATGCATTACAGTTTTCAAGATTGACCAAGAATATTATTGAAGGCTTCAGTTGTGAATAAAACAAGTTGAAGACATACAGCTGTATTATTATATTTTCACAGTATTAGTAATCAAGAGTTTCGTAAATTTGTGTTTGCATAGATAACTTTGTTAATCTTGTATTTATTGATTTCAACACAGTTGAATAATTTTGAGTTAATACACTCATTTCGAGTTTATTAAGCAGTGCGCTTTCTGTCCGTGACTAGCGTCCGGGAATAATTTTTCAATATTGAATAGGTGGTAGGGTGGAACCGCCTCAGAAACGCACGCTAATCTTGTAACAAGTTCATGAGTCTGTGGTAGACTAGGTTCACTATAGAAATTTGAGTGCATCACTGCTGTTGGTTTATAGACTTTTATTGCACAATAATTTTTCACCCAACACAGCACTTAGTTGCACCACAAGATGTCGTTTGAGGACATTTTACACCTTACTGATAATAAGGCAGCTACCAAAGCATACAGCGCTACAGAAGCAACAGACATTTATGGCCTCATTCGGGAGGTTAGGTCATTTGATATGACCCAAGGACCTGTCACACAACAATTACGTCAATTAGAATATCTGATGCGTCGTGAGATTAATCAGAGGTTACATGCCACAACTCTCATTCAGTACCACAAGGCAAGCAGGATACCGAGAGGTCTGAGATTACCATTGAAACCCATGATGTTTAAGGCCAACAAGAAGTTCATGGACAGATGGTATTCCATTTTGAATAAATGTTCACTTGACCTTATACTTCTGATAGTAGAAGAATTATCTTCAGTTCTAATAGGTTTAGAACAGGAAATTAAGGACTTACAGGTTTCAATTAAACTACGTATGGAATCAGGGAATTGGGACACTACTCTTGAGGAGATCAATGTTAAGTTGGATATATATGCAAAGGAGATTCATGAGCGAAAAGTTCGTAAGTTTAGGAGAGACACCATAGATTACAAACTAGATGAGGTGTACTCATGGGCGGAGGTGTATGCCCAAAAACGGAATTTCCAAAAAACAGGAACTACTTCTTCAGAAGAGAGCTTGGTATCTGTTAGTGACACACGGACAACAAGAGCACCTGTTCCATCCACTAGTGGAACAGCGAGCATGGAAGCTACCACTTCCACAACCAAGGTTTCTTTTTTAGAGATCAGTCCAGCAGCCAACAGTCCTCCAGCGGAACAATCCGCAGAACAATCAGAGGCAAAAAAACTCACAGAGGCCGCGGAGGCAGCAAAAACGGTGAGCACGGGTCGCCGACCAAAGAAACATTAGTAGTCAACATTTCAGCAGTGGAACTAACGGAAACCCAAAAAACGGTACTCAACAAAGGGACTGCTTTTGTGCCCACATTTCACACCAATGCTTTGAATATTGAAGTTGATCTGTACAAATTCATGAGAAAACTTAGGCTCAGATATTTTTTTATTAACAGGGAGTTGACTCAAGAAAGTTCGGAGGCACTTGAGTTTAAGGAGTTTAGACCAAAAAGCACATTCATGGCGCCAACCACCCACAAAATTTTGGATTCGTTCGAGACTCTTGTGAAGAAAGACTTAGCACAGTTACCAGTTCCTTCCAGGCATAGACACAACTTGACTACTGTTGATAGAAAGGTACTCAGGAATCTTCGCGATAATGAGTCCATAGTATTCTGTCCAGCAGACAAGGGAGGAGCACTGGTGGTAATGGATCGTACATTTTATGAAATCAAGGTAGAATCCATGCTAGCAGATGAGACTACTTACTTACCTATGAATTATGATCCAACACATGAATTTCAGGCGACTTTGACACAGATTCTTACACATGCAAAGGACATGGGGTGGATTTCTGACAAAACACTAGCATTCTTACAGTTAAAGTTTCCACGTAGGCCCGAAATTTACATGTTACCAAAGATTCACAAGCATCTTTGGGACCCCCCGTTGCGTCCCATAGTATCTGGTTGCGGATCCATCCATGAGCCACTGGGTCAATATCTGGACACATTTTTTCAATTGATTGTACAATCTGGTTCTACGTATGTGCAGGACACTACTCACTTTTTGACCCTTTTAAACAATCTTGTGTTGCCAACAGGTGAAGAAATTTGGTTGTGCACAATAGACGTGGTAGCACTTTATACATCCATACCACATATAGAGGGGATAGAGGCTGTTGAGTGGGCCCTTCTTCAAAGAGAGGACATACAGGCTGACAAAGTATTTCTTTTGGAACTCTTGCAATTTTGTTTATTTCACAGCTACTTCAAATGGAAAGAAAGGTATTTTTACAGACCACAGGAACCTCTATGGGTTTTTCCGGGGCACCGAAGTTATGCTAATATTTATATGATGAAGTTTGAACAAGAGCATATTTTGAGTGACTCAGACTGGACAGCACATCTAATTTTTTATCGTCGATATATCGACGATATATTTATCATGTGGCAGGGTTCGTCAGAATTATTGAAACAGAAACTAAATTCATTGAACAACAAGAATCCGAGAATACAATTCACGCACATAATGGACAGACATACCATCTCTTACTTAGATGTAAGAATTGAACTGGACGGTTCAGAGATTATTACTAAGGTTTTTCTAAACCGACTGACCGCAATAATTCATTATTATACACTAGTTTTCATCCTGAGTCTCTTAAAAGCACCTTCCATTCTCCCAATTTCTGCGCATTAAGCGCATTACTTCTAACAACTTACAATACAAGAAGACATTACAAAGTTATAAAGATGCTTTTTAGACAGGGGTTACCCTACTGAGATTGTTGAAGCAGCGGCTAGGCGGGTTGATGTCATTCCAAGATCTGATCTGTTGACCAAGAAAGTCAGAAATAAGGGTAGACGTGATGTGTTCGTTTCTACATTTTCCACCCAGTCGAAAGCCATTAAGAGAGTAATCCTTAATCGCTGGGAGTTACTACAAACAGAACCAGATTTTGGTACCCTTTACCAAGAACCTCCTATTTTTGCCTATAAAAGGTCTAACAACATTAAAGAGATTCTTAAAAGAAAGAGGGTTGTCCATCAGGGTGAATTTAAAGGCATGCAGAAATGTTACAATTGCTCACATTGCAATAATGTACTATTGGGAACATCTATTTCTCACCCATGGTCGGGTAAACCAGTGAAATTATTGCTCACAGCAAACTGCAATACACAGAATGTAATATACGCCATAAGATGTCCGTGTGGATTATATTACATAGGCAAGACAGAGAGATCCTTGCGTACATGCATCACAGAGCATAAAAGCAGGATAAGAACAAGAGTTTTGACTTCTCCGTTAGCTAGCCATTGGATTGAGTTTCGTCACACAATAGCTCAGTTAAAATTCACAGTGTTAGAGATTGTTAAGAGTGGTCTAGACAAGAACATGACTCGACTTATCACTCAGCGTGAGACGTTTTGGATAAAGTATTTGGATACTCAGAGCCCAAAGGGTCTCAATGACAAATTGGAACTCTCGTGTTTCCTGTAATAGTTACATGTAGCGACTTTTCAGTGACAGGGTTTAGACTCACCACTATAGAGGCATCTATTTTTCACGTAGAGGGTTCGGTTAGCATAGCTATCCATTTCATGGGCCATAGTCTTTGCGAGACTGTGGGATATAGATCATGTTGTTCATCAGTATTTTCTTCAATTAATTTTTCTCATTCAGTTATTTGTAGTTTTGATATTTTTTAAATATAAATTATAATATGATTACCAGGACACAAATGTATTTATGTCACACTGCTCTTTTGGACATTTGTTCTCACTTAGATAGAATGTTTGATCGGTATTTTAATCAGGATAAGATTTTTGGCAATTACACATGTGTATAATTCTAACATAACCCAGTTTTTTGAATATTGTTAATTACAGTGTATTCACAAGCAATCACGATTGTTCTATATTTTAGGGAATTGAACACGTTAGACGTGTTTTGCATTTGTTGACAGCATTTGAATTTGTTAATTTAGGCACCTGTATGGCTGTAGGCTCAGTGCCTTTATTATATATTAAGCAATCTGTAGAGCATTCAGTCGTATGTTAAGGAGCTGGTATCATCCAACACTGATGTTAGCATCACATGCAAAGTAGCCGACCTTAAGCAGTTCTTTTCGATCATATGTCATTATCTTGCTTCGAGTTATGTTATTTTTTCATGGAGTTAAAACGCTTGATTTACTATTAGTCATTCATAGGTGCTAAAAGCAGTGTTTGTATTGGTGTATCGCAATTTAGAGATTAAGATGATTAACCATTGTTAATCTGATTAATTTTGTGATGACAATGAATTTCACGATATAATCATGTGCAGAAATGTTTACCGATGTATTTTTCACAGTGTTAATTTTATACTTTAATATGTATGTAGGTAGAGCGTTTCACCAAGTATCTATGTTTATGAATAACTTCATGTTAAGATGGCCGCATTGTTTACTCTACTCAGCTTACATTGTCCTATTTCTATTCTTATTTCTCACACGTAGCATGCTCTATTGGGATTGGTTAGAAACGCACAGCTAGCTTTTAAACATCGGGTTGAGGTTCACGTTTACTATTTGGGATTTAGCAAGCCGTTGGAGCCTCGTTTATACATCATTCGGGTGAGTTTCAGCCAGTAAAAGACAGAATAGGACTTGAGTTAGTACAGGCCTTGGGTTACATGGGTGCTTCCTTTTATTTCATTTTCAGTTAGCAACGCGGCCGTAAGAGAGAAAGCAGCGAGCTACAGCGCTGCTGTGAGGGAGACTCAGTTATCGGTAAGCTTTTTCGTTAAGCAATACACAGGCAACAGACAGTTTTTGACTTACACATCAAGCAGTTACAAGCGTTCTTATTTTTCTTTAGCACAACGATTAACGATAAAGATATACAGTCATTAGTACTCGTGTTTGGTCACGTGTGTACCCCGGTTTATCTCAGAAACTTTACGCCGGTAAGCGGTTGATTTCTTCTTTCTTTTTTGTTGACTTCACGCTGTTACTATTTGGGAGTCAATCTAGCTTTATCCTTATTGCATTTTTTTATGTCTTGGACAGGGTTTTGAATTATTTGGTGGTCGAGAGATGTTCATAGATTTGGGCAGTGGACCCGATTAGATGCACATCATGCACAAGAGTGGAGGTATTGCTTGTACATAGTTTAGCACAGATCATAGCAGATTCACGGGTGTCTTGCATATCATTCTTAGTTGTTCTATCTGGCATGTGGATTTTGGGTTTCTTTTGGGCTATTGGCTTTTATGTCTCTATTGCTATTATTATCTTCTTTCGGTATCTAAGCTCGTTGCGATCGTTTAGAGCACACAGTTGTTCTTTGGATTAACAGTCACTGATATCATGTGTCGTAATCACTTTAACCGTCCCGAATGTTCAGGCCCTTTTATGTTAGAATATATTTTTTATTTTTCCAGCATAACAATGTTTCATGAATACACATTGATTTGTAGATTTCCCCTGACGAAGGGTGACTGCTCACCCGAAATGCATTGGGATCAATGATTATCTACGTTTGAATGCATTACAGTTTTCAAGATTGAACAAAAATATTATTGAAGGCTTCAGTTGTGAATAAAACAAGTTGAAGACATACAGCTGTATTATTATATTTTCACAGTATTAGTAATCAAGAGTTTCGTAAATTTGTGTTTGCATAGATAACTTTGTTAATCTTGTATTTATTGATTTCAACACAGTTGAATAATTTTGAGTTAATACACTAATTTCGAGTTTATTAAGCAGTGCGCTTTCTGTCCGTGACTAGCGTCCGGGAATAATTTTTCAATATTGAATAGGTGGTAGGGTGGAACCGCCTCAGAAACGCACGCTAATCTTGTAACAAGTTCATGAGTCTGTGGTAGACTAGGTTCACTATAGAAATTTGAGTGCATCACTGCTGTTGGTTTATAGACTTTTATTGCACTTTTAGAAAGTGAACATTTCTCTGCTCTTACCACTCTGAGTGCCTTGCAGGATGTTTCCAATACATGACTAGGGTGGGTGACAGCTACACTTTGTCCATTCCCTCTAGACAGCCACAAACACAGGAAGAGTGGGTGTGACAAAGAACTCATCTGCATTCTGATAGCTCTTCCTGGGCCAGAAGAGAGGGGGATGCTGACAATTATACCCGAATAGGAAGTGTCCTTTTTCCCAAACAAAGGGGTGATTACCCCCTACTGATAGTCTAGAGCCAGGGTTGGGAAGAAAGTTGGACCTTTGTACCTTAGGGGCCAGCTTTGAATTAATGCACACTTCAAAAGGCACAACTGGGCTTAAGTACTGGGCCTCTGACCAAGACAGTACACTACTGGACCTGTAAAGAAGTCTGCTAGGAGTAAAGACTACTGTGCTTCAAGGATTGCCACTCTGCTTGACTGCTGCTCTGAAGGAACTGCCTTTCTGCATTGATGTGCTGCCCTGCTGCCTGCTGATTTCTGCCCTGCTGATGACAAGGATTGGACCCATCTCACTTGAATCCAGAGTGACTCCAAGGGCTTGCTGTCTTGCCCCTGTCCTGAAGTCTCAGGGCCATCAAAGACTTCCTTCAACCCCACAACACCACCTGGACTCTGCCATCTGGGATTTCTGCTGTGCCAAGTGGTGCCAATCTTGTCTTGGGCCCTTGAAAGAGGACTTCTGCTTTGCAGAACCATCAAATTAGACGCAGTGATGACTTTGAGCTGATCAGAACTGATGCATTGCCCTTCGACCCCGACACAGGAGCCGATCGACAACATCAATTCAATGGACTGCGCGGCTCACCGATGATGGACTGCACACCTCGACGACAATGCAGCGCCAGCATCGTAAAGGGGCTCTTTTTCTTCTCAGCACCAAAAAATTAACACCATGGAGTACTAGCTGTTAGAATGGCGAAATTATTAATTTCTCCTCGTTTTTTGCTCTTTACAAATGTGCTGCATACTGCAGCACACATAGAAGATGCTAATTGCCATTACTGATTGTTTATGTGCAGGAAGGTGTCCCTTCCTGCACATAAACAATCGTCCCTGTAGTGCAGACACTCTTGCAACATGGCGACTGAGTTCCTGCGCTAGAGCGAGGCAGCGTTTTTTGTGCTACGGGAAAGACAGGGGTGCACCATTTTCTTGTGAATACAGCACATGCCTGCATTTTAAAAATGTTGTAGCGTAGCATTGACAAATGTGGAGCAGCTCCATGCTCTGACATTTTCTTGTGAATATGCCCCTTAGTGTGTATCTACCTTACCCTGACTAGAGTGGTGGTTCCTGCTTGGACAGAGTGCATACCTCTGCCAATCAGAAACCCCATTTCTAACAGTTATATTTCCTAATTAGACAGGAAAAACATGACTTTACCAATGAATTGGATTTTTTAAAACAGTTAGGAAAAGATCTTGAATATTTTCTGGAGCTGTTCCTTACTGTATAGTTAAGAAATAGTGATTTTTACTGCTTTACCAGTCTTTTCTATGGAAACAGCTAAACCCAAGGCAATGAAAAGAGCCTTTGGTGATTTATTCACTGTAGGTACATGCTAACATTAAATTAGAAATTGACTGCTTCTAAATACTTGCACCCTACCTTTTATGGGCAATAAGGTAATTTGATGGGAGCCTAATTAAGCACTTAGAAGTGGGTTTTTAAGCCTAAATAACCAAGAAGCACACACCAATGGCGGACTAAAGAGTCCGCACCTCAGCCAAAGTTCCAACAAATCGTAGCCGTGTGCACTTCTTTTCCTGTACCCGCCGTCGTTCAGTACCACTGTCCAGCAGAAAATGAGTAAAGTTATAAATGAAAAGGTGCCCCAGGAAATATCGTTGTCCACAGAGATCATGTGTGTATTTCAAAATCTGTTTATTCTTTCTTTACTCTGTATCCATAAAAGCATTTTCTTATACAAAAGAACATCCAGCCAACACGTTTCGTTCAAACAGGTTTTGAACTTCGCCAGGGCTCAGGTGTATTAAATTACTTTATGCTCCTGGTGCGGAAATTGTTCTACTTTGTCATCAATTCAAATAATTCACAGAGTTTGTTGGATATATGTTAATATCAGAACAATCTCATAGTGAAGTTACCTCCAGGCAGACATATTTGTATCATCAAGAAATATTCCAGGAGGAATTCCTCCAAGAGTATACATTGATACGTATCATCAAACAAATATCGAGTTCCTCCTTACGTTATAAGCCTGTAGAAGAGTGTAGATTTACAAGTCTTTCTGAAAGCATGTGAATTTGCCAGACCACAGGGGACCAGGCCTCATGGTCACAAAGTGGAAGGCACCATTTAGTCATTGAGTTCACATGTGACATTTAATTTTACATGTTGTAGGTGTAGGTGTTAGACCATTTAAATGAACTTATAGTAAAATTAAATACTTCCAATGGGGTTTTAAGCCAATTTCAACTTTGTTTTAGGGGTTAAAGCACATACACTGGGCAGTTCAAAATTACCAGCAAGTGAGTCCCAAAAACACAAAGTCATCTGCTGCCCCATCTCAGTTTCCTGCCAGTCTACTTACACACTCTGACGCATGCCTTCATTTTCGAATTTTGAAAGTGCAGTGCTTTTTACAATTCAGGCTTTGGCACTTTGGTTCTGCCCAGAGGCTTAATTCACACATGGCCAAGCATTTGTCATGTGTGGAAGCCGGTTACCAGATGCATTTGTTCGTCCTCAAATGTTGTGTCAGGACAGGGTACTATATATTTAAAATTCTTTACTATGGCATTTGTATTTAGGTGGTGTTTGCACTCTGGATTTTGATCAGACCAGCCAAGTATCTTACACCCCAACCCTCTATTTACAATGAAGAGAGTTTTGCTCATTGCAGGTAGACGTTGGTTATTGAGTTGGCTGAGTGCCAATCAATTAAATTAGATTTTATTGTGGGATACACAATTTCACTGAATGTTAGCAAAAACGTTTTAACATTGTAATGTTCTAAAATCTCCACTTCAAGCACAACACATGTGGTAGATATTTCTCTATGAAATATGGCTAAACCAGACAGTGAAAGAGGAAAGGGCTGGGTAAAGGGAAAGTTCTATCATCCTACAATGTGTCTTCATTTTTACGATATTTCTCTGTGTGCATCATTACCCCTTTTCAAATACTCCTCACCCCAACCACTGCCAAACGAGATGTCCCTGCCCAAGGCAGCCCATTCAAAAGTTATTCGATACAGAAATATTAACATATTCTTTGTTTTCTATATCTTACCTGCTATACAAACAACAACAAAAACCTTCTTTCATGGTGTCCTGCAGCTTGTCTACTATCAGAAGTCTTTTGCAAGTGATTCAAGTAAAATGTTTTCTACAGTTAAAATAATGTGTATTTACTCACATAGATGTGCTAAACCAACAGTGGTGAAGAATGCACAATTTTAGGTGTGCTCACAGCTCATGTCTTGAGTTGAGGCAGAGAGCAGATACCACTAGCTGAAAAAAGACAGATATTGGATGTGGACATTAAAGAGGACTTGGAGGAAGGTCCTACAGAGAAATGCACCCAGAACTGTCAGATGCAGGAGCTCTTTAGTAACATAGCAGAGGTTTTGAAATTCCAAGAAAACCCTCAGCAGAAGAAAGAATAATTCTTTTCACACTATACTTCCTCTCAATCTGATAACCTTCCATTTCATGAAGTGGTAAAAAGTATCATTCTCAAAAATGGAAGGATATTGATAAGACATCCTTTCTGAGGTTAATATGAAAAAAAGCTATCCCTTAGAAGGTTTTTATGAGGAATTCCCAGTAAACACAGTTCTATCCAGTATGGTGTTATCTTCATCATTGGTGTTTGAAGAAATCTCCAATCTAGATGCTGTGCAAAGGAAGGTTGAAGGGTAATTCAATTGAGCATATGCAGTAGCACACTTCTCTATGATAAATAGTACTTATGCAGCGTATAGCATCTGGTGTGCCTTTCAAGGGTTTGCTCATTGTTGGAAAGTGGTTTATTAGTAGTGATAGGTAGTGACTTAACGCTAGTAATAAGGACACAAACAGAATAAAAGTTTCAGACAAGGTCTCAATAAATGATTCCCTTGCTCAACCTTTGGCAGCTGAAAACAAGCAGGCAAGCACAACTTTGGAGACAGGTGTGTAAGGCATTTAAAAACACAAATACATTAAATAAGTAAGACACAACAGACAATTAAAATCCAACTCCAATTTATAAAAACAGATTACATTTTTATGAACAAATAGACATTAAAATGAAAAACATCCAATGTAGGGAACCAGATATATACATTTTTAAAGAACAAACACTTTCTAGGACATAAAAACGTATAGCGCCAATTTCGGACGAATATATGATGTTGCAATGCATGCGTTTACAACGCATGCCTTTACAACACAGTCAGTACAACAACCGCGTTGTTACCACACATACCATTACAATGCAAGTCATTACAACGATTTGCTGTAGGGGGCGCTGTAGTTTGGAATAGTATAATTTACTATTCCAACTCCAGTCTGTGCAACAGTAGGGAAGGTGTTGGATTGCAAATCCAACACCTAAAGCCCCCTACAGCAAGTCATTGTAATGACTTGCGTTGTAATGGTATGCTTGTTAACAATGCGGTCGTTGTCCTGACCGTGTTGTACCGACAGCGTTGTAAATGTTTCCCATTTTGGACATTCAATCTGGCTTGAAAAGTCAAAAGTTTGAGGCTGACCGTGATGGAGCCCTGGTCGGATACACTAAGCGGGAGGCTTCGGTCAAGATTTAGAGGTTCCGATTTAAAAACGTTTCTGGAGGATTTTCTCTTGAAGTCGATCGGTTCCCTCTAGCAGGCCAATTTCGATGCAACACTGTTGAATTGCTTCTCCGCGAGGCCTCGGTCAAATCCTGGAAGCCATGCACTCTGGAGCTTTCAGCAGGAGGAACCTGAAATCCAGGCTGGGTTGCAGTTGAAGGTAGCCGGCTTGACTCTCTACATCGAGTCAGTCAACTTATGAAGCTTTTTGGCTAAAAATTCCAAACTTCACCAAAGGTCTGAAACTCCTTCCTGAAGTTCCTCTTGAGGGTTCAAAGTGTTTGGAATCTCCTAGATCATCCTTGGGATGTCTGGACAACATGTCCCGCAATGCACCTGGCCAAATCCTTAAAAGTCTACTGGACGAGTGTCCAGGATGGGGAATCTTGGTGGAGATAATGTAAGTATGCTCTATTAACCTGTAGCTTGCAAGGAGTCCTCTCCTTAATCCTTCTTGAAGCAAGGCAAAGTCCATAGGGCTGTAGTACCATATTGTGCAGCAGGTGCAGTCCTTCAGAGTGCAGTCCTTTGGGTGCAGATCTAGATTTCATCAAGGCAGTCCTTCTGCTTGTAGATTTAGGCAGGTGATCTGAGGAGCTATGCAGCTGTCCCATATTAATTCACAATTTCTGGACATCCAGCAGGTGGCACCCCTGACCAATGGGATGCAGGGTGCCACCCAGGTGTATGACCACTTCCTCCAAATTGTGGCATATTGTGCTCCCAGAAAGCACTATTTTCTCAAAATCTGTCATGGAGAAAGTCTCTCATTTGGGGTTAGATATGGTTCGGCCAACCCACTGGTTTGGCTAAATTACACTACCAAGCCCCTTCCAACCCCCTGACTCATTTAATTACTAAGGTTCATGTGTGGCTGGGGGACCCGGATGTGGGGAACAGCCTGTACTGGTCCCAAACTGTCATTCTCTCTCTGAATACAAGTTTGGCTCCCTAACCCCCTTCCTGCCATTTGATTTCTGCAGCTAAAGTTCTCCACTCACAGGAAATCCATAGTCTTTTCTGACAGGACACTTTGCACCTCATCAAGCAGCTCTGGCCCAGCCTGGGAAAGGCTGGCCAATCAGGAGAGGGCAGCTGGAAAGCTGGACTTTGGCTCATAGAAAAGAAAGTTTAATAACTTATTTTCTGTTATAGTTATTATAAATCTAACAGTGTCAAGTTGTTGGTTTATCTTAAATACTAATTAGCTACCTTGAAGTATATTTGGAGGTGGCTCCTGTCAATATTTAAACTTAAATAAAATATATCAATATTAATCTATGGAGCCGTTCACTATAATCGGGAAAACTGATTCACAGTTTTTCCCTTACCAGGGCTTATAAAACATCTTTGACAATGTCCCTGCATATAGTTACAAGGCACTCTACCCCTGAGGCACATAGGGGATGCCTTAGGGGTGCTTAATAAGTAAGAATAAGGTAGTTTGAGATTTTGGAAGTACCTTTGAATCTGAAGTCGATTTTGCATATACATTTAAGGAAAAGGCAGCCTGAAAGACAGTGCTGCCTTTAAAATCTCAGCAGGCACCACAGTACTGCACACCTAAGTGCATTAAGTCTACTTGGCCTCTTAACCTACATGCCCTATTATATACTAGGAACTTACAGCTAGGCTGTGAGTACCAATTATAATTACACCTGATTTGCATGTTCTTATAATCAGAGCACTGGCCCTGGGCTTGGTAAGCAGTGCCCAGGGCGCAGTCAGAGTCAGTTACCACCAGTACGAAACAGAAATCGGGGGGGATCGGTGCAAAAATAATGAATTTCTCACTCTCATCGCCTAAAGAAAAAGCCAGACCTGGTCAGAACCAAAAATGAGATTTCAATGAGCTATTTGAAAAGACAGGGGGGGAAGAGCAGATCTTTTGCAGAGATAGCAACAACTATGTTCCCATGGGAACAAAATGTTCTTCCCCTGAAGACAATGTATTTCTCGGTGAGAGACAATAGTCAGTTGACAGTCTCGGTCCCTATTTTCAAACTTCAGTATCTTATCTCCGGAGCCCAGAAATATTTCAAAGAATAGTAGAGTAGTTCAGAATTCCTCTGATCAGTTTATATATATCAATTAGCAGTGTCCTACCTCTACAATTCTGCTTATAGATGTGGTGTCAGAATGCTTGGGCACTAGACCCACTCTCGACTCCACGCAGAGCAGGATCTTACATACCTTCCCACACAATATTGATTGTTCCAACAGTAATACAGAAGATTTGGTGGGAAAAGGTAGTGGAAATTGGCTCCAGCATCTTTGGTTTCCAATGATCAAGCAGCTAGCAGTGAAGCAATGCTCTCATCTCCTACTGAAACCCTGCCTCTTCAATTTCTAATGCTATCACAGAAAAACTGCATGGAAATTGAATTTTCCTTTGCAGGACTTAGGCTGTTCTAGGGAAGTTGTAGTAGACCTTCAGTCTTCAAGGAAACATTGGGCTCTCACACTTTATTCCACACATTTGGCATATTTTAAGAAACTGTGTCAAGTTAAGGATTTGGTAGAGGCTTGGATGAGGAGAACTGACCAAGGGGGAATGATCATATTGCTTACCAGTAATCTTCATTATCCTCAGTCACAGTGCTCCTCAGCCTAGTCCACAATTTAACCTCCTCCCCGTTCTAACTTGGGCCCACCAATAGAAGTTGTTATATGCAAGTCATCATGAAGAATGGGGGAGCATATAGGGCATTATTCTCAGACCACACACTTTTGGAACACCCTAAGATCATGCAACAACATTTCTTTTTTTTAACACAAATCTGTATTATTTATTAGGGGTGAGGCAGCAAATACTGCTTATATCACAAGATGCTGCCTGATGCTGGATCTGCATTGTTTTCTTTTAACAAGCAGGACAATTTTTACTCTTAAAAAAAGTATCTCATCTTATGAAGGGTGTTAGAAATGGGATTTCTGGTTGGCTAGGGCATGTGCCTAAGCCAGGCAGAAACCACCACTCTAGTCAGGGCAAGGGAGTTACACGCTGAAGATAACCCCTGCTCACCCCCTTGGTAGCTTGGCACGAGCAGTCAGGCTTATCCGAGAGGCAATGTGTAAAGCGTTTGCGCAACACACACACACACAGCAGCAACACACTAGGTGCACCACAAAAGAAACTCCACACAAGTTTATATCAAAAATAGCATTTGCATTATCATAAACACATTAGAAACATAATCACACATTTACACTGTGCCAACCGGCACTAGGCAATATTCACAGGGGATTATATACAGGACCAGGCCAATCGGACCATGGTCAGAACCATCAGAATGCAGGTAGTAAATGTAACACACCACCAGTAACTACTGGTACCATAATGACCTAAGCATTATCACATTAGCATTAGACACCATCCTAAAATATCATAACATGACATTAGGCATAAACATTTTAGCGTAATTACCATGGGCATAAATCATATTTGGCAACCATCATAGTAGGCATAAACACATTACGCAATAGGCCTCACCAGCATAAACACATTATGCGACAATCATGGTGCATAAATCACATTTGGCAAGCATCAGCATAGATACATTATGCACACATAATGAGGCATAAACATTATAGCACTAGCGAATCACAGTAACCCCATGTACACTCTATACATGCATTAGGCCTAACCCAAATTATGCATCACATCACAGTAGGGCCCACCTTAGAAACTGACCCCAGGCCAACTGGCCTTTTACTGGGGCTCAAATGCCCTATGTCCAGATAATCAGGGCTTGTATTGAGGCCTTCCACTGGCCCTTTTCCCACTTATGCAGCCCACATAAAGTGCACACTGTGCTTGGGCGTGGGGTGCTTCTCACCCCTCTCCTTGTCACCAAAAGATGCCCCAAAGGAAAAAGGCACTGGCACCACTGTGCCTTGTGAGCCCCTGTTACCGGGACTCTCCCGGTGCCACTCCCGGCACCGCAACTCTTAAGAAAATGAATCCGCACTCGCGGTGCTCTGGGGGGAGCCCCCACTCCGGGACTCCCTATCACCAAATTGCCCCCTCGGTGCAGCTGCCCGCAATTGCGGTGCAGCTGTGAACAGTAACCAAAATGCCCCCAGCACCCAGCAAGGGTGTTGCTGCTCGTCATCACTGCGGCCCGGGCCTAAATGACCAGAGGCTCCTCCTGGTGACCTTGATCAGCACTGAAAATGCCCAACATCGTCAGCCCCCACTCACCGGGATTCTTCCAAGCCAACTGGCGCAAGCAGGCATCAACAGGGTGTTTTGGGGAGCCCCTCTCACCGGGGCTCCTCCAGCCAGGAAATCAGCAGCGGCTTGTGGGCACTGACAGTGCTCCCCTCTGCGGTTGCTGCAATTTCCTGAATGGCGCCTTCGGCCACACGCGGGGCTCCTCCCCTTTCCTCAAGGGGAGCTCTGCTTCCGGAGGCTCGACTTCTCCCTCCACCAGGCCCGAACGTCACCGCAGGGGAGCCGCGAGGACTTCTACCTCTTAGCGGCTCCCTCCTCTCTTGGCTCCCTCCTCTTTCGGCACCCAAGGCGATCCAGTGCTCCCTATAGCAGGGGCAGAATGCGCCGATCTGCGCACCGGTGGTGCGACTTCCGGCGACTTCCTGGTCACGCCCCGAGTCAGGCGCTCCTCGCCTGGCCTCCGTGCTGGAAATTCCTCGACGGCGATCCCGGCGGCTCTTTTCTCCGGCTACCAAGTGCGGGGTAGGCTCCCGCCGGTAAATGCACAAATGTGGGGTGGGCTTCCGCCAACAGGAGCACACAACAGCGGGGTGGGCTCCCGCTCTTCGATTTTGGCAACTGCGGCGGAGATCAACACATGCGGGATGGGCTCCCGCTTTCTTCTCAAAGTACAGGGGAATCCCCACACCGGGATTCCTGCGGAATGCAGCACACAATGCGGGGTGGGCTCCCGCTCCAAAGGCACAAATGTGGGGGAATACCCACGTTGGGATTCCCCTTTAATAGGCTGCAGCTCCGCGCTGCGAAGCCCCCAGCACTCTCCCCGTCCTGGGAGAGATATTTTAGCGCACGCAGGGCGCTCAGGTCCAAAGTTCCAGGGGGGCAAAGGCTGGGCCCAGGCAGGCCAGCACACAGGGCCCTCCAGCAGGGAGGCAGTCCCTCGTGGCGGTTCCTCCTGGGGCCCAGCAGCAGCAAGTCGCCTGGAGGCACAAAAGCACAACACTTTTCATGGGGTCACAGCCCCAGTACTTATACTCCATTTCCCTTTGTCTGCGCTGGCACAGGGCTTGGGGGAACCAGTTCCAACTGGTTCTGGGGGGTGTTGAAGCACTTTGTGTACAGTGCTCACACCCTCCTTTGTCAGGTGGGGGCTCGTCATCAGACACACCACAGGGGGGCGGAGCCAGCATTCACATAGGCAGGCACAGACCTATTCAGGGTCAGGGGACTACTCCTCCCACTAATCCAAATGCAGAAGCCCTAGTCAGCCAAGCGCTGACTCACCCTGCCCCTCCTGGAGCCACACACACCTCACCAGCCCCTGCCACTCCAAAGCCAGACATGCAATCAACATCAGGCAGGCAGACACATAGCACAGAGAAATGCCAACTTCTAAAAGTGGCATTTCTAAAATAGTTATAATAAATCTGCGCACACCACTGCGTAGCATTTATTATTACCATTCCAAACATACCAAACTTGACCACGCTGCTCCTCTCATATCAGGAATTACCACTGAAACACTTATCAGGGAATCCCCAATGCATTCTTATGAGAGGGCAGCCCCACAGTAGTGAGAAACCAAAATGGCTGTTTGTCACTACCAGGACATGTCACACACTTAAGGTACATGTCCTATCTTTTACCTACAATCCACCCTGCCCATAGGGCTAGCTAGGGCCTACCTTAGGGGTGACTGACATGTAGTAAAAGGGGGGTCACAGACATGGCACACACTTTAGGTGCCACGTCACAGTGGCAGTAACACTGCGCGCACAGGCCCTGCAATGGCAGAGGCCTGGGATAGGTTTGAAAGGCTACTTTGGTGGGTGGTGCAATCAGTGCTGCAAGCCCACCAGTAGCATTTAATTCACCAGCCCTGGGTATATGAGATACCACTTTACAAGGGACTGACAGGTAAATGAAATAGGCCAAACAGGTGTAGACCAATCTTACCATATTTACCACAGAGAGCACACGCACTTTACACTGAACAGCAGTGCTAAAGTGCCCAGAGTCCTAAAACCACCAACACCATGTCAGAAAAAAGGCTAGGAGAAAGGCATAAAGTTTAGGGATGACCCTGCAAAAAGGGCCAAGTCCAACACAACCCCCTTGCAGCCAAAACGCAGGGTAGACCAATCACCACCTTGATGGGCCTCCCTGCCTTGGGCCATAGAACACGTACGCGGGCCCGCAACTGCAGGGGCATACTCCAGTTCTACGCCATTCTGAACCCATGTGGTTCCCTCTGTCAAAGCTCCCAGGACCAACTAAGCTACCCCACTGGTACTCCCTAGTTGTACTCGGCCAGGACCAGGCCCTAGGCCTGGTCCATGGTCCTTGCCATCTCACAGAGTGGGGGCGGTAGCCCCAGGCACATAGTACCCATTATCCACTCTACCCCTCATCAGGGCAGTTCTAAACTGCCACTGATCCTCCAGCATAGGGTCCGCACCCTCAGGCTGACCAGAAGTCACGGGCGAGGCTCTCCTTCCCCTACCTCTCCTTCTAGGTTTCCGCACTCTCCTCCTTTGAGAGGCACCCTCAGAACACAACTCTCCCATCAGTTCAGGACCTCTCTCTAGCAACTGGTCTCCCAACCTAGGATCTAAACCCTCAGGTTGTACCGGGGTCAGAGGCGAGGACTCCCTCCCTCTGCACCCCCTTCCAGAGTGCTGCACCCTCCCAACTAGAGTGGTACCCCTGGAAGCCAAACCGGTCAGGATACTGAATACAGATGTCCTTCCCTCCAGGTCAGGCAGATCCTGAACCTGGCCTCCCAACCTTGGGGCTGTACATCGCGACTGAGCACTTGCCTGGCACGCCAGGACTTCTGGGGACTCACACAGTATCCCCCCGGTCAGGACACTGATTATAGATGTCCTTCCCTCCAGGTCAGGCAGAACCTGAACCTGGCCTCCCAACCCAGGGACTAAACCCTGCGGTTGAACACTTGCCTGGCACACAGGACTTCTGGGGACTCACACAGTATCCCCCCGAGGGTTACACATGACTCATGTGTCGTGTGACAGTCTGTCTGGCACAGATCTCCCGACCCCTGTCCATCTGACAGTGCGTGAAGATCCCCCAGGACAGAAGTGGTGTCACCATGGTCAGTTCTAGGAGACTCAGCCCTTCTGGCTGGTCCCTGACCCACTGGTTCTCTCACTGGGGAACACATCCCCCTCTCACCCCTCAATCTGGACTTCTGCACCCTCCCAACTGGAGCGGCACCGCCAGACACCAAAACCACTGGAGCTCCATTTACAGACGCTCCAGGTTCTCCTGACACTAGGAGATCCTCCTCAAATGGCCTGCAAGTACAGCCTAGGCCCCCGACCTGGTGTTCCCTTAAGGAACCATCCAGGCCCCGAGACTGGGTTTCGGGTACCTTGGGACACAGCCCACACTCACTCCTCCACTGAGACAGGACGTGAGGCCCTACACCCCTCCCACTACACCGGGACCTAGCTGGGCTACCCTGAACCTTTTCCACCACACAGGACCGGAAGCTACCTGAGCCACTCCTTTTGGGATCACGCCCCAATGCCTCTTCAGACCCTCCGTCACACAGCCAGAGGTCTGCCTCCCGTGCAAGCTCCCTGGGATCAGACAACTCACACTCCAACAGGTGTTGGCGTAACCCCGGAAAACAATTACTGAACATGTGCTCTCTGACAACCAGATTGAACAGACCTTCAAAATCATTTGCCATGCTACTCATCACCCAACCTTCCAGTGCATCACAACACTCATCCACAAACTCCCCCCAAGACTGGTGAGACAGTTTCCTACTGACCCTGAACCTCAACCTATACCCTTCAGGTGTGACACCCTCTTCCTGGGAACTAGGTACCACGCTCTGGGATCTGGGAGTGGGACTTCCTGCACTGGACTCCATATTGCTGCCACCACTGGACCCCACCCTCACTGGTGAATCCAGACAACTAAAACTACTCAGGGGACAATCTACCCTCCAGATCTAGTTTCTCTCTGGCGAAGGCCCTCTCTGCCTCCGCCATCCTCTCTTGCGCTAAGACCCTCTCGGTCTCTAGCTTTTTCTCCTCCACACCCAGCTGCGCTTTCTCCTTGGCATGCTCTAATCTGAGCCTCTCCAAAGCCAGCTGATGCTCCCTTTCTTCCCTCCTATCCACCCCCTCCTCTGGGGACAGGGAAAGGGATGGGGCACTGCCCCTGACATTGGACCCAGCAAGGGACTCCCTATCTATGGGGTCCTCACTATCTACTGGCGTCCCTGCCCTGTCATTTTCTTCCTCTTCTCCAGTCTCTTCAGAGGCATGGGTTCGAATCCCATCGCTGCCACCAATGTTAGAAATGGGATTTCTGGTTGGCTAGGGCATGCGCCTAAGCCAGGCAGAAACCACCACTCTAGTCAGGGCAAGGGAGTTACACGCTGAAGATAACCCCTGCTCACCCCCTTGGTAGCTTGGCACGAGCAGTCAGGCTTATCCCAGAGGCAATGTGTAAAGCGTTTGCGCAACACACACACACAGCAACAACACACTAGGCGCACCACAAAAGAAACTCAACACAAGGTTATATCAAAAATAGCCTTTGTATTATCATAAACACATTAGAAACATATTCACACATTTACACTGTGCCAACCGGCACTAGGCAATATTCACAGGGGATTATATACAGGACCAGGCCAATCGGGCCATGGTCAGAACCATCAGAATGCAGGTAGTAAATGTAACACACCACCAGTAACTACTGGTACCATAATGACCTAAGCATTATCACATTAGCATTAGACACCATCCTAAAATATCATAACATGACATTAGGCATAAACATTTTAGCGTAATTACCATGGGCATAAATCATATTTGGCAACCATCATAGTAGGCATAAACACATTACGCAATAGGCCTCACCAGCATAAACACATTATGCGACAATCATGGTGCATAAATCACATTTGGCAAGCATCAGCATAGATACATTATGCACACATAATGAGGCATAAACATTATAGCACTAGCGAATCACAGTAACCCCATGTACACTCTATAAATGCATTAGGCCTAACCCAAATTATGCATCACATCACAGTAGGACCCACCTTAGAAACTGACCCCAGGCCAACTGGCCTTTTACTGGGACTCAAATGCCCTATGTCCAGATAGTCAGGGCTTGTATTGGGGCCTTCCACTGGCCCTTTTGCCACTTATGCAGCCCACACAAAGTGCGCACTGCGCTGGGGTGTGGGGTGCTTCTCACCCCCTTCCTTGCCACCAAAAAATGCCCCCAAAGGAAAAAGGCACTGACACCACTGTGCCTCGTGAGCCCCCGTTACCGGGACTCTCCCGGTGCCACTCCCGGCACCGCAACTCTTTAGAAAATGAATCAGCACTCGCGGTGCTCTGGGGGGAGCCCCCACTCAGGGACTCCCTAACAGCAAATTGCCCCCTCGGTGCAGTTGTACGCAATTGCAGTGCAGCTGTGAACAGTAACCAAAATGCCCCCAGCACCCAGCAAGAGTGTTGCTGCTCGTCACCACCGCGGCCCGGGCCTAGATGACCAGAGGCTCCTCCTGGTGCCCTTGATCAGCACTGAAAATGCCCAAAACCGTCAGCCCCCACTCACCGGGACTCTTCCGTGCCAACTGGCGCAAGCAGGCATCAACAGGGTGTTTTGGGGAGCCCCTCTCACATGGGGCTCCTCCAGCCAGGAAATCAGCAGCGGCTTGTGGGCACCGACAGTGCTCCCCTCTGCGGGCACTGCAATTTCCTGAACGGCGCCTTCGGCCACACGCGGGGCTCCTCCCCTTTCCTCACGGGGAGCTCTGCCCACAGCCAGGCTTCGCCTGGCTTCCAGGGGCTCGACTTCTCCCTCCACCAGGCCTCGAATGTCACCGCAGGGGAGCCGGGAGGACTTCCACCTCTTAGAGGCTCCCTCCTCTCTTGGCTCCCTCCTCTCTCGGCACCCAAGGCGATCCAGTGCTCCCTATAGCAGGGGCAGAATGTGCCGATCTGCACACCAGCGGCGGGACTTCCGGTGACTTTCTGGTCACGCCCGAGTCAGGCGCTCCTCGCCTGGCCTCCGGGCCGGCATTTCCTCGATGGCGATCCCGGCGGCTCTTTTCTCTGGCTACCAAGTGCGGGGTAGGCTCCCGCCGGTAAATGCACAAATGCGGGGTGGGCTCCCGCTCTTCGATTTTTGCAAATGCGGCAGAGATCAACACATGCGGGGTGGGCTCCCGCTTTCTCCTCAAAGTATGGGGGAATCCCCACACCGGCATTCCTGCAGAATGCAGCGCACAATGCGGGGGTCTCCCGCTCCAAAGGCACAAATGCAGGGGAATCCGCACGTCAGGATTCCCCTTTAATAGGTAGCAGCTCCGTGCTGTGAAGCCCCCAGCACACTCCCCGTCCTGGGAGAGATATTTTAGGGCACGCAGGGCGCTCAGGTCCAAAGTTCCAGGGGGGCAAAGGCTGGGCCCAGGCAGGCCAGCACACAGGGCCCTCCGGCAGGGAGGCAGTCCCTCGTGGTGGTTCCTCCTGGGGCCCAGCAGCAGCAAGTCGCCTGGAAGCACAAAAGCACAACACTTTTCATGGGGTCATAGCCCCAGTACTTATACTCCATTTCCCTTTGTCTGCGCTGGCACAGGGCTTGGGGAACCAGCTCCAACTGGTTCTGGGGGGTGTTGAAGCACTTTGTGTACAGTACTCACACCCTCCTTTGTCAGGTGGGGGCTCGACATCAGACACACCACAGGGGGGCGGAGCCAGCATTCACATAGGCAGGCACAGACCTATTCAGGGTCAGGGGACTACTCCTCCCACTACTCCAAATGCAGATGCCCTAGTCAGCCTAGCGCTGACTCACCCTGCCCCTCCTGGAGCCACACACACCTCACCAGCCCCTGCCACTCCAAAGTCAGACATGCAATCAACATCAGGCAGGCAGACACATAGCACAGAGAAACTCCAACTTCTAAAAGTGCCATTTCTAAAATAGTTATAATAAATCTGCGCACACCACTGCGTAGCATTTATTATTACTATTCCAAACATACCAAACTTGACCACGCTGCTCCTCTCATATCAGGAATTACCACTGAAACACTTATCAGGGAATCCCCAATGCATTCCTATGGGAGGGCAGCCCCACAGTAGTGAGAAACCAAAATGGCTGTTTGTCACTACCAGGACATGTCACACACTTAAGGTACATGTCCTATCTTTTACCTACAATGCACCCTGCCCAAAGGGCTAGCTAGGGCCTACCTTAGGGGTGACTGACATGTATTAAAAGGGGGGTCACAGACATGGCACACACTTTAGGTGCCACATCACAGCGGCAGTAACACTGCACGCACAGGCCCTGCAATGGCAGAGGCCTGGGATAGGTTTGCAAGGCTACTTTGGTGGGTGGAGCAATCAGCGCTGCAAGCCCACCAGCAGCATTTAATTCACCAGCCCTGGGTACATGAGATACCACTTTACAAGGGACTGACAGGTAAATGAAATAGGCCAAACAGGTGTAGACCAATCTTACCATATTTACCACAGAGAGCACACGCACTTTACACTGGACAGCAGTGCTAAAGTGCCCAGAGTCCTAAAACCACCAACACCATGTCAGAAAAAAGGCTAGGAGAAAGGCAAAAAGTTTAGGGATGACCCTGCAAAAAGGGCCAAGTCCAACAAAGGGCTATCTTCAATTTGCTGAACCACACCACGCAAAATGTCTGACATGTCTGCATCAGTGTGCCATGAAGAATCTTGGAGTGCCCATTTACGCGGATATGGAGCACCAGCTTCACTTGCTAGGCCAAGCCTTCTGAATACTAGCATTCGAATAAGTTAACTTTGGAAGTTGTTGTGTGAGCAGGAGAGAAAGCACTGATTTTATAAGGGGGGGTGTAGTCCCTATCTGCATAAGCTTTACAAAATGCTTGTGCACAGATTTGTAAACCATAGCCATGTGTTCAAAATGCTCAGATGGTCTCAGCACTTTGCAGAGGTTTAACCCTCTCTTCCAAAAGAAACATTGTTTGTATAGTCTGTTTTAATTTGACAATGCATTAATGTAGTTAAAGCAATTGGTTAACAGGCCATTGCTATTTCCCCGTGTTTCTTCTGAAATGCAGTGTGGTTTCTTTCACTTTTTGCATGAACAGTTCATTGACGTTTTCATTTTTTTTAGTGAACTTAAATGTTGCATTACTATGATGGCGAAACTTTAAAAATGTAATTAGGAAAGGGCAGCAGGAGTACCTTCATGTCCATGGCAGTGGGGAAACCTAGCCAGTAAAGGATGTAACCCTGCAGTGGAGGTAATTACATTTAAATGATTGCCTTTAATTGGCTGGCATCATGATGTCACCTTGGTGACTTGCGTTAAATTCAACTCAGTGAGAAGTAATTAAAAATAATTTTTCTTAAACGACCTTCTATAGTGGTCAAGGCCTCACATTATTGAACAGATAATGTGTCTGCATGGATAATTTTTTCTGTTAAAGTTCAAAGCGGTATACATGAGTAGGCCATGCCCAAAGCAAAAAGAGTATAACGGAAATAATTGAAATAGTGTATAAAACATACAGTGGCTATTCATTGTTTTATTAACACATCATATACATTTCCCATGATGACTTTTGAGCTACCCAAGAATACACAAGGTTCCTAATGCTTCATTAGAGGATAGGGTGTATGGAATATAATCGATATCCTTTCTTTCCACTACTATCTGAGCTTATACATATTTGGTAACCACTGGCAATTCATCGTCTTCCTGTCTGAATATTTGCACATAATGGTGCTCACTCTTCATTCCTTCGTTCACAAAATGCTTGGCCTCAGATTTTAAAAGGTTTTGCATCAGGTTTGCGTACAGTTTTTAATGCAGACCAGATGCAAAATCCTTTTTGGTTAATAAAATCAATGTAAATAGCTATTTGTTTTGCTTTGTAAAAGAAAAGTAACACAAGGCAGCGCATTGGGCTAACTTGTGTTTCTTTGCGTCAGGGAGGTGTTCCATGGGTGATGCATAGGTGCTCCCATGCATCCACTCATGAATTTTGATGCAAATGCATATTTACAAAAACTTGTTCAGATTGATTTTCACCAAAATTCTTCTGCTTCCTGAGGCTGGCGTAACAAGGAGAAATATCTTTATTTTTCTTCGGTATTTCCTTTTTGAATGTGTGCTGCATTCTGCAGCACACACAAAAAGAAGTATCCTCAAAGAATAGGTTCTGTGCAGGAAGGTAGTCCTTCCTGTTAAAAAATTATCCTGAACACAACACAGACACCTCTGGTACTGTAGCTCAATGGTGCCTGTGTTGACGCTAGGCAGCACAAAGTGTGCCAGTGCATGGAGAGAGCAAAACTGTACATTTCTTTGAAGATAGGATGCCGTTCTGCTTTCTCCAGGTGATGCAACATAGTAACATTGCTTGCTGTGCTATCGTGTGACACTTGTTTGAACAATTCGGCTCTTGGAGATTTACCATCACACATTAAGTTGAGGACTGTAGTTTCCTTCATTTCTCTTAAAAACTCACAATTTCAAGGACCAATTAACAATCAATAAGTGTTAGTTTTCTGAAGAACAGCAGAAATATTCCACCTTCTCAGTCAGTCAAATGTAGATGTATATTTAATAAAAGATCCAATAGCTAGAGATTGACATCCAGACTTCTTTCTTAACAGACAATAGAAATGTTTTTGCTATCAAACCGGCAGCTTCACAGGGTTCTTTCTGCCAGTCTTCTGCCAAGCATGTGGAAAGTAGTTTCTTCATGGACTCACATCTCTCATACGCCTAAGTCCAAGCTGGGCTCCAGATTTTCTCTAATGGAGATGCCATGTACATCCTCATAATTTACTACACACACATGAATCCTTTTTCCACAACTCCTCAATCTCTATTATTTTATTTTCTTCTTTGCTCACTTTTTCTGGGCTTTACAGGGTAGTCTCCCTGGCATATCTGGTCCAGGTTTGCCTCATCTAAGGAGGGTTACCGACACAGTTTCCATGTGGGCCACATTTCTTGTATGTGCTGCTTTTCAGAAAGTTGCTGCAGTGACTAACAACAGAAAATCAAGAAGCACCTTCCCGCACACAAACTATTCTCAAAGGTATTTCCTAAGTGTGATGCAGAATGCAGCATACTTAGAAAGAGGAAAAGGTGAGGAGAAATAAAGATATTTCTCCTTGTTGCGCCTCTCCTGGGAAAGCATTGGATTTTGATGCATTCCCAGGTTTACCTGTTTTGGTAAATCTGGAAATGTGCCAAAATCCATAGGTGGATGGGTTTGAACACCCAGGCTGCACCTATGGAATGATTTCCCAGGGCAGAGTTACGCAAGGCAGTGACTTGCGCTACCTTGCGTTACTCCAGATTTACCAACCCGCGCAAGGTGGCCTTGCATGTCTTGGTAACTCTCCTTCTAGGTTTTGCATCACTATGTTTGATGCAATGTGACACAAAAACTCGATAAATATGGGGCCTGTTCTCCTAAATAACTTGAGTGTGTGTGTACAGCTAATAAAAGCTTTCTGTCTAGCTATCACGTGTATCCTACATTTCAGAATATGTTGGTATAATTGAGAAGCAAACATCCTTAGAGGATTCTCTTTAACTATACTGTCATCATCAAACATAGAGACTGGTTCAGTGGTAACTAACATTTAACAGTTTAGACCTGTGTAGGAAAGTGAATTATTAGTTGGGGTGGATGGTACTCAACCACAAGTGGTCATAACACTTTTAGGTTCAGGCAAAGGTTTTTGTAGTTTAAATCTGAGCTCAACTTCTGGTAGCTATGGCACACAGCAGGCAGGCTTACTTTAGAAAATAAAGAGTACAGCATTTACAAGTACCAAAACAGTTAAAAAGTAAAACACTAGAGTACATTTTAATAAACAAAATGACATAAAAACAACATCAATCCAATAAGGGGAACCAGAGAAATGATATTTTTATGATTTAAGAGAAAAACTGCCATTAAGAAGTAAAGCACCAATCGAAAGTCTCTGTTTGAAGTTGACTAGTACCAACGCACAATTTCAGGCTGACTGCAATAGAGCATGGGTCTGACACATCAAGCAAGTTCATCCCAGTCAAAGATTCTATCTCACGACTTAATCTCTGAAATGGAAGTGGAAATCCTTCAGTGGGGCAAGATTCCAGGCTGCACATAAATAAGTCCTCTCAAAGCAGGATAGCTGTTGAATGAGTTCCCACAGAAGTCTTTGATTTTGGTAGGAAAAGATCTAAGTGGAAAAGTTCAAATTTCATGCTCAGGGAACTCTTCTCAGTGGCTGTATACTTTCCCCGCCTTCGCTCGGTCAAGATTTCTGCATTCAAAGTTAATCTATTATTTGGAGCTCAGAATCCTCCAGAGGGAGAAGGCTGCAAGGTGTATCTGATGATGAGTTCCACAAGGCCAAATACATTTTCTTTGAGGCCTCGGTGACAGAGAATGGCTTAAGCGGAGAATCTCCAGGTGGGAGAAACCAGCACAGTAATGCCTTGATGTGGATGGTCCTGATCCTTTGGTCCTCCAGCAGCTGGAAGTCAGAATTTTTATAAGTATTACAGTTTTTAGAGATTGTAGGAGAAATCCAATCAGGCACAGCCAAGGGCTACAGGAACTCAGGGACAGGATGTAGGTGTCAGGATTCACTCCAGCAGAGGCCACCAGCAGGGATTGGTCCAGTTTCTGTTACAAATGGTCAGCATGGCACTTGAGGAAAAAGGTCTCTTGCAGCTTGCATCTGTGTAGCCAAACAGGAGATCAGCCAACTGATCCACAGAGCCCATGTCTTAGTCTTGGGTACAAGTGGCAGCAGGTTAAGCTCTTCTGGGCTCCTCACAGGTGTAAAACAATAGGTGCAGTTCTTAATTTGTTCTTCCACAGGTCGAAAGAAGGTTCTGTGGAGGGTGCCCTAGGGTGCCACATTTATTCTTGGTAGTAGCTAGTGGATTGGGGTGATTCCTGGCTCCTCCCAAACCAATATGCTAAAAGTTCCCAGCTTCAACCCTGCCAACTTTATTAGCATTTCCTCTTTTCCCTCCTGCAAACAATCACACAGTGCACCTTACTCCTAAAATCCAACATGGGGAAACCCTTTTTCCCTTCAGCAGAATCGGTGTGCTCACCCAGAGGTGTGCCCAGGAAAATGAGAAGCCCCCCCCCTTTGTAGTTACTCAAAACTGGTTCTAAGGACAGCTCCCCAGCCACTGGGGTTGGTGTCAATCTGGATGGGGGAACGAAGGTTTGCATTCTCCAGTTCTCACCTTACATTTTCTAGTGAACAAGCAGATCCTTTACAAGGTAATAAAGTTCCTGGGTCCACTGTAACTGGTCTCCCTACTAGAAGAAAGAAAATACTTTCCCACACCCAAGCCATTGTTTCTGCTCTGGGAGCAGTTTTCACAAATCATTAGGGTCAAACACTGGCTGCATTGCTGCAGTCAGGCTAAGGCAAATTAGTTTCCAGGAGATTCAGAAAGGAAAACATATAACATTCTAAAAGTTACTTTTCCTAGATATTTATTAAAAATCTAAATTTTAGAGATAACAGAAGCAATATTTCTGCATACTCTAGTTTTCTCATAGCACAGCCAGAGCATTTCTCAGTAAAATGAGGGTTTACCACTACAGTGGCATAGTAACATCACATTTCTACATTTACCACTTTCATAGATCATGTACCCTTGCTTGTGGGCTATAAGGCCTACATAGGGTAAACATGTTTACATTTATAAGGAAGATTTTACCCTGTCAAAAAGTTTATTTTGACAGGTTGGACTGAACAGTTTAAACAACAACAGTTAGGTTACAGTGGTAGGATTTAGTCATGTTTTCCTGTATCACACTACTGAATGGCACAATATGTCTTGCAGTCCACAGGTGACTTTCAATTTTCCATATCGTGGATGTAGTTTCTACACCATATACTATGACCTCATAGGAGAGTTAAATATACTCATCAAGGTTTAGCCAACTTCTGTATGGTGTAGGGGTCAGAGAACATGCACTGGGTCCTGATTAGCAGTGCACCAGTACAACATTCCAGATGGATTAGTTAATAAAATGGGTACAATCATGGAAAAAGGCACTTTATCACAACCTCCCTTCTTGTATACTTGCACAGCAAAACCACTGATAGCTCAATGGATATAGGCAACCATCTAGGACAGTTGTGCCAGATGTGTTTTAAATGATTGTGTTGCTCTTGTGGTTGATTCCATTAATGATGGTATGTAATATTTTTCACCGACAATAGACAAAATGACTATCTTACTAATTCACCTAAAACACTGCACTGAAGATTGGTATGTGCTATAGAAACTGTACCCTTTCTTATATACCCACCTATGAAAGTTTGGCTTTGTTTCTTTGTCCATAGAAGGCTTGAACATGCCTCTTGTTATCCTCTGAGAAGAATACATTATCTGCCATAAAAATAGTTCAAAGTGTCTTTCTTCATAATATACATCTGCATTTGCCTGTTGGAGTACCCTTTTAAGCTTATTTTAGAGGTTGGAATGACAACCTTAGAATAGCAGGCTTATAAAACAAATATTTTTTTTTCCAACCATATATAATCAAGTAAGTAAAAACCTCTTAGCTGAGCAAAATATCAAGATCGTAAAAGTCAATGAAAAAGTAAAACAAGCATAGAGAAAGAGCATTTTAGGTGTACATATTGGGAGGAAGGCCTATCACTGCAACCGCCATTCTTTAAACTCTTTGGGCCAGATGTACGACCCTAAATTGCAAGCGCAAACGGGTTTGCGACCCATTTGCACATGCAAAATGTCCCAGGGCCATGTACAATTCCTAAATCGCGAGTCACAATTTATTTGCGCCTCGTTATTTAGGAATTGCGAGTCGCAATTAGGAAGGAGCATTCCCTTCCTAATTGCGTCCGCAAAGCAATGTATGAAAGTTTTGTGACCGCAATTGTGGTCGCAAAACACTCGCAAATTACCACCCTCTTCAAGTGGGTGGTAATGCAGTCGCAATTTGGAAGGGATCCCCAGGGGACCCCTTCCACTTTGTGACTGTCTCTAGAAATATTTTTTAAGGGCAGGCAGTGGGCCCAGGGACCACTACCTGCCCTTAAAAAATGAAACGAAAACATTTCATTTTTGTTTTCTAAATGTTTTAAATGCATCCCGTTTTCCTTTAAGGAAAACTGGCTGCATTTAAAAAAAAAAAGCTGCTTTATTTAAAAGCAGTCCCAGACACGGTGGTCTGCTGAGCCCAGCAGGCCACCATCCCTGGGAGGGCCTGTCATTCCCAATGGGGTCGCAAATTGCGAGAGGCTCATTAATATTCATGAGACTCGCAATTTGCAACCCCATTGGTAATCGCAAACAGTGTTAAACACACTGTTGTACATGCCAAATAGCGCCTCGCAAATTGCGAGTCGCAATTTGCGAGGCGCTATTTTGCAGGTCGTACATCTGGCCCTTTGTTTTGAAAATCCTCAAACTTATAATTGTTTTATATTCTGAATTATGGCATTATTCGATTTCCACAATATGCATAACTAGGTCAAATGTATTCAGCTGCTATGGAGTGTAAGTATTATTCAATTTGTTTCTCATTCTTCACATCTAGACAGAGGAGAACTTTGCCATCTGGGTCAGACTGGGACAGAAAATAGGCCCGGGCACCAAAATAAAATTAGCCCTCATTAATAAATTTGCTAATGTTTGCAAATTGGAGCAGTTTTGAACCATGCTGTATAAGTGGTTTGCAAGGTAAGGAAGGCGGCATGTATTTGTGTCTGCTGAAGGCAATATTCGATTTAATACAAGGGAAACCAACAGTAAAGAATTGCCCAGCAGACCATAAAACAGGCCCACAAAAATCAAGAAAAACAGACCCATACAGGGACCTGTCAGGCTAGCCCATCGGGCATTGCTGATTGGACTCTAACCCTGTCATGTGTACTAATAGGCATTTCCTCTGCAAAAACTCTTTAGAAATAATACAGCCATGTATAGTTATTTTAAATGACTTCCAAATATTCTGGCTGTCTGGGAGTCTAACTAATGGATTTGAAGAAAGTTAAAATCACCCTCTAAAATCACAAACCTAGGAATTTTCAGTAATGCCTAATATAGCTCTGTCGATGGCGTTGGGTTATCTAAGATCGGACAGTAAATTGTGGCTACAGTTAGCCTAATATTACTAAGTATTCCACTGACAAGCACCCAACTACCTTCTGTATCTGATTGGGAAAAGGCAATTTGATCAGGGAAATGTTTATTAAAATAAATTGCCACTCCCCATTGGTGGCACTTGCACTTGACAAGCACTGATAACCTGCCCATTGCTTGAACATTTTGTATTTGAGTTCCCTTTTATCCATAAAATGTCTCTTGGACAAGTACTATGTCTGTCAAGTGCCCTCTCACCCAAACATCTATTGCCCGGGCCTTGCATTTATTATTCAGGCCATTATCATTTAGCGTGACAATTCATATATAATCCTTACATGCCTTGATTTAGAATCTAAGAATCAACATTAACTTGCATTTTAGCCTAAAGTGCAGTGCAAAGACAACCAAGAACATATTGGTAGACATTACTTCTCTGCTCGACAGAAGCAACAGAAGCTTGTTCCATTTTTCATAATCCTGTAAAATAAGATACATTATAGAAGAATATATGAAACGGTGAGTCAAGTACAAGAATACCTTCCAATCCCTCCCTGGCATTCTTTGTAACAAAAGGGCAACATGCTTAAATAAACACATCCCATAAAAACCAAAATAACAACATGAATCTAGACGCCTCATAAAAAACATAGCATTGCCTTAAGTAGCATATATAAAGCAGCGAAAATACCTAATCTACCAAGAAGTAAAGTGCAATTCCAGGACAGCCCATAGATTGATGACAGTTTGGAATGGAAATAAAGTGACTAAGTGTATTGCTTTGCATCGGGAGAGCATCCCCCCAGTTTGACAAATAAAAAAAAGCATCATGCTTCAAATATACGATCTTCCATAACCAGAATTTTTTTGCATTGAGGAAAATCATCTCTAAAATGCGCAAAACCTACAAGTACCTTGCTAAATGAGATTTCCAGATGTTTAGCTACATATGGGTGCACATGCATCAAGCAATTTGCGATTGCAAACAGTGCGATTCGCAAAAATTGGCCGTTTGCAATTGCAAAATGGCCTCTTGAGCATCTACGATATCCGTAAAAAGACAGAATGACAATTCACTAAAACTTTAACTTTGGCTTGCTGAACAATGTTCGCTTGAGCACCCCAAGCTTTATATGAGTCAATTATCCTGTAACAGTCTCTTAGTCTCTGTGCCAAAATTGCAGACATGTCAGAGAAAATTCTAACCTGAGGCACTTCCGAAGTCAAAAAAGTTCTCTTTTCTATGGCTTTGGACAAAATGCATTCCATGGTTCGATAGTTGGCAAAATTTACCAAAATTGTACAGGGATACTTGGCACTAGCAGGGAATTCAAGCACCCTGGGCCTTCGCTTCCCCCCAGACCCCTACTATTGGGAGATTTGACCCCATATTAAAGTTCTCTAAATCTTGCAGTTTACTTTCCAAAAAGTATTTATTCTTTTAAATCTGATTGACTTCCTGCTGCATGGTCAGGACCTTGCCCTCCAGATTCAAAATTCTTCATTCAGCCTCTTTTAATCTCTCTGGAATTTGGGCCATATTTTCCTCAGTCTTTGCCAGTTACTCATGGAGAGCCGCTATGTCTTGTGTCTGCATTATTTTAGTTGTCTAAAATGCATTTAATGGACTGCCCCAGACCCGTTCCTAGTGTCTCCAGACTCCTGCTGCGATTTGTGGCTCCATATGAAATCTTCAAACTGTAAAGCCACCTAAAATGTACCTTCATTAGCATTCAAGGTCTCGGATGCGACTACCCCTGGAGATGCCTGTTTCCCGTTACTCTCAGTTGCTTGGGGCACTGCTTGAACCTCCGTCTGCACCAAGGATTTTGTTTGTTTTGAGAACAGTGGATATTGCTTAAGACCTATAGGGCTTATGGCGGCTCCCATTATATTTGCAGTAGTAGTACTTCCCAATGAAACTTTATTATTGTGAGCAGCCTCCAAGCCTGATAGGGAGCCCAATAATTGGAGAAGTGAGATCTCCCCTCCGCTCTCAGTTTCTGACCCTTTCTCAATCTCGTTTTGATTGCTAGGGACCCCAGTCTTCTCAGCCTCCAAAAGCATTCTAACTTTGCATTCCATTCTTTGTTGTGCATTCCGGGGCACTCTGGTAGTAGTAGTAGTAGGTTTTGCTTGGCCACCTTTACGCTTCCGTTTCTGAGTTAGGGTAAATTGGCCAAACATAGCATCAGTGGCCTTTGTTGTCTTATGCTGGTGTGTTCGCATGCTGCAGCAGGCTGCTCCCTTTATGCCAGATCAAACTATATATGTCAAACTGATGATATTCGATCTGCTTTGGTTAGCTGTAAACTGTGAGAGGCGCTAAGCTGCTTCTTTGGTTTTTTGACCCTTTAGAGGCAATGCTCCAGTGGTTTATTATTTTATCTATTTCTACTGAGTGCCCGCAAGAATCCCAATCCTTCCCGGAGGAGAGCCATGACCCACTCCAACTCCTCGCAGTGGCTTTGTTCTCAACTGTAGAATCTGAGGGAGTACATTACACTGCCTCTGAAGGGAGAAAGGGGCTGCCTCCACCATCCAATATCACTGTGCAGGTGCCGTGGCAAGGAGAGCTTCAAGATACAAAAGATCCTCAACAAGTACTGGAATGTCTTGAAGAAAAATGTGGACATTGGGACTAAGATAGGGGAGCGTCCACTAATATCCTATAGGAAGGTACCCTCTCTATCAGATACACTTGTCAACAGTCACTTTGAACAAAAGAAACCAGGAAAATGGTTGCAAAGCAGACAAAGAGGGTTTGGTAAGTGTGCCAGCTGTAAGGCTTGCAAGGTTGGAAGAAATCTCAAGTCCATCAAGGATCCACGAGGGAAAATGTTTAACATCAACGAATCAATCACGTGTGAGTCTTCGTTTGTGGTTTACCTGATTGAATGTTTCTGTGGTAAGAGGTACATAGGTAGTACCATTTGCCCACTGAAAAAGCGAATATTGGAGCACATAAGGGCAATACAAAACAATGATCCAACCTATGCTATTGCCAAACACATGGGTACACACAACGGAAAAACATGGATGGACATACATTACTCAGGATTGGCCAGCGCACCACCACATGAGAGAGGTGGTAACAGAGTGTTGAAACTGAGACGTCTTGAATCAAAATTAATAATCAGGTTCAAAACTAAGATCCCGTTGGGACTCAACAGGGATGAAGAGATGCACATCCATCTATGAAAGACTAAACTATGAACTTGTGAGCTGTTGTGACACCCTGCTACGATTAACTGCTCGAATATGACACTGAGTTAAATATAATATTGTTCTGTATAGAAATGCGACCGAAATTCTGAAAGATCAGTATCTTATCGTGGATCTGAAAGTTTTGAGTAACAGTAGTAAAAAATGTTATGTGATAGTGCAATGTTGATAGCCATGATATGCCTGAGAGTAGTATAAAGATGAACAAAGAGAGTATGATGACTAATGGGCACTCAGTCCATCACAAACATCACAGGACACTAAGTCGAGACCTATCAGTAAACAATTTCTTTAAAAAAAGTTTTTAACATAGTAAAATGTCTCTTGAGTATTCACTAATACAGCATTAGACACGGATGATTTGCTTACCCTACCAATGTGAATATAATTTCACAGGCGTCACCATACTATATGCTGACATCTTCACGCCAATAGATAGCGTGAATAAGAGGCGAACAAGTCATATCTGTAAAATATATGACATGATATAATCTAATGGTCATCATAAGCCACAATATTGTCTCTTCAACCACTGGGGTTATGATTGGGATTGCCAGTGCGTCACTTGTATGATTTTCAATGATTGTATAATTGAAATTGTATTTGAAAAACTACCAGTCCCATAATGCCTCCTAATGGGCAACGTGGAGACTGAGTATAAATGGTGAAAATAAACATAGGACTTTGTTTACTGCCGTGATCAAGACCGCGAAGGTTGAAACACGTAGGGAAAGAGGAGAGTGATGTTTTGAATAAAAAATTTAAAGATTCAAGGAGAGTGCCACGTATTTTTTCTATTTGATGAAGAATATACATATATATATACAGATATATATATATATATATACATATACATATATACAGATATATATATATATATATATATACATATATTATAATCCAAAATAATGCGATCACTCGAAGGTTGTAGACAACAGAAGTTGTTTTAATTTACAGTTACGCGTTTCGCTCGCACAGCGAGCTTGCTCACTGTGCGAGCGAAACGCGTAACTGTAAATTAAAACTACTTTTGTTGTCTACAACCTTCGAGTGATCGCATTATTTTGGATTATAATTGACATTGGCGGCACGATCCACCGGTGTTTGCGATCCTCTGATAGGCGTGGAAAGACAGAAGGAGCAAAACACGGAAGGATATATACATATACACATACATATATATGTATAAATATACACTGAAAAAACTATAGGTTTCAGGGACGTTATAGTTAGAAATTAGCATTTAAAAAACCTTTGAAATTCACTGAAAAAAGCACACAGTCACTGGATGATGTCATCAGTGATGTCATCAGTGATGTCACTGACCATGTCATGAATGATGTAATATGTGACGTCATCAGCAGTGCATTGCGGGGGCGTGAGTTATAGTTAGCTGAACTCACTATAACATCCGAATTTTACTGGTTTTGTACGAGTGAAATGTCCAACTAACTATAACGTCCCTGAAACCTATGGTTTTTTTCTGTGAATTTCAAAGGTTTTTTAAATGCTAATTTCTAACTATAACGTCCCTGAAACCTATGTTTTTTAGTGAATTTCAAAGGTTTTTAAATGCTAATTTCTAACTATGCCTACAGAGGTAGGACATGTGCAGAAAGAGGAAGAAAGGCACAGAAAGAAACAAGAGAAATGCAGAAAGAGGCAACAGAAGTCCAGAAAGACAAAGAAAGGTGCAGAAAGAACCAAGCAATATGCAGAAAGAACCAACAGAGGTGCAGAAAGAGGCCTTGTTGCAAAGTCATCCTGTGCCCCCAACTTTTTGCTGACTGGTACTGGTGGTAACTGACTCTGACTAACTAGGCACGCAGCCAGTGCTATGCTAAAAGACACTTAGCATACAGTGAAAACACCTACATACACTAGAGTACACTATGGGTTGGGGTACCCCTGTGATTGGCATGACCTCCCCTGTAAGGCCCTAGTATATAATAGGGCAGGGGGATTAAAACTACCTCTAAGTCAGAGGTGCAGAAAGATGCTTCTTTAAGTAGTAGTCACGTTTGCAGAGTGGTGGAGAAAGGGTGCTGGGCCTCCGACCAGCGCTCAGGAATTCTGCTGCGTAGGACTTACAGGAAGTACCAGGAGGGCTTCTTGGCCCCCAAAGTCCCTCAGGAGAAAATTGGACTTCATCCCCCATCCCGTAGTCTGCCAGGAGGCGCGTTTGCAGAGTGGTGGAGAAAAAGTGGCATGGCCCCCGAAGACGTCTTAGCAATCCCACTGTGTGGGACTTACTGGAGGTAACAAGAGGGGTAGTTGGCCCCCAAGGACATCCCTGGGGGCCAACTACCCCTCCTATTACCTCCAGTAAGTCCTACACAGCAGTATTGCTAAGTTCTTATAGCAGGCCACTCCCCCTTTGCCTACCACTGTGCAAACACGCTCCCTGGCGTGCTCTTGGATGGGGATTGAAGTCCCCTTAGCTGCTGGGGGTCCTTTAGGGGCCAACTAGCCTACCTCTTATCTCCAGTAAGCCCCACACAGTGGGATTGCTGAGAGGTGGACACAGGCCATGCCCCCTTTCGCCACCACTCTGCAGACACACCTCCTGGCATGTTCTGGGTTGGGGGATTAAGTCCCCTTAAATCTGGAGAGTCCCTGGGGGCCAACTAGCCCACCAGGTATCTCCAGTAAGCACCACAGAGCTGCATTGCAGAGCGGTGGTCCGAGGCCACACCCCTTTTTACACCACTCTGCAAACGCGGCTCCTGGTGCACTGCTGCTCGGAGGATGAAGTCCACTTGTGTCCTGAGGTCCTCAGGACACAAGAAGACTTCATCGCCCCACCAGCAGTGTGCCAAGAGGCACGTTTGCAGAGTGGTGTAAAAAGGGGCATGGCCTCGGACCACCACTCTGCAACGCAGCTCTGTGGCGCATACTGAAGGTACCTGGTGGGCTAGTTGGCCCCCAGGGACCCTCAGTATTAAAAAAAGGGCGCTTTCTGAACCAAGAGCTACCTTTTTGCCATGTTTGGTGTAATTCCGTTCAGCAGATCGGGCTGTAGCCTGTTCCAAAAATTCCTATGGAAATTAACATGGGGAAAACGCGCTTTGGGACCCCCCTTTTTTCTCAGCCCCCGCTTGACGAATCACCCCGAAACTTTTAGGACAGGAGCTGACCGGAGCGCTCCACTAGTTTTGAAAATTTGGCAAACGGCGCCAAAGATATTGGCAAATCAAAAAAAAATTTCGTATGGATAACAGGTCCTAACTATAACTACCTACTGGCGATGGCCAGTAGGATGTAGGATATATATATATATATATGGCAAGCAGAAGGGAGCAATAAAAATACTTTTACATCTATCACGAAGTGGAGTTCGCGCGTTCTTTCTCGCCGTGTGCTGGAGGTTTGAGAATGCTTTGAAGTTGATATATATATATATATATGTATATATATATATATATATGTTCTGTAATTGAAATACCATTTTTAACCAAGATGCATTGTCTTAATAATTGTAAACTTTTTGATTCTTCCAATAAAAATATTTTTTTAAACGTTTCATCCATGCTGATACCTTCAGGATTATGATATACCCTACAAACTCCACACTAGTGATGTAAAAATGGCACTTATTCAGTTTCAGCAAAGAATGACGCTCTCTTATACATTCAAATACTGCCTTAACATGAGATATGTGAGTTTTGAAGGTGTTAGAGTAGATCAAAGTATCATCTAGCTGGACAATGCAGAACACATCGAAAAAAGACCCTCAAGTCCTCACCAATAAAATTCTAAAATGCCGCAGGAGCATAGCAAAGTCCAAAAGGCATGCCCTGGTTTTTGAACAATTCAAAGTTAGTATAGATATCTTTCTTCCACTCATCACCATCTTGGACCCGGACTAGATGGTAAGTTTCTTTAAGTCTAAATTAGTAAATATTTTTCCATTTCTGATCTGGTCTCATAAAAACTAAAAAATAAAAAAGATACTGTAATAATAGCAATTCACTGTAACTCTAGTGAGAGTTCTGTAATCTGCACATGGCCTCAGCTCCCTCCCTTTCTTGGACACAAAGAATAAAGTTGAAGAGGCTGGAGACTGTGAAGATCTAATAAAACCATTAGTCATCTAGGAACTGTCTTAGATATTCTGTTCCTGTCTCTGCATGTAAGCACTTCACTACAAGAAATGTGCACACCTAGTTATAAATCTATCTTGTAATAGTAGCTTCTCTGTGGAGGTAATTAATTTGTCTTTTCTTGTAAAAAACATTACTATTTTCTTGGTAATAATGAGGTAAACAAATATCTCAACTAACAGCAGCCACAGCAATAACATCAGCAATGTGTAGAGGCATTAATTCATAATGCTATTCTGACAATGATCAGAATTCAGTTCACTGGTTCACAACAGCCCAATCAACAGGATGATTATTTAGGGTTAACCAAGGCATACCCAGAATCCCCTTAAACTTAGGAATACCTATAAGGTCAAAATGCATTTTCTCCTGATGATTTACTAGATAATCCATAGAAATTATATGATTATGAAACCTCTGTACACTTAAGGATAAGTAGAAACCAACCACAGCCTCAACATTCTCAGGAATCTTTTCTGTAAAGACTGCAATTTGTAAATACTGAGCAAACTTTATATTCGTATAATGCACTGAAGCTACATAATCTAAAATGCCTGAAACCTCTGCTTTCTGACCGTTTGACAAAATCAGCTGAAAAGGAATTATTCTTTTTTCAAGGAATCTACATTTCCATAGGCTGTAAACTATCTCTAGTCAGCACCAGTACCACCTTTAAGAAGAGCTGGACTTACTTTGTAATATTTTATTAAATGCTCTGACTTTCCACTATGAAGCACAAACCATTTATGGCTTTCTTTCTTTCTTTCTTTCTTTCTTTCTTTCTTTCTTTCTCTCTCGCTCTCTCTCTCTATATATATGCCCTCCTAAACCACTTAATTACATTGGCTCAGGAGTCTTCCGCATCTTGATCTATTTCATCTTAGGCTTGACTACGAATGCCTTTGTCTTTTCTGATTCACATTCTGATACAAGATGGTAAAACATTATCATTAATACTGTAAGCGCATCTTTTTTTGTAGGAGGATTAGCCACATGTGCAAAGGCTTTGATAAAATAAACATGCCCTCTTCCCTTCTGGACAACCAGTCTTCACTACTAATCGATTGTATGTGGTAGGGTGGTTTGGTAACTCTTGATGGCCCTGTTTTAGACTCACCAGCTCTATATCTAAAAAAGATTATATGAGTTCTTCTCAGAAAACGTTTGCATCTAATCACAAAATGTAGCGAGGTTGTAAAGAAAAGTGTAATTTCTTTCTGACAGTGGAATACTCCTATTGGCTACATTCTTGTTAAATATAACAGGACAAGAAACATTTTGAGTACATCATCTGTGAAAGTTGCTGGTTTTCAGAAAATATGTAAAAGGCACCTATTAGGAAACACAGTAACTTTCTTTGAATTAACCTCATTGGAAGAGATTAGGGTATAATTGGAATCACTGAGGAATAATAATGTGCAGAAAACAATCCGTAAAGGGAGGTGGCAATGCCCATTAATCGAGTATTTATCATGCAAATGCAAGAGGATTTGATTTGCATATTTCTCTAACTTTGAAAAATGACCTATGTTCTGCATACACATATGGGCATATTTGCAAGGGGATTGCGCCACCGGAACATCACTTTTATTGATGTGCTGGTGGCCTAATGCCCTGCACCATATTTACAAAGCGGTGTTAAGCCACTTTGCATAGTTTAACTCTGCTTTGTAAATATGATACTCACAGGTATCTGCATAAAAGGGGCATGCAAGGGGTGTTGCTGGGGGCATTCCACCACAACACCCCACCCATTGCTTTTTGATGCTGCCCCAGATTTACAAGGATCTGTAAATCTGAGCCAGTGCCAAAAACTAACGCCATGCAAAAGCAGGCATTAGATTGGAGAAACGAGAAGAAATCTATTTATTCTCCTTGTGTTTGCTTTTTCTATATGTGCTGCATTCTGCAGAACTCATAGAAAGAGCAAAATGCATTCAATGATCCTTTATGTCCAGGAAGGTGTCCCTCGCACCATGTCTGTGTTGGCGTTAGGCAGTTATTTTTAGCACCAGTGCATGGGAAAACACAGGATGCACTGTATTGTTCTATATACAGCGCATCCCTGCATTTTGGAAATGGCTCGGTGCTGCAAAATTTGCCTCTGAGCTGCGCCATTTCCTTGTAGATATTCCCCAAAGTGTCTTGCTCTTTGATTTGTCTAAACTAACTTTCTGTTCTAATTTGGTAATGACTTCCTAGATCTGAGACAGAATTGTGTCTCAATCTCTCACTTAGGTTTGATGGTAACGTAGGTTACGCAGTCTGGCAGGTCGCACTAACCTTGTGCACAGGGCCTAATGGAAGCAATGTAATTTTCTGTCTCTCACTCTCCCCGCCAATGACCAGACATGCTAAAATATGACGGCCAGTGGTAGAAGTGGGGAATGGGGTGCTAGAGAAAACAGAGGCACTGGCTCCACTCTCTGTTCATCACTTCTGGGTACAGGGAAATCTGCAGGTCTTTGTGGAGCTTAACAAGATAAAGAGATGAATGTTCAACATGAGTGGAATTCTGAATACATCTACCTTGCTAATATCTCTGTCTAACCAACTCATTCCCTGTGCTTCAATAGGTAACCTTAAATTCTTGAAAACTAAACACAAAGAAACATGCATATTTTAAAAAATACCTGTGCACTCACATGTTTTCTTTTATTCCGAATATCTACCTCAAGTTGCGTCACTATTCACTCTTTTGTAGAAGATGATTATAGTATTTGACTAGTGTAGAACTGCACAAGAAATATCATTAACAACATGTCGTCCACCATGTGGTTGGCTAGCAATATAAAGGCTGACTAAAAATCTAAAACCTTGTACTCAGCATTCATAAACCTATATATATATTTGCAATGTGCAAGTGAGAATTTGTGATGCTTCTTCATAGGGACTTGGTCGAATTTTAGAGTCAAGAGTGGAGATAATTGCAACCCAGTAATAAGATTTCAAAATGAATGCTAAAAGGATATTTCAAAGTTCGTTCTCAATCACAATTGAGTTCAGAATGCTTTTCTGTCATCCAAAATGTCTGTAGTACAACCTTTAGGAAACAATCCAAATACCACATCAATATAGGGAGGTCCAGATGTCTGCCATCTTTCTAGATATGCAAAGGTTGAGAGCCTACTGGAGATCTTATCTCTCTTCCGGTGCTCTGCCACACAGGGCATTCTTGGTGCACTGTCTAAATCCCAACATTATGAGCACATTTTAATTACTACTAGATTTGCCTTTGCTGAATGGCACTCAGGATAGATGTCTTCAAAGTATTATTTTCCTGCACTCAGATAATACTTAAATGTAAGCAGCACTTTCATCCCCAGTGTCTGACAATAACCTTAGTTTTAGCCCCTTGACTCTGAATCTTCATCAGGATTCTTAGGTGAACACATCACATGTGACTGCTGTGGCTTTGATGGTGAGAGGGACAGGCGTTAGCTGTGCCATTCTTGTGTGAAGGTTGGGTAACTCTTTGGAAATTGTGCATCAAGACATCTGCAGTATGCTCATTCGTGGATCACTGAAAATATTGTTTACAAACATATTGCTTCCCTATCCTTATAATGGTAAGTACAAAAATATTGATGTATTTACTTACTTGCAACTTACTTACTGCCCCTTATGCCAACTGACATGTAGGGCAGCAATGAAGGACCTCCACTTCTGTCTGTTTAGGGCAAGATTCTGTATGGTGCACCAGCTGTGGTTCAAGTCTTCATTTCTGTTTAGACAGTTCACCTCCAGATGTTCTTTGCCCCCTTTCTCTTCCATTTGTCTTCTAGGGTCCAGTGTAGAGTTGTTCTAGTGACGAAGTCTTGTTCTCTTCTGATGTTATGTCCTATCCATCTCCATCTTTTTCTTGTTATGATGGTGTCCATGCTGTCTTGCTTGCATCTGATGAGCAGTTCCTGGTTAGAGATGCTTCGCGGCCAGGAAATGTGCAGGATTCTTCTCAGGTTACTGTTAAGGAAGGCTGACAGTTCGGTGGTGTTGATTTTTATCATCTACCAGCATTCTGATCCATAACACAATGTGGACAGAATGCAGCATTAGTAAAGGCTCATTTGGGTGTCGGTGTCATGCTGAGTTGACCTCTATACATTATTCAGCATCCTGAAGGCATTCCTGCCCTTGTTCAGCCTGCTTCTGATGTCACTGTCTGCCACTCCATCAAGTCTGATATTACTGTCTAGGTAGGTAAACTCTTCAGTCATAGATAGGACTTTTCCAACTACCTTGATTGGTGAAAGGTCTGGGTATTTGGGTGGCATACTTCTGATTTCTTTGTGTTGATCTTCAGGCTGACTTGCTGTGCATAGCTGTTGAGGAGAGATGTCATTTCCTGCATATGCTGATGTGTGGGAAAGAGCGATGCTAGGTCATCTGCATAGTCAAGGTGCTCAAGTGGAGAGAATGAGGTCTATTTGATGTCTCTGGCTTGGTCTTCTGTTGTGTGTCGCATCACCCAGTCAATGACTAGGTTGAAGAGCAACGCTGACAACATGAAACCATATCTCACTCTGTTCTGGATTTCAAAGCTATATTCACTATTTCCCAATAAAAGCTCTTGATGAGGAGAACTGTCTGCTGTGTTATGCCATAGGCTCCTAGTGTATATCACAGTGGATATCTGTCAAAGGCTTTCTCAAAGTCAATTAAGTTGATGTATAGTTGTCCAGGCCACTCTATGCACTGCTCTATGATGTTGCATAGTGTAAGTATGTGATCAACACAGCCTCTGCCCTTGCTGAGCATTAACCTGTTATTTTCTTAACTGCTTGTCCCCAGTATCAGAAATGTGCTGCATAATGATTTTCACCAGAATGTTACTCAGGATTGATTAGGCTGATTCTACCCCAGTTATTACAGTTGGTTAATACTCCCTTCTTTGAAATCTTGATGATGATGTCTCAGTTTCAGTTGTATGATACCTTCTTTCCCTTCCAAATCGATGTAAAGAGTGGTTGGACATTCTTGGCTGATGGTGCAGGCTCTGCCTTATCTGCCTTCAGGTTGCCTTGGTAAGGAGCTTTTCCATACTTGAGAGATCGGATGGCAGTGACAATATCTTTTTATGTGGACGCAATGCGGCCAGTGGTTAATGTGTCAAAATGTCCAGCATGGGGAGCGCATGGACCCTGAGAGTCCTAATTGGCTATATGTTTCTAACTTGTGTGGCATCTTGGCTAAAGAAAAACATATAAAAAACATATTTCATCATTTGCACACTTTAAAAAATATATCAGTCAAAAGCAGATCTGCATTGCGACGAATGACATTTAGCCCAGCTTTCCTCATGAATAAGGTATGTGTGTGCTAAAGTCCAACTCACACATTTCCCCCCTGGTTTTTGTGGTTAACTTATGTGAATTAGAGCACTCAGTTGCAAAATATGAATGAAATGCCTGAAATTTAGTACCAAGTCACCTTTGGAAGTTGCACTACGCAAGGATCTCTATGAAACACTTGATTATGCTCCTTGCTGCTTCCCTTTTAGTAGATCGTTCCAATGCCCCCAACAATGACAGCGCATTTTGGGGCATATTCTCAAGGACTTATCGCTGAGTTAGCGGCACTTTATCGCAGCCAAAGTGGCGATAGATTTATCGCCCTATTCACAAGCTGGTGCTAACAGCCGATATGGCCAGTCTTCCTGCGATAGCAGCCGCAAAAAACATTGCCACGGATGACACCGGCAACTAACGATAATGAGATGCAGAGTAGGCGTTCCCGTGCAAAAACCCGCGACAACACCACTTCGCAACATTCTCAACAACAAGCCAGATCGGCGATAAGATCACAAAACATGCGATAAGGTGCATTAGCAGCAGGGAATTAACACCTGCTCTTTCCTGGTATTAAGTCGGACGATAACCTGCACCAGAAATGGGAGCCCAGCCCACAGCCACACCAGAAGGACAGCAGATGCCATGGAGCTACTGATCATGCAGCCGGACACCCAAGAGGGCCACAACACCCACCGCCACCCCCCCAGGACCACCCCCCCCGGGCCCTACCCCGGACAAAGATATTTCACATCAACTTTACGAAATCATGAACAAAACAATTCGCCTGATGTCGCACAAGTACAACAAGTAACATTCATGTGTGGTCAGAAAAAGGAGAATCATTCATTCATCTTTGAATTTCCAAACAAATTATTTTATTCAAATTTAACTCAAAACAACTATTCGGAAGAGTCATGGCAGGTCTTCTCTGCACAATCTGTAAGACACAGCCTGCAAGACAAAATTCAAGATAAGAAGGTGTGTCATGCGCTCATCAAAGGACAGAGAGAGAGAGAAAGAGAGAGAGAAATAAAGGGAAAGAGAGAGAGAGAGAGAGAGAAACAGAGGAAGAGAGAGAGAGACAGTGAAAGGAAGAGAGGGAGAAGGAGAGAGAGAGTAACGGAGGAAGAGAGAGAGACAGTAAAAGGAAGAGAGGGAGAGGGAGAGAGAGTGCCGACACTGCGGACCCAGGCCTCACTGCTCACCTGCTGCCACCGGTGTGTCTCCAACCACGTGCTGGTATACACTGCAGTCCACCAGGTCCCTTATCTGAAACAGAATCCAGATTTATGAATGGCAGAGCTCATATCATTGCACACGCCATCATCGCTTGGCCGCCCCTGCGCACACAGGCTGCTGCACCCCAGCCCCTCCCGCCGCCCAGCGGTGTTTGCCCGCCCCTGCGCACCCAGGCCTCACTGCTCACCTTCCGCCACCAGCGTGTCTCCAAGAGGGCCCACCACGTCGGTGCAAGCTCCAAGCCCGGGGCCTGTGACGTTGGCAGCCTCCACATCATGCAGCCCCGCCCCGCGGGCCACCAGGTCACACATGTGATTCTGGGTCTTGATTTCGCAATGGCAGAAATCATATCAGTGCACACAGCATCATCGCAGGCTGCACACCCGCTCAGGTCTATAGGTGCCACTAACTCTGTGAACCGTGAGGCAACGCCACGTGGCGGTAGGCCCGCTCTGCCCACTGGCTCAGGCCTACACTGCGGTCCAGCAGGGCTCACACAAATCCTTACCAGTCCGGACCGCCAGGACAGCGCATCATCGCAGGCTGCACACCCGCTCAGCACCTAAGGTGCCCCTACCTCAGTGCACCGAAAGTCACCGTCCCGTGGCTGTAGGCCCATGCCGGCCGCAGTGTTTCCGGTGCCACCAACTCTGTGCAACGCAAGTCATGGACCCTTTCTGATTGAGACTCATGATATACCAGGCGGACGCAGCCATGTAACCTCTGGCAGTGGGGAAGAACTCGGACACGTAGCGTCGTCGTCCCCCCTTTATACGTAAGCCGAGTGGGCTGGGTCGGTGTACCCCAGGCCAGCGTAGGAGTGTGAATAATTATCCCTGGGCATGGGTCATTTCTGGGCTGGACAGGGAACCAACTGATGCGTGTGTCTCTGTTGCAGTGTCTGCGCCACACGGCCCGCATTCGACAATGTTGCAATGTTGCATGCACCCGGAGGGTGGCCGTGCACAAAGGGATTGTACAAGGAGCGCAAGGCCGCTCGGGCTCTTGGCTCATGCATGCCAACTGTTGTGTGTGTATCGCTATTGGTGCACCATAAGCCTAAGGCCTAGCCTCAATTGCAGCGCGAAAGCCACATCACATTTCCAGAATGCAAGCAGTAGTCAGACTAACATTAGGGATGAAAGCTCCTTTGTCTCAATACATAAGGCGGAAGGACTTCTGCACCTCCGACCTTGGTCTTGCATGCGGCAGGCACCCCCTGAGAGAGATACCATAGCAGATGATGACGACTCCCACACTACTCACAGCGCTAATGAAAGACCAACATATCCACACCCCACACACAGAAGTTCTTGCTCGAGGTACTCTTGCAATTCAACGTGCTAATGAAAAGCTTGCTAATAGGCAGGTGAGGACTTAACCTTACAATCCACCTCCCATTGACTAGAATGGTTAAGTCAGGTTTTTATCAGGTGTTAGATTCCAGCAATAATCGCGGTTAGCGCGAATTTTTTTATCGCTTCGCGGGCATTGCTAATAGGGGGAAGTTGTGTTTGCGACTGAAAGCTTTTAGTTGGGAACGCCTACTTTGCATGTCATTAGCGATATATATCGCTGACATGCAAAGCGGCACTAAAACGGTCGCTTTCGCCATAAAGCTGTCGCTAACAGCTGTTAGCGACAGCTTGCTAATAGGACGATAGAAATATCGCCGCTTTAGCGGCAAAAAGTGCCGCTAAAGCGGCGATAAGGCCCTTGCTAATATGCCCCGTAGTCTATTCTGAAGTCCACTCTGCAGGATTTTCCTCAGACATCATGTAGAGTCCTATTACCCTCCTTGAATCATGGTCCAAGCTATAAATAAACTACAAAAAGTTAAACATTGGAGGTATTAAGATATATGATTGTGTGTTGGCAGTAGAAGGAATGGGTGTAGTAGTAAGGCCTGTTACCAGAAGACCCTTGATAGAATATTGCCTCACATAACTAGTGTGTGCTAAATATAATTTACTAAAAACCGCCCCATTTTAGTCATGTCTATGATATTTTGTTTAACAATGCAGTCACTTTGATGGATGTAATATATATTCATGCTTTTTGTTTACTGAGCAACAGTTTAATAAAAAGAATTAAAAAAAATAAAAAATACCGCCCATTGTAGTTAATAATAGAAAATAAATATACATTTTTTTAATGTTAGTTGAGAAATGAGATTTACAATAAACGATAATTCCGAAAAAAAATATTCCAAAGTAAAATTGTGAATAGGTGTATGAGTTTTACTGAGATGGTGACATGGTGTGGGTTTTCACAGATCATTTTGTTAGTTTGTATTTTCACGCCTGTTTCAGTTGTGGGTTTACCTCGCTTGTTATAGGACATTAATTCATATGAGATACATATACCAGATCTTGGGCTTGATGTTACGGTTATGGGGTGCACAGGAAAATAACAGAGGTATCAAAGGTGGCCTCAAGGCCAATGTTGAATAAGTAGAAGTCCGCAGAAAGGGGTTGGCATCTGGAGGGGGAAAGGACGGAGTGGCTCCAAACACCTCCTGAGCAACTAGAGTAGAATAGACCATTCATCAAAAATGCCAAATTATAAAAGTTATGTACACCATACAGGTATACATTTGTTTTCTAAATACGGTTTTGAACATTGTTTTATGGATGTGACATAATCCCTTTGCTGTCAAAGTTTAATGTCATAGGACAGTAGTAATTGAGATGATTGGATACCAAATTAGCAAAAGGCTTATGCTTATTTCTCTGAGCTGCGTGAAAAAAGAACAGGGATGCTTTCACATCAAACGGCGCAAGTTAGTGGATTTCAGGACAGCAAAATGAAATACTGTCTGAAGCTTTTATAATATACACATTGGAAGAAAGAAAAGGGTTTGCCAGCTGACAGGGCAATAGCTTTTCAGGATGCTGACACACGAAATTGAGGTCTCTCACCACATACAGGTCTTTGATCTCGTAGTAAATCTTATAACAGTGCTGTGCTGATAACACAGCAGATAGTGATGCTAAGACAATAAACCAGCTCCTTTATCAGATATTGGGATATTACAAAGATGTTTTCAGGGCAAAGGTCTTCTACTAAAAGAGACAGCAGGAATTGATTTAAATGTGAACCCGCACTGCCCCCTTTGTGTTGTTCATGACAAACTAAACCTAAAAAGGCAGATGTTAAATGTTTCCTTCAATTTCACCTCAAATTAACAAAACAATTTCTCTATGTTGCAGCACTGAGATCAAACGTCTATTTCAATATTTTTCTCACATTACATGATAAATAATTTGGGTAAAGACTATAATTGTGATATATCGACTAATTGTGCCTCTACCTCATATTGTCATATGCACAATGGTCTTTTGCAAAACGCAAGCATTGGCATTAACTAAGACTGATTTAGGCAAAGAATTTGTTATCAGCTATTTTCTATCTGAAAGCTTAAAAGTCAAAAGCCAATCAACGTGATGCAACAGTATACAGAAACCATATGAAAATGTCTCTCCAAAAGGTTTAAGAACGTCATTTTGTAAATGTCAGATTTAACTGCTGTCAACCGGTAATTCACTTTAATTTATGCAGTCTAATGACCACTGCATTATGTGTTGATAGCTGATGTCATATTGTGATTAATAGCTGTGAAAAGCCTGGAAATTTCAGTTCTTAATGTCATTATCTGAAGCCATGGTAAAGATATAAAAAAAATAGATAGGCATTTCAGTCTGCAATTACACGAACAGACGCTAGGCCATAGCAAGCAATAACACTGACATTCGATAAGATGGGACCAGTTTACAAAGATTTTAAAGTAACTTACTCATGGTTTCGAATTCCAGGAGTAAGTCAGGAGTATTACAAAGTAATTCACACCTACTCATACACCAATTTTTGTAAATCTGGCCCAATGTAAGTAAAACAAATCTTTTTTGAATCTCTCGGTTGTGTACTAACACAGAGGGATGAATATGGTTGGGTGCTCCTATGCAGTTTTAAAAATACATCTTATGTCATTAAACTGGTTTCAACATGATTCAACTGGGCATATAGCAAATAATCCTTGAAAATGAGATGAAGGCAGATTTTCTCCAAAACTGCCTATGAAAACTAGGATTTTTTTGATACATCAGTAGCTAGGTTACCAAGTGTCCCAATGTAAGACAAGCATTTGCAAAGTCAATAGGTCTCACCTTTGGGATCTATTGGCTTCGCAAATGGTTTTTATCCATTTAACAACGCATCACCAATGCCGAATCTATTTGTCCAGCAGCGCATGTCATCTGCATGATATGTGAGGTTGCATATTTTATTATTATTTTAAAGTGTGTTCGATGCAATTACACTAAGCTTCCATGCTGTCACACTGCCACTCACCCAATGGTCTTTTACCCCATTCTACAGCAGCAGAGGTTCTGTGGTTTGGTGATACCCACATTTTTGAGCTTCTATGTCGAAGTAGAATGTGCAGGTGTAACATGCCGCTAATATCACTTTCTTAAAACCAGCAGCCCAGCAATTTAAACTGCAACCACGGAAGTGAGGAGCATAACAGTGAACAGTTGTGGCTCGCAACAATGTATTTTATAAAGATGGGTTAAAGAATATTACTAGTTACAATGTGTTTTTGGCAACAATGTCTCAGAATGTACCACTTCCAGTCCATTTCAAAGGAAAATATGTCAAACAACATATGTCGAGTAAATCTGTTTTGTTCAGAAAGTGTGTTCGATGCAATTTCATGAAGCTTTTTATATTTAACTTTATTAGCACTATGGCAATACAAGACCACACAGGAAGAAAAGCCAACATTCCGAAAACACGGGCAGAAATAAAAGAAAAAAATAGTGCGCTTAAACAAACCTATATGCACAAAAGGGCAAGCCTACAAGTAATAGGGCTAAGCTCCATGGGAGGGGTCGACACACAAAAAGTATGGACATATAACAGACATATAACAAACATTGACCACAGAGAAGCAACCCTTTGCGAAGGAGACACAAAGCAACAAATCAAAATCGATGGGTGGGCTGTAAGCCAACAGAATAGATACAGCATGTCTCAAAGAGACAGTGCATGCGCTGCCTAAGCAAGGCCTAAAAAGGAATTTCCACTTGCCACCAATTGCACTAATACCATGGTGTGAAAGCAGTTTTGATGGTGAAAGTTTTAAAAATGTGGATTCTGATTTTATAACACAATTTCCATTAAATGTGCTAAAATCGATAGCTTTTTTCAAACAGTACAGAAGTAGCACTCATAAAGTACTTAGTTAATTCTGCTTCAGTTGTATGAGACAGGAATTTTACAAACATTTTGGGGGTGGTGCTGGAAGCATTTCCCCAGATTAAGTGTTTAGAAGAGAATGGGGCTTTTGTCTTTGAGATTTTATTATGCTATATTTTTGATGAATTGAAATACGTGACATATGTATTTGGGTTCCTTGAAGCCTGGACAGACATGAAATAGTTGAATGATAAAATTGGGCCAGACAGCGGTTTTTAAAGCCATTAAATTTCCTATTTATACAGTCAAAGGTTTTACAGGCATCTCAAATATTCTTGGCATGTACTTGGACATAAATACCTATTATTTTTTAATAATCTACAACATGCTTAGTTTTATTTCTAACCTTTGTGCCCTTCTTCACTTTATGAGGGGTGTTACCCTGAAACCGGTCACAGGATGCTTGTTTCTGGCCCAGAGAACACCCGGCTTGGCAGTTGAGGCTGGGCTGTTCCCATGAGGAACAGCGTTAAGGCTGATTTGCATATGGCTGAGTCTGAACTGGGGTGGCAAAGTGAGCTAAAGAACAATGATGGATTCAACGCAGATCTGTGACTGGGGGCGGGTGTCTGAAAAGTTTCAGCGCTCCGTTCATCATCTCCTTGTGTTTGCTTTCTTCACCACTAAGGGGCCTGTCATCTTGTGGTCCAAACAGACATACAGAGAATGTCTGACACGTTACTACATGTGCAATAACCTCATTATTTGTTGAGACAATTGGCCTTTCTTGCAATCCACAATGTTTTGCTATAGGCCTTGACATTAGGTACCTGACAACTTACGTTCTATCATAGCTAGGCATAAGTCAAGACTAAATAAACATGAACACCGCAGACCAAAGGTGGAGAAGCCTCCATTGAATTCAGGAAGTATGTCAGCAGGTTGGTAATCCTGAAAGGCACCAGGAATGGGACAATCCTGTCGAAATAACCGTGCAACCGATACTCATTTTTTCTGAAGCAATTCCTTATGAAGCTTTCCTAATTATTTCCCTTAGGAATGCCAAAAATGATATTAGGCACTATATAGACTGTGGTGCGTGTCCAGAGTGAATAAATACAGTACACATCAAACTAGCCTACAGCTAAGTCAGGAGAAATTGATCAGCAGGTGACTGTATCAAGGGGCCACAAGTATTTAAAAAGTTGTGTGTCATGCTCCTACAGACCGTCCCATCATATTATACTTTCAAAGAAACAGACTACCCTGTCAGGAAAACCACCTCTTTCCAATCAGGACACCATACGCTGTATTATTGGTGCGCCACTCTGTCCCACTATGTGCATGGTAATCTCTTAAATGTATGCACCTGGCACAAAAAAAGGCAGACTAAAGCAGTAGTGTGCCATATCACAAAAGTGATGTTCCCAGTACAGGCTTGAAAACGTGCCTGCACTGGGAACAGGGAAGGTGGTGAAAGAACGGACTGAATGTTTGAAACCACTGGTCTACCTTTCACTATGTAGGTGGCAATGAGGCCTGCAATTCAAATAGTGCAAAGAGATCCACATTACGGCGGGTGCAGTCACTCAGTGGCGCCGCCTTTCCTCCCTTCTGAGAAGAGCTTTTCATGGCACAGTTACTGCACCTGGCGCATATTCAGTGTGCTTCCAGAGGGTGTCTTTGTGTCTGTGCCCACGTTTGTAATATGGTGTAGGCATAGAGGCAAATTGTTTTTCATTTACACTCCCCTGTATTCCAAATGATTGGGAGAAAGCTAAAGTATGTGATATCTTGGGCGTACCGCTAGCAATTTTGTTTGATGAGAATGAGGAAATAGCTGAGACTACTTATTCACTGCAGAACAATGGAAGAGATACCCTTAATTGTAACTATAACTCTAATCTGGCTGATGATTGTCAGGAAGTTCAAGGAGCCATAAATGAAGTGGAAGGAGTATTTAACAAACAAAGTAGGGAGGAATGTCAAGCAGAGATAAGATTGACATCCTGGAATATTGCAGGGTTGAAAAGAAACCAAGGGGATGTAGTGTGGCAGGAATATATCGGGCAAAGCGAAATTATTTTATTACAAGAAACATGGGCTTTGGAAACGCCCACAAAGTAGGATTTAAAACATATAGTGTAGCTGCTACTCCTTCGGTTAGAGGGAGGCCCTCAGGAGGACTCGTTATTTGGGTAAAGGTTACTCTAGGTATTGATATAAGCCAGGTGGATTTTTTAACCCGGGACATAGCGGGAGTAAAGCTCATAACACCTGAAAAAAATGAATTGTATGTAGTAAATATCGATAGTAGACCTAGCTCAGCGAGTAATGAATCTGTGGTTATTGAACAGTTAGACCAATTCTTATGTTCAATTAACCCAAGGGCTATGGTAATTGTGGGGGGTGATTTTAATCGTAAATTCGAGCCTGTGGCGGGACTTGAAAATATCTTCGAGGAAGAAGATATGGCTAATAACAATCCCATGTTGGAAAGCAGTCCGATAGTACCCTGTATATGTGCCGTTGCACAGTTAATAAGACTTGTCTCGGGACATGGACTTCAGGCTTGTAATGGTCGATTGCCCTCTGACAGCCCGAATGCTGCCACATTTAGCAGGAGTGTGAGAAGTTGGCCTGGCACATGCTGTCCACTAATTATAGTGGGCACCGTGCACCAGTCCAAATCGACTCTTATGGTAGGTAGGTTAAAGACAACCTTATTGAAAGCTATCCTAGTGGTAGCTGTGGAGAGCAGCCTTCAGGCTAAGTCTTGAAGGAATGTAAAGCAGCTTGTTTTACCAGTCTATAATCTCTTGAGTGACCAAATGAAAGAGCACCACACCAGGTATATATTCAAAATATATGTATTTATTACTAAACACACCCCTCTAGTCTCTTTATGAGGCTAGAGTTCGAAGTACATAGGTTATAAGATCTTAAATCACAGTAATAGCACAAATACACGTTTGGGCCCTAGGGGCGTACCAAACCATATACCAATAAAGTGGTATGCGAACCACGACTGAACTAGACACTAGGCCTAGAGCCTCTAGAAGTGCTTGGACCACAAGGAACCACCCAAGGTAGTGACACAGGGGACCCACGGGAGACGCGTGCAGTGTAAATACACAACCGCGATACGCCGTTAACTTCTATGGAGAAAGTCGGGATCGGGAAAATAGAGGAAAGGGACACTTAAAAGAGAACTAGGACAAAACCCTTTGAGATCTAGGACTTTGAAGAGTCTCTACCCACGGGAGCACCGGAGTACTCGTGTTACCTCACCCAGGGAAGCCGGGTGCGTAGGTGCCTTTCGGGGTCGGGTTTCGTCGTCGTTTCGTATGGAGATCTGCTGCAAAGTGCTGCTGGCGACCAGGAGTAAAGTGTCCGGGTGGATCCAAGAGTGGATCGGAGTTCTGGTGAACCTGAAAGCAGAGGGGACAGAGTCTGGGTCACTAGCCAGTGACCAGGAAGGCGATGGACAGATGCCCACCGATGTCGAGTGCTTCAGGTGCGTTGACGGTCGTCTTGACTCTTCAGCCACGAGGTCCGGGAGGCGTTGTCGGCAACCAGGAGCAGGATTCGGGCTGTTGCTCGATGTTTGTCGAGTGCAGAGGTGTCGGCGACCAGATTGGACCCAACAAGCCTTGGCAACGGTAAGTCTTGAGTAAGATGTAGATCGTCGATGATGCAGACCAGCAAGGTCTGGGGAACTCACCCAGCAAGGGTAAATGAGGGCAGGCCTGGTGCAACCAGGATGCCAAGTAAAGAAAAGATTGGCCTTCGTCCAGGGCTACTAGCCAACGGGCTAGCGACCGCAAAGGAGCCTTGTGACGCCGCACGTGGAGCTGGCTTACAGGACACTCGTGGAGTGGGAGCCAGTGATCTTCGGTGCAGGTGGTGCTGGGGACTAGGGCTACTCGGAGCCCAAAGCACGACTTCTTGGGACACCCAGAAGATGGTGCACTTGCAAGTGTGCTAGGTGTCCAGGGGTCACGGTCTCAAGTCACCCACGATAGCCACGGGCCTCAGCTTTGGTGGGGACTCAGGGTAGCCTCGGGGAAGTCTGAGAATCCACCTCTGGTGATGCGATGACTTCGGCGTCCGACGGGAGCTTCAGTGATGCGAACCGGACAGATGCTTCTTTGGTGCCTGCCAAGCAGGGGAGTCACTCCTTGACCCCAAGGGAGATTCTTCAGTCCTCTAATCGTGAGTAGAGCGTCGAAGGTCCAGGATTCCGTTTCAGAGTTTCGTCCAGGTATAATCTAAAGTCCTAAGGACTGGGTTCCTACCTTTATTCTAAAAATAGGGGATGGACTACTCTGTGGCCCCACCTATGGGTGGGTCAGGGCAGAGGGGTGGCTACACCCCTTTCCCTTTGTCCAGTTCGCGCCAAAGCAGGGGCTGCAAGCCCCTGATCCGGTTTGAACTGGGGTATGCACAGGGACACCAAATGTGCCCCAGTGCAGGACTTCAAAGCACCCGAAAGTGCTCCCGCCCAGCCCCAGTACACATTGTCCTGTCTGGGGAGGTGGTCACACCTCCCTGGGACAGGAAACCTATTGTCCAGGCCTCCCCTGCCGGAGTTTCGTCCAGCAGCAGGAGGCCAGACTCGTGTCTGTGGCAGCAGCATCCATTTTGTGATGCCAGGGCTCTGGAAAGAAGTTACCGGACTCGTCAGAGTTAACATGCCTTTCCCTCTAGAAGGGTGGAATGCTACCCCCGCCGCCAGGATTGGCGGGGGGTAGTATTCCAAGATGTTTGACACCAAACACGACATGTTTAGGTGCAGCCATTCCATAGTTAGCATTTTACCGCGAGGATATAATGCGTTTAAGAGTATATGGTCAGGCTGCACTACAAACAGCATCAGAGATGGTCTCCGAACGCTGCAGAGGGCCCTGCTCATGCAGGGGCACCCTCTCACATAGGAACCATGCACTCTGCCTTTAGGATTGATAAGGCCTGCCTTAGGAGTGACTTATAGGTTTATATGTGTGTATGCATTTAGTGATATAGGTAACCTATACCACAGTAAGGGGTGCATGCACCACCTTACCCAGGCTGCAGTAGCAGACCCGTGGTGTCAGTTTGGATGGCCTTCCAGGGGTGGCATAATACATGCTGCAGCCCCTGGCAGGCCTCTGAGGTACCTATGCCCTTGGTACATAGTATACCATATACTAGGGACTTACAAGGGCACTCCAGATCCCAATCAGTGATGTGCCTAAGGCACATGGAGACCCTTTTAAAGAGGAAACAGCTAGGCTGGGGTTCTGAATAGCAGGGCCCCAGCCAGACTAATGTCGAAAACCAGTGAAGCATCAGCAAAAAGTGGGGGTACCCATGTGAAGCAGATCCTACTCTCCTACACAACCCCCCCAAACGTAGGGACATTAAACTAACCTTGCCCAGTTAAGTCTTCATGTTCTAAGTGGAAATACCTAGAGAGTCCATCTGCATTCGCATGGTTACTCCCAGGCCTATGTTCCACTGTAAAGTCCATCCCCTGTAGGGAAATGGACCACCTAAGCAGTTTGGGGTTTTCACCCTTCATTTGTTTTAGCCATAAGAGGGGCTTATGGTCTGTCTGAACCAGGAAGTGTGTACCAAACAAGTATGGCCTCAACTTCTTCAGAGCCCAGACCACAGCAAAGGCCTCCCTCTCTATGGCTGACCAACGTTTCTCTCTAGGGGTCAGCCTTCTGCTAATAAAAGCTACTGGCTGATCCTGACCTTCTTCATTCAATTGTGACAGTACAGCCCCTACCCCCAATTCAGATGCATCTGTTTGAACAATGAACTTCTTGGAGTAATCAGGACTCTGCAGAATTGGAGCAGTGCACATGGCCTGCTTGAGGTCATCAAATGCCTTTTGACAGCTAGCTGTCCACTGAACCTTTTTGGGCATTTTCTTAGAAGTTAAGTCATTCAAGGGTGTCACTATTGATCCATACCCCTTGACAAATCTCCTATAGTACCCAGTCAGGCCTAAGAAGGCTCTCACCTGAGTCTGGGTAGTGGGAGCAGTCCAGTCCATGATGGTCTGGATCTTGCTCTGCAAAGGTTGAACCTGGCCTCCACCCACAAGGTGGCCCAGGTACACAACCTGACTCTGCCCTATCTGGCACTTAGTGGCCTTGATAGTCAGGCCTGCCTTTTGCAGGGCCTGTAAAACATTCCTGAGGTGGACCAGGTGATCCTCCCAGGTGGAGCTAAAGACAGCAATATCATCTAGATAAGCTGCACTATAGGCTTCCAGTCCTGTGAGAACTGTGTTCACCAACCTCTGGAAAGTGGCAGGTGCATTTTTCAGACCAAAGGGCATCACCACAAATTGATAATGCCCACTAGGGGTTGAAAATGCTGTTTTGGGCTTTGCAGTATCAGCTAGTCTGATCTGCCAGTAGCCAGCTGTTAGGTCAAATGTGCTGAGATATTTGGCAGAGGCCAAAGTATCTATGAGCTCATCTGCCCTGGGTATTGGATGGGCATCAGTCCTAGTGACTGCATTGAGACCCCGGTAGTCTACACAAAACCTCATCTCTCTTTTCCCACCACTGGTGTGAGGTTTAGGTACTAGGACTACTGGACTAGCCCAAGGGCTATCTGAGGGCTCAATCACTCCCAATTCCAACATTTTCTGGACTTCAGTCCTGATACAGTCCCTGACATGGTCAGGTTGCCTATAAATCTTGTTTTTAATAGGCAGACTGTCCCCAGTGTCCACTTCATGAGGTGCACCAGGTGGTCTGACTGGGTGTCAGTGAAAACATATGTCTAAACTGATTGAGGACTTGCCTGCAATCAGTTTGTTGCTAGGTAGTGAGGCTGCCTGCCAAGGCTACACCATCAACTGACCCATCGTCAGGGTTCTGCGAGAGCAGGTCAGGGAGTGGGTCACTCTCTTCCTCCTGCCCTTCATCAGTAGCCATGAGCAAGCCCATGTCTGCCCTGTCCACATATGGCTTTAGCCTGTTGACATGGAGAACCCTTTGGGGACTCCTGGGTGTTCCCAGGTCCACTAAGTAAGTGACCTCACCCTTCTGCTCAACAATAGTGTGGGGTCCACTCCATTTTGTCTTGGAGAGCTGCTGGGGCCACTGGCTCCAACACCCACACCTTCTGTCCTGGCTGGTAAACAGTCAGAACAGCCTTTTGGTCATGCCAGGCCTTCTGAAGTTCCTGGCTAGCCTCAAGGTTTTGGTTGCCTTTTTCATGTACTCAGCCATCCTGGAGCGGAGACCAAGTACATAGTCCACTATATCTTGCTTTGGGGGCTTGAGAGGGAACTCCCATCCTTCCTTCACCAAGCACAGTGGACCCCTCACAGGGTGGCCAAACAGAAGTTCAAAAGGGCTGTAACCAACCCCCTTCTGAGGCACCTCCCTATATGCGAATAAAAGGCAGGGCAAGAGTATGTCCCATCTACGCCTAAGCTTTTCTGGGAGCCCTTTAATCATGCCCTTCAAGGTTTTGTTGAATCTCTCAACTAAACCATTGCATTGTGGGTGATAGGGTGTGGTGAACTTATAAGTAACTCCACACTCCTTCCACATTGCTTTTAAGTACCCAGACATGAAGTTTGCACCCCTGTCGGATACTACCTCCTTAGGAAAGCCCACTCTTGAGAAGATTCCCAGGAGGGCCCTTGCCACCACAGGTGCTGTAGTGGTCCTGAGGGAATAGCTTCTGGGTACCTGGTGGCATGATCCACTACCACCAGGATAAACCTGTGCCCAGAGGCTGTTTGGGGATCCATGGGACCAACAATGTTAATCCCTACCCTCTCAAAGGGCACCCCCACCACAGGTAGTGGTATCAGGGGGGCCTTTGTAGTGCCACCTGCTTTGCCACTGGCTTGGCAGGTTACACAGGAGCGACAAAACTCCTTACTGTCTTCAGACATGTGGGGCCAGTGAAAGTGAGGGACAATTCTGTCCCAAGTCTTGTTCTGACCCAGGTGTCCTGCTAAGGGAATATCATGGGCTAGGGTAAATAGGAAGCCCCTGAACTTCAAAGGTATTACCAACCTCCTGGTAGCACCAGGCTTGGGGTCTCTACTCTATGAGTACAGGAGTCTATCATCCCAATACACTGTATGGGGACCACTAGCTTTCCCAGCAGCCTCAGCAGCAGCTTGCTGTCTGAGGGGTTCAAGGGAGGGGCAGCTCTGCTGCTCCTGGCTCAGATCTGCCCTAGAAGGTCCCCCTGTCCCCAAGAACTCAACCTGGTCAGGTTCAAGTTCCTCTGGGACAGTTCCTTCTTCAGGGCTGAGATCATCCCCTCAAGGGACTGATCTTCCTCCTGAGCCAAGGGGAAGGCACTGCCTTAACCCTACTACTCCTCCTCTTGGAAGGCACTTGGTCCATTCTTCCAGAATCCAAGGCCTGTTCAGTGCTAGACATTTTGGCTTGTGACCTGGTCACAGCAAACACATCTGCAGGGATCCCCAGCATTTCTGCATGGGTCCTGAGCTCCACTTCTGCCCAAGCAGAAGTCTCTAAGTCATTGCCAAGCAAGCATTCGACTGGTAGGTTTGCACTTACCACAACCTTCTTAAGGCCAGTTACCCCTCCCCAGGAGAAGTTAACAACTGCCAGAGTATGGTCTGTTCTGACATTGCTAGCATTGGTCACTTGGTACATTTCACCAAGCATAACTTGCCCAGGTAGCACAAGGTCTTGTGTCACCATTGTGACACTTGCCCCTGTGTCCCTAAATGCCAAAGCCTCTCGTCCATTGATTAAAGGCTGTTGTCTGTACTTGCCCAGATTACTGGGACTCATAGAGGAGGGCACATCCATGCCTCCATCACAGACTAACACAGCCTGAGTCAGTTCTCTAACTAGGTCAGAGCCCAACTCAGTTCCCAGGGTGAACCCTACTAAACCCTTTGCTGGAGCACTTCCACCAACTGTACTAGGGGGAACAGGTGCCTTAGGGGCATTGGTGGGTGCTGGACTGGAGTCTTTGGACTTGGTGCAATCACTGGTCCAGTGGGTCTTTTGCTTACAGACCTTGCACCATGGTTTTCTTTGGCCTTTACCTTTGGTAGACTGGGAATCCCCACCAGAAGAAGATTGTTGGGGGCCTGATGAAGACTTTTGATCTTTACCCTTCTCCCCACCCTTGTCAGAGTTCTTAGCATCTTGCTTCTTGGTTTCCCCACCTTGGTTCTGTACCTTCTGCTTCACCCTGGTTCTGACCCATTTGTCTGCCTTCTTTCCCAATTCTTGGGGAGAGGTCAGATCAGAGTCAACCAGGTACTGATGCAACAGCTGATTTTGACAGTTATTAAGAATCTGCTCCCTCATTATCAGATTATACAATCCTGAGAAGTCACACACCTTACTGCCCATCAACCAGCCTTCCAGAGCCTTGGCAGAACAATCCACATAGTCTACCCAGTCTTGAGTCTGTGCTTTTGGGTGTCTCTGAACTTCAACCTGTACTGTTCAGTGGTTAGGCCAAACCCATCAATAAGAGCACTCTTCAAGACCTTGTAATTGTCAGCATCCTCCTCTCTAACAGTGAGGAGCTTGTCTCTACCTTTGTCAGCAAAGGAGAGCCACAAGATTGCTGCCCACTGCTCCTGAGGGACCTTCTGTACTTTACAGGCCCTCTCTAAAGCAGTTATCCATTTGTGGATATCATCCCCACTCTGGTAGGGAGGGACAATCTTGTTCAGGTTCCTATGGTCATAGGACCTTTCCCTGTCTCTAGGGACATGGCTGCCACCATGGGACTCTAGTCCCAACTTTCTTCTCTCTCTAAGGAGATCTAGGGATTCTCTATCTAAAGCCAATTGCTTCTTCCTGATCTCTAGTTGAGTTTCCTCATACTGGACCAGTCTCTTTCTTCTCTCATGAGAGGATTCCCTCCTGTGAGAAGAAACAGAGCTCCCTATTGAGGTGCCAGAGTGGTTAGACTCCTGAGAAGGAGACCTAGACTTTCTGAGCACACTCATAATCCTTCCTGGGGGACAAAGGTGTGGTTCTCTAGATCCTCATCTTCATCTTCCCCAGAAGGGATTGGGTTCTCCAGGTCAGGGTCATTGTCACCCTCCTGGTCAGTTTCAGAGGGGGCTGGGGTAGTAGTACCCTGGCCCCTTCCTCATCTGCTGGCCCACCCTCTGCTCCTGCCCCTTCAGTCTCTGAAGACTTACTAAGATCATAAGCCACCAACAACTCCTGGAGGTGTTGGGTGGTGGGACTTTGGCCTGTCCTTAATTTCCTCACGTTACACAAAGCTCTCAATTCCAAGAATGGGAGTGTGTCATACTTGGAGGGTGGAAGCTCAATGGCTTCCTGCAAGGCATCTTTGGATCCTGCTTTTAAGGACATTACTAGTGTGGTGTGGTGTATGCACTACCTACTCTAGTGTGGCCTACTAAACTCTCTTGAGTTGTAGAAAGGGTTGTGCTATCCCTTAACACACAACTCTAAGTTCAGTAGAACTTACTGATATTCTAAGCTTAAATTATATGTACCTTAGGTACCTTTAGTGGTTTTCAGTTGATCAATTCAATTGAGATTATCTGGTAAAACAATAGCAAGCTGGAATCCCACACGCTGCACACCAATGTGAGAAGTTGGCCTGGCATATGCTGTCCACTAATTATAGTGGGCACCGTGCACCAGTCCAAATCGACTCTTATGGTAGGTAGGTTAAAGACAACCTTATTGAAAGCTATCCTAGTGGTAGCTGTGGAGAGCAGCCTTCAGGCTAAGTCTTGAAGGAATGTAAAGCAGCTTGTTTTACCAGTCTATAATCTCTTGAGTGACCAAATGAAAGAGCACCACACCAGGTATATATTCAAAATATATGTATTTATTACTAAACACACCCCTCTAGTCTCTTTATGAGGCTAGAGTTCGAAATACATAGGTTATAAGATCTTAAATCACAGTAATAGCACAAATACACGTTTGGGCCCTAGGGGCGTACCAAACCATATACCAATAAAGTGGTATGCGAACCACGACTGAACTAGACACTAGGCCTAGAGCCTCTAGAAGTGCTTGGACCACAAGGAACCACCCAAGGTAGTGACACAGGGGACCCACGGGAGACGCGTGCAGTGTAAATACACAACCGCGATACGCCGTTAACTTCTATGGAGAAAGTCGGGATCGGGAAAATAGAGGAAAGGGACACTTAAAAGAGAACTAGGACAAAACCCTTTGAGATCTAGGACTTTGAAGAGTCTCTACCCACGGGAGCACCGGAGTACTCGTGTTACCTCACCCAGGGAAGCCGGGTGCATAGGTGCCTTTCGGGGTCGGGTTTTGTCGTCGTTTCGTATGGAGATCTGCTGCAAAGTGCTGCTGGCGACCAGGAGAAAAGTGTCCGGGTGGATCCAAGAGTGGATCGGAGTTCTGGTGAACCTGAAAGCAGAGGGGACAGAGTCTGGGTCACTAGCCAGTGACCAGGAAGGCGATGGACAGATGCCCACCGATGTCGAGTGCTTCAGGTGCGTTGACAGTCGTCTTGACTCTTCAGCCACGAGGTCCGGGAGGCGTTGTCGGCGACCAGGAGCAGGATTCGGGCTGATGCTCAATGTCTGTCGAGTGCAGAGGTGTCGGCGACCAGATTGGACCCAACAAGCCTTGGCAACGGCAAGTCTCAAGTAAGATGTAGATCGTCGATGATGCAGACCAGCAAGGTCTGGGGAACTCACCCAGCAAGGGTAAGTGAGGGCAGGCCTGGAGCAACCAGGATGCCAAGTAAAGAAAAGATTGGCCTTCGTCCAGGGCTACTAGCCAACGGGCTAGCAACCGCGAAGGAGCCTCGTGACGCCGCACGTGGAGCTGGCTTACAGGACACTCGTGGAGTGGGGGCCAGTGATCTTCGATGCAGGTGGTGCTGGAGGCTAGGGCTACTTGAAGCCCAAAGCACGACTTCTTGGGAGACCCAGAAGATGGTGCACTTGCAAGTGTGCTCGGTGTCCAGGGGTCACGGTCTCAAGTCACCCACGATAGCCACGGGCCTCAGCTTTGCTGGGGACTCAGGGTAGCCTCGGGGAAGTCTGAGAATCCACCTCTGGTGATGCGATGACTTCGGCGTCCGACGGGAGCTTCAGTGATGCGAACCGGACAGATGCTTCTTTGGTGCCTGCCAAGCAGGGGAGTCACTCCTTGACCCCAAGGGAGATTCCTCAGTCCTCTAATCGTGAGTAGAGCATCGAAGGTCCAGGATTCCGTTTCAGAGTTTCGTCCAGGTATAATCTAAAGTCCTAAGGACTGGGTTCCTACCTTTATTCTAAAAATAGGGGATGGACTACTCTGTGGCCCCACCTATGGGTGGGTCAGGGCAGAGGGGTGGCTACACCCCTTTCCCTTTGTCCAGTTCGTGCCAAAGCAGGGGCTGCAAGCCCCTGATCCGGTTTGAACTGGGGTATGCACTAGGGACACCAAATGTGCCCCCAGTGCAGGACTTCAAAGCACCGAAAGTGCTCCCGCCCAGCCCCAATACACATTGTCCTGTCTGGGGAGGTGGTCACACCTCCCTGGGACAGAAACCTGTTGTCCAGGCCTCCCCTGCCGGAGTTTCGTCCAGCAGCAGGAGGCCAGACTCGTGTCTGTGGCAGCAGCATCCATTTTGTGATGCCAGGGCTCTGGAAAGAAGTTACCGGACTCGTCAGAGTTAACATGCCTTTCGCTCTAGAAGGGTGGAATGCTACCCCCACCGCCAGGATTGGCGGGGGGGGTAGTATTCCAAGATGTTTGACACCAAACACGACATGTTTAGGTGCAGCCATTCCATAGTTAGCATTTTACCGCGAGGATATAATGCGTTTAAGAGTATATGGTCAGGCTGCACTACAAACAGCATCAGAGATGGTCTCCGAACGCTGCAGAGGGGCCCTGCTCATGCAGGGGCACCCTCTCACATAGGAACCATGCACTCTGCCTTTAGGATTGATAAGGCCTGCCTTAGGAGTGACTTATAGGTTTATATGTGTGTATCCATTTAGTGATATAGGTAACCTATACCACAGTAAGGGGTGCATGCACCACCTTACCCAGGCTGCAGTAGCAGACCCGTGGTGTCAGTTTGGATGGCCTTCCAGGGGTGGCATAATACATGCTGCAGCCCCTGGCAGAGCCTCTGAGGTACCTATGCCCTTGGTACATAGTATACCATATACTAGGGACTTACAAGGGCACTCCAGATCCCAATCAGTGATGTGCCTAAGGCACATGGAGACCCTTTTAAAGAGGAAACAGCTAGGCTGGGGTTCTGAATAGCAGGGCCCCAGCCAGACTAATGTCGAAAACCAGTGAAGCATCAGCAAAAAGTGGGGGTACCCATGTGAAGCAGATCCTACTCTCCTACAAGGAGTAACTCTAAGAGTTATATAGATTACATATTGGTATCCATTGACCTGTGGCCAATTTTACATGACTCGGTAATTGATGATAGATCTGAGAGCGATCATTTTCCCGTATGTTTGACACTTGCGGCTCATCTTTTTCATCCAGTTCCCTTGAAGAACGGAGATATTAATGGTAGTAACATCGACCCATTAATTAGCAATAACCGCAGAGCGTTAAAATGGCCTTCTATAGGGGGAAATGAGGTGGCTATGAAGCAGATTTATGATATTTTTGTGGAGACTATTTCTCCGTATGCTAATTTGTCTGCTTCAGAGATCCCAATTATGATACCTATATTAAGCAGGATTCCCAAAGAACGTAATAAGGGGACAACAGATGAAACTAATCTGGATAATCCCTGGTACAATAAAGAGTGCCGGGAGGCAGAAAAGGAACTTATCCTGGCAACAAAAGCTAAAAATGTAGTGGTTTTTAGGGAGAAAATACAAGAGGCTATTAGTCCAAACTAAAAAAAACTGGATTGACAATATTTGGACTGAACTAATTAGTGCAGCCAAAGCCAAAGATCATTCGGGCTTTTGGCGCCTGATATCTAAAGGTAACAAAACAGGGAGATGTAGCAAGGACCTTTTTTTAGATGCTAAAACATGGGTAAGTCACTTTTCTAGCCTATATTCGGCATCTATGAGTGATATAGAGCTCAGTCTACAAGACTATGTAAGAGGCTCGACTATAGAACCTCTACACTTTAGTTTGGATGAAACATTGGCAGCAATAGATGCAGTAAAACCGGGGAAGGCACCAGGACCAGATAAGATACCAGGAGATCTATGGAAACATGATAAAGAAGTTTGGGGCCCTTATATTAATTTTTTATGTAATTCAGTCGCCGCAGATGCGCTTATACCACAATCATGGAAAGGGGCTGAAATTACAACTATTTTTAAAAAGGTAACCGCCAAGACCCTTCGCATTATCGACCGATTAGTTTAATAGATGTTTTACAGAAAATATATGCTCGGCAAATTTAAAAAAAATTGAATGATTGGATTGAGGAGAATAACATTTTATCTAAGTATCAGGCTGGCTTTAGAGCCAAAATCAGCACAATTGACCAGGTCTTTAGATTTCTCTGTATGAGTTGGAAATATACAGTATTTAAGAAGGGCCATCTGTATATTGCCTTTGTTGACTTGAAGGCTGCCTTCGACCTCATCCATAGAAATCTCCTTTGGAAATCCCTAAAAAATCAAGGGGTACCGGGGGAAATACTCTTGCAAATAATAAGACTGCACAAAGATAATTTTGCAAAGGTTAGATGGGGTCCAAGGGGCGAACTTACTGAATCAATTCAGGTAAACAGGGGCGTAAGGCAGGGATGTGTGCTGGCACCCACCCTATTTTCATTATATGTAAATGATATTCCGAACATTTATTGGGCTGCGAACATGATTCTCCCAAACTAGGGGGGGTGCCAGTACCCGCGCTCCTATTTGCGGATGATACTATTTTAATTTCCCAAACCCCCAAAGGTTTAGAATGTTTAATAAACACTTTTGGGGTATACTGTGAAGCTAAGGGTCTGGAAATAAACTCTAGTACAACAAAATATATGGCAATTAATCCACATAACTCTTTTAAAAAGAACTTAACTGTCAAAAATCAAAAGCTAGAGTATGTGCACAGTTTTAATTATTTAGGAATTACTTTGGACACCAAAATGACTTGGAAACCGCAATTGGAGAAAAGTAAGTCTATTTTACTCCAAAATGCTCTACCAATAGTAAAGAAACACGAGAGCAGTTTGTCTAAAGCGGTATCCCCTGCCCTTGAGGTATATAAGTATAGGGCTCAATCGGCATCCCTATATGGGGCAGAACTATGGGGACCTTCAAGCAGTAATACGTTTGTGATGGGAGAAAATAATTTTTTTTAGAAAAATGTTATGCCTTCCAGTGCGCACACCGCTAATACCTATTGTAATGGACCTAAATATACGCCGTATTGATTACCAGGCAATTTTACGACCACTATTGTTCTGGGTGCGACTGTGGTCAACAGTAGAGCTCGTCCACTATAAGGAAGGGCTGGAGGAAATTCTAAGGTTAAAAAATGGTAGAGGTTTGCCATGGCTGAAGCATGTTTATGCTTGGTTCCATAAATTAGGACTGAAGTATTTTTGGGAGGAACCTGCTGGTCTGTCTATGGCTTCGAAGAAAGTACTTAAGCTAACTTTTTGGGCTTATATTCAAGACAGTTTTTATCATAGTTCAGCCACAGGTACTTTAACAACACGGTTTCTCTTGATGAAACCAACTTGGAGTTTCGAACCATTTTTGGACGAGGTGCAGCCACAGTTAGCAAAATCCTTATATTTGAAATTCCGATACCGTGTATTACAGACAAATTCGAATACATCAAAATTGATCCGGAAACATGGGGATGAAAGCTCGGAGTGTTGTGTATTATGTCAGACAGGTGCTAAAGAAAACGATGTACATTTATTGTTCTTCTGCCCAGCCTATACAAAATATAGAAGAAAGTGGATCAAACCCATTTGCCGGTTACTGGGTATAAGATCCTGCTATGCGGCAGAAAGAATATTGAAAACTGACACATCTCAAACTGTGGTCTTCAGTGTTAGTAGGTACCTGTTGGGCGTAAGTTTAATAAGAAGAAAGGAAGGTCTGAAATTTTAACTTATTACTCCAAAACCATACTGGTTTTTGCACTTGCACTTTATTTAGTACTTGAAGAAAACTATTAGTATTATTATATTAGCTATACTGTACTAAAAAGGAAAAATCAGTTGAAATATCACATCTGGTATATATATTTTGTTTTGTAGTATTAGTATTTTAAAGACCAGGAAACATACTTTAAGGAACCCAGAAATAATATGTTTGGTTTCGGGTATTCTATAATGAAATGTGTTGTAACTCCTCAATGTTTTTATATTGTTTTAAAAAAAAAAAATTTTTTAATGATACTTATTTTTTAAGGATTAACAAAGGTCTTAGATTAGAAATACAATTCTAAAAATGTATGCATTGGTCTAGCGGTACCTTTTTGGAAGATTATGAAATGAAGTGCTTTTATTGTGATGTGTAATTTGTTAATGTCTATCTTTTATGGTTTGCTAAACCGAAATAAAGATTACTTACTTGAACACTCCCCTAATTGAAATGAAGGAATGTTCCGCTGTGCTCACACCAGCACAAAATGTGGGTCATGCAATTCATATGATAGAAGGGCCCATAAAAGAATCTGTGGCCCCTCAAATGGTAAAAAACTGCCCCCTGGCTACAAGAAGTCAGTGCATATGCCTGTTGCGTCCCTGCAGCCCATACTGTAAAATAGCCACAGGTTGCGCATGCTCATACGGAGTCTGGCAAGTGTTGAGACAGAAGAAGAGGTGCCTACGTGGAAATCAAATACTTTCTAGAGAATTTTGCCTCCGAATAGAGAGCGAGAATAAGGACTGAAAGTTACTTCTCATCTTCTTTACTAGCAATAAAAAGAAGAATCAACTGCAAGATGTTTTAGGACTTGAAGAGGCCGAGTGCAATGATTTTGTAAAATGCTGGATTTTTATTGTAATTTTAAATTGTATATGCTTTTGTAAGCAGGCAGTGTATTTTATTTTCATTCTATATTATCTAAATTGCTATCCCAATCTTTAGTTATATTGTCACAGAGATGCGTAATAAACCTGAAATGCAGTTTTAATTGTGTGTTGTATACTGCAAGACAGCAGACGATGTTTACATTGGACTGTTATTATATTAGCACTGCTTGTAAAATTGTATTCCTAAACTACGCACTAGAGTTTTAAACGACTTAGACATTTTATTGCAAATGAGTTTCATCTGTTTAGAAGGTATAAAATGTGACATATATATTACTATATACTCCCGCCGAAATTATCACACGCTCTTTGGTATTTTTGTCTCTGCATTGCTGCAGCCATTCGTCAGACAATATACCTTTCATATTACCTTTTTAGACTGTTCCCCTTGGTGGTTATACCTGAAGCAATGGGTTCATTGATCCCCTCTCACCTCTCGGTCCTAGAATCTGGATCTTCTGTTGCACTGATTGCTACCCTTGGCCATTAGTTACTTATGAGGAATGTAAATGTCCTAAAATAGTATACAGGGACAACATAGTGGCGCTCTACTTGGGAGTAAGGATAACAATGTTTCAAATCAAACTACAACGATCATTACAGCTGACTAACACAGTAATTTGAGGTGACATTATTATTATTATTATTATTATAAGCTTATAAAGCGCACTTTTACCCAAAGGGTGTCCTGGCGCTGCACACTGAGTCCCTGGAGCACGAGGGGCCTAATCCCTAAATAACCAAGTCTTCAGCCCCTTTCTAAAAGAAAGGAGCTCCTCGGCATTCCTGATATGCACCGGCAAGCTGTTCCAGGCCTTCGCTGCACAGTATGAAAAGCTATGTCCTCCCCACCTAGCCTTTTTATTCGGGGTACCACAACTAGTCTGCCCTCGGACGAGCGCAGTGCTCTCCCTGGCACATACCAAGTGGAGCACCGACTCAAGAACTCTGGGCCACTGCCCCTCAATGCTTTGAAAACGAGGCACAGAGCCTTAAATTGAGCTCGTCTTGATACCGGCAGCCAGTGCAATAGCCGGAGTCCCTCTCGAACGGAGGCAAACCTTGGGATGCCTGTCAGCAGTCTCGCCGCCGCGTTTTGGACCAGCTGTAATCTGTGCAGATGTTTTTTTTCAAATTCAGATACAGACTATTGCAGTAGTCCAAGCGTGACAGAATAAGGGCTGAGACTGCTAACCTGAAACCGTCGGCCGGAAGAAAAATTTAATTTTCCTCAATATCCTAAGGATATGGAAGCATGTCGAAACCACTTTACTAACCTGATCCCCAAAATCAAGTTTCTGGTCCATGATCACGCCCAAATTCCTTGCCGTGCACGTGGGGTCTGGGGGCATCCCCAGCGCATCAGGCCACATATCCGGCGTCCAGATGTTTGGATCGTTCCCAAATATCATGACCTCGGTCTTCCCAGCATTCAATTTAAGGCAATTCGAGGCCATCCAGCCCGCAATATCTTTCAGGCAATCATGGCATCTCGCGGCCATATCCACTTGGGACCCTCGCTGTATGGATAACACAATTTGTGTGTCATCTGCATAGGAAGTGAGTTGCAGGCCAAAGGATCTTATCAGAGCCGCCAGTGGGCTGACATAAATGTTAAAAAGCGTGGGGCTCAGAGATGATCCCTGTGGTACCCCACACGGAAGGGCAAAAGGCTTGGATTTATCAAGCCCCAGATCAACTGTCTGGACTCTGTCGGCTAAAAAGGACTTCAGGAGGCTCCAGGCAGCGCCTTCTACCCCTGCCCCCGACAACCTGTCCATCAGAACCCCATGATGGACCGTGTCGAAGGCCGCCGACAGGTCCACCAGAATCAAAATAGCCACCCCACCCTGGTCCACTGCCACTCTCACCTCCTCAGTGGCCTTAACCAAGGCCAATTCTGTGCTGTGTCCTGCACGAAACCCGAACTGCGTCGGGTCAAGTGCCTTAGTTCTTTGAAAAAAAGAGCTTAGTTGCCTATTTATGGCTTTCTCCACCAACTTGGCCGGAAGCGGGAGACGGGATATGGGTCTGTAGCTATTAGGGTCGTTTTTATCCAGACTGGGTTTTTTTTATTAAGGGCAGGATAGAGGCAAACTTCCACCTCCTAGGATAGTTACCCGAGTCAATGATGGTGTTGAACACTGGGGTAAGTGTCATTGCAATGACCTCGGGACATTTTTTAAGTACCGCCACCGGGCAGGGATCATTGGGTGAGCCTGACCGGGCAGCCAGAAGAAGACTTATAACCTCCTCAATCTGTAACGGACTAAAACTCTCTAGACTATCCGGTGCCGACCTCACCCTCAAATTGAGGCTAATTGTAGCTTCCCCTACCTCTCCCTGATCTTTGGAGAAGGAGGAGAAAATCCCTTCCATCTTATTCCGAAAGAAGGAGGCTAAAGATTCGCACAGTGCCGGACTACTGTGTGGAGCGGGTTTGGTAGGGATCGTAAGCTTCGTGATGGTCCTGAACAATTCTCTGGGGGAAGAATTGGCCTTCTTTATCTGCTCAGCGAAGTAGGCTTTTTTAGATTCTATAATTCATTTCTTATAGATGGTGAAGCTTTCTTTGTACCTATCTTTATTATTGGGACTATACCCATTCCTCCATACTCTCTCAAGCCTCTTGCAGTCAGTTTTGTATTTTTGCAGAGTGTCAGTAAACCAAGGGGCAGAGGGCTGAGCCCGCCTTGGAGTAACAAATTTAACTGGCGCAAATTTATCACAAGCCCTCTCAATCCACCTTGAGTAACTCTCCTCTGCTTTATCTACATTTGCTGGAATGCTGGGGGTATTTAAGGTTAAAAAGTTACCCATCTCAATCCCATCTATATTTTTCCATGCTCGGGTGGCAATTCTTTCCCTTGGCATGGAATCGGCCTTGATCTGAGGCACTTGTGAAAGTGTGAAAATGATAGCTGCATGATCTGTCCACGGAAGCGGCAGAATATCCAATATGTCCAAACTGGAGCTATTAGAAAAAATGCCATCCAGGGTATGCCCCGCTATATGAGATGGTCCAACCACCCTTTGATCTAGCCCCCCTCCATGCATAAGATCCATAAGTCTCTTATTATCCGGATCTAAGGCATCCTCCAGATGGAAATTAAAATCTCCCATGATGGTAAAGGAGTTTGAGCACAATCCCTCCTCCAGCAAAGCGCTGAGCGAGTCCAGGAACGCGCCTCTATAACCAGGAGGACGATAGATCAACAATGCTTTGAAGGTATTATGAGGGGAGAGTCGGACACAGATAGACAGAGCTTCACATGCTTGATTAGAGGCTATAGAAAAGGAGTTTTCCAGACTATTGTGGTAAATAACAGCTAGCCCTCCCCCTTTTCTTAAGGGTCGGTCCAGCGTGTGGCAAACAAAATTTACAGGCAAAGCCTTCACAATATCAGGACCTGAGGTATTGTCCGTCCAGGCCTCAGTAATGAACGCCATCATAATCTGATGCTCTTCAATGAGCAGACTGCATTCCAGGCTATGTTTCACCAGCGACCTGGCGTTTAACAATAAGCATTTCCATGGGGGAATGTTTGTACCTAGGTGCTGCGTGCCCTTCCCCTCTTTGACCGAGACATTGCAGCGGTAGGCCAGAATGTCTGGCAAATGACAATGACAGAGCACACACTTAGCGGCCAGCTCTCCTGGCCGTTTGCTAGGTAAAAACCTAGGGCAGCAGGCCCTTCCACCTTCTTGGTCCAGGCTTCTAAGCTGTTTGGGGGAATATGTTAAAGCATCCGGTGCACCAGAACCAGGGGGTCTCTCCCTGAGCCCGATACGAGCGCGGACGGGCGCAGACGGGCTTGCCTTAGGCGCGCCTTCGGCACGCCGGTGGCGCGCCCGCTGCGCGGACGCAGGAAGCAGGGTTTAAATACCATGTCCAGTCCACCCGCCCAATCACAGCCCTGTTCCCCGCCTCCCTGTCCCTCCAATCAACCGCCTCTCCTCTCGGCGTCACCAGGGAGTCCGGAAGGCCGGGCAACAGCGGTAACCCTGCACCCCGCTAAAATTACTAAAAACAACTTCAATGATAGCAGCACAAAATTTAAAAAACAGCGTGACCTGGCGGGTATTGCACACAACCCGAACTCCAGGATTCAGCGCTACGCGTCACGGCCAGCTGGGTTTAAATACCATGCCCAGTCCACCCGCCCAATCACAGCCCTGTTCCCCGCCTCCGTGTCCCTCCAATCAACCGCCTCTCCTCTCGGCGTCATCAGGGAGTCCGGAAGGCCGGGCAACAGCGGTAACCCTGCACCCCGCTAAAATTACTAAAAACAACTTCAATGATAGCAGCACAAAATTTAAAAAACAGCGTGACCTGGCGGGTATTCACACAACCCGAACTCCAGGATTCAGCGCTACGCGTCACGGCCAGCTGGGTTTAAATACCATGCCCAGTCCACCCGCCCAATCACAGCCCTGTTCCCCGCCTCCCTGTCCCTCCAATCAACCGCCTCTCCTCTCGGCGTCACCAGTGAGTCCGGAAGGCCGGGCAACAGCGGTAACCCTGCACCCCGCTAAAATTACTAAAAACAACTTCAATGATAGCAGCACAAAATGTAAAAAACAGCGTGACCTGGCGGGTATTGCACACAACCCGAACTCCAGGATTCAGCGCCATATATGCATTTATGGTATGTGGACTGTAGAATTGCATTCAGAATATTTTTGTCATGTGCTTCTGTATTGCAGCACACTGTTAACTTCAGAGAACACACGTATGGTTTTTTCACACCAATGGAACAGTAAAAGTGGGACTCTATTATCCATGATAATCCATTACCCAATCCACCGATGGCAGACTTCTTCATATTTGCTTATAGGTGTGACCCATTCAATATATCAAGTTCAATATGTGACTAATTGTGAGAAGGTGTTAGCTATCAGTACGCAACTGGCAACTGAACCAAAACCAATTAGATCTTTTAACTCAACTAGAGTTCCGGTCAACGAAGTGAAAGAATACTTCTGCCAACTACACTGATTTTTTAACCAAATTGCTGTTTTGCTCCTCCATTCAGGAGATGGGAGTCCCCTTCACTCAATCTTTACTACCTTAAATAAAGCAGGTGTTCAAGTCCTTTGGCATTTCAATTATTACCAAGAGAGCTGTTTACTGACTCACAATGTATGTCCTGTGTGATGGGAGACTTGGTAGATGTAAGTCCTGGCATCATTGGCGTGGGTTTCCCCTGTGTTTTTGCCTTTGCCTCCTGTTATTTGTGCTGTTTTGGACTTAGTTTTGCTGGTCTAGATGCTTTGGGCACTTTGCCACTGCTGTTCAGTGCCGAAGTGCAAGTGCTCCCTTTGTAAATTGTTATGAATTGGTGTTTCCATGATTGGTTTATTTGGTTTACTGTTATGTCCCTAGTACAGTGCACGGTGTGTGCCCAGGGCCTGTGAACCAAATGCTGCTAGTGGGCCTGCAGCATTGATTGTGCCACCCACATAAGCAGCCTGTAAATGTAGCTCAGGTCTGCCATTGCAGAGCCTGTGTGCAGTCTGGTACTGCCATGTCGACTTGGCAAGTACACCCACTTGCCAGGCCCTAATCTTCCCTTTACTTACATGTTAGTCCACCTAAGGTAGGCCCAAGTTATCCCTCTGGGCATGGTGCAGTGTATGTGAAAGGTAGGACATGCCCTGATGTGTGTGGCATGACCTGATAGTGAAATACTGCCAATTTCGTTTTTTCACTTTTGTAAGGCTATCTGTCCTCATAGGATAGAATGGAGAGTTAGCTCATAACATGTTATAAGCCTAACTGCCTATGGGAACAAGATAGGAAAATAAAGTTTGATATGCCTGAACTCAGAATGTTAAGATGCATCTTTTAGTAAGGGTGATTTTTACATCCTGGGTTTGAAAATACCACTTTTAGAAAGTAGGTATTTTCTTGCCAAACCATTTAGTGTGCCTTTGCTAGGTTGTGTATTGAGTGTCTGGCTTTGAAGTGACAGGGGCTGGGGATGTGCATTCTGTTCAGACAGCCACTTGGGGGTTGAGGTGTGCTGCCTTTTCAGGTTGAGTCAGGGCTGGGATGAATAGACCTGGACTGCATTCAGAGGAGGGAGAGGAGATTTCTTTCATCCCTGAATGGGCCTGGTCTGCCAAGGACAATGCTGTCTCCACCTCCTGCCAGGAAGCTGCACCAGAGAGGACAGAACCGGTTTTGGCTGGGCAAAGAGCTTCTATGCCACAGAGAATGAAGATATTTACTGTATAAAAAGGGGGCCCAGACCCCAGACTTTTAGATCACTTCTGGGAATCAAGAGGAATCTTTGCCAAGGAGAATAGCTAGAGAAACTGAGGAGGAATACTGCCCCAGTGCTATTTGCTGTCTTGGGTTGGCCTGCAGTGGCTACTTGCTGCCAAGGAAAGGAGAAGGTCTTTGCTGTTTGCTGTGTCCCCTGCTTGAGGAAGATCTCCAAGGGCTTGAATTGAGCTTGCCTCCTGTTCTGAAGTCTCAGGGACACAAAGACTTCACCCCCAGTTCCACCTGAACTACTTTGCTGGGAGTTCTGACCTGCTGAGAGGTGCCTGCCAGTTTTCTGGACCTCTGGAGGTTGTTTTGGGAGTGGAAACTACAAGAACTGTGAAAATCAAAGCATCGCCTATTTCCGACACATCGCAGCGGTGCAAAAAGAATATTCTGACGCATCGCCGTGGCTGAAGAATTGATGCAGTGCCTACTCGCGGCTGAAGTGTCTGCTGTGCGACGAATCCTGTCCACCGATCTCCGATGTCCAAGATCACCGCACTGATTCTGAGGCAGGCCCGGTTGGAAAAGAACCGACGCATCGTACCGGATCGTCATGCGTTGCATCAAAGTGCCATGTCTGTCGCATCGTTGGGGGACGCAGTGAGAAACCCACGCATCACCTCCCCACACAGTAAGAAAGCGATGCATCACCTCCTCTCCGGTAAGGAACTGACGCATCACCTCCCGCGGAGCAAGGAACTGACGCATCACCTTCCCTGAGTGTAAGGAACTGATGCATCATCTTATTTGAGACCCTTTTTGTTCGCCATTTTCGACGCATCCAAGGTACTTTGTGTAAAAGTGTTGCATCCCACATTTTCTTGGAACTGAACTGTTTCTACCTTTAAATAATCATATTTTTAATATTGTATTGTGCATTTTTGTGATTTGGTCTTGTTTTGGTTCAGATAAAGATTACTTATTTTTTTTCTAAACTGGTGTGGTGTCCATTTGTAGTGTTTTCACTGTATTACTGTATGTGTTTACAAATGCTTTACACACTGCCTCTGAGATAAGCCTGTCTGCTCGTGCCAAGCTACCAAGGGGGTGAGCAGGGGCTATTTTAGAATTGTATTCCCCTTACCCTGACTAGAAGCAAGGGTCCCTATTTGGACAAAGGTACCTACCTCTGCCAACTAGAGACCCCCATTTCTAACAGTGGACTAAGCATTTATGAATGGCAAAGTTTTGAATGATGACTTTCCATACGTCTTTCCCAAAATTCTACTCAAAGTACCAATTGCAGATATTCTCTTGTTATTTCCACTCTCGTCAAGAGGCCACACTTGCTCCCACAAGAGATCCCTGCTTTAATTTCCAGTGACCCTTAGGATGGAGTTAATCATTTTTCACTACATGAAGCCATGAGAGCATAGATGTTGAGAAAACTATGATGCTGCTTTGTCACATACAATGAGATACTAGAACGTATTGCCTCCTTACAAGAAAAATTCAAATTTGTTTAACAATATTGTTCCTTATTTAGAGTTTGGCAGATAGGGATACCTGTGACAAACATGACGGATGTCTCGTCTGTGATATTACAAGTGCATTATAGCCTGTGGCACTTGTAATAGGGTGGATGGAATAGCTCTAATGTTTTGAAGGAGTATCCCATCCACCAATCTGTAAATAAGGCCTTAACTATTTGCACAATTGGGCACATTGACTAATACGATAAATATGTCTCCACCTTTTAATGCTCGTAAGAAATCTGCAAAAAAAGGTAATTTATTAACAGATGGATTAGAAAATATCTCAACATGAAATAAATGATGTGTAATAATTCCCAAGTCCAACAAGTTTCACTTGCTGGGATGCTTTCGAAATATGACCATCCACTCTTCATCCAATGATAATATGTTTTTGTTTTGAAATTTAATTGCATCAAAAAATGCAAAACTAGAGTTTCTCAGAAGCCCCTTCACCTTCCATTCGGCTAACCATTTTGAAATATGCAGTGGTGAAGAGAAGATATTTTATGAGCATAGGGGCCAACAAAACGTTTCTAGCAATTTGGTGACCTTTAATGTAGACCTTGGTGGGTTTATACCAAGAGAAATTAGGACTGTTATGCTTTGGGCATTTTGAAAGCAACTTTTCATCCATGATAAGTCGTGAGTTCACCTTCTTTCTCCTACTATCCCTTCAATAAAAAAAATAATATAAAGTTGTATTCTAATCAGCTGAGGACTTTAAACTACACAATGCTTTCACATTGAGAATTAGGAATCTGTAATATCTGAGACTATCGACAAGACAATACTAATCTATGATTGATCAGTGTTCCACATACAACCTTATTAACATATACATTGCTTACCATTAATTCACTTGACCTGCTCATAAAACAGATTAACATTTTTCCCTTGACTACATGTGAGTGAACAACTACAGCTGTGCGGCGCCTAATTGTGTGTACATGTGCAGTGAATTAAATTAATTATGATTCATTTTCTTAAAATAAAATGTAAATCTTCATCTACACTTCAACCGAGAGACCTAGCTTCTACATGTGCCCAGGGCACTTGACAAGAAAATTGTCACATTCTGGGCAATTCACTTTATCACTCAGTGCCTGTTACTTTAAATGCAGATATGACGTATCATGTGCACTGTGTACTGCACTGAACAGGCACATTTCCATCTTCTGATTTACCACATCACATCCTGCTCTCAAAAATCCACTCACAACTAGACATCACCCCCATACACACACAAAAACACCGACACTGGCACACAAACACATTGGGGCTTACTTACAAGCCCATTGCACTGCAGGTGCGTCACTTTATGTACAGCATTCCAAAATTAAGATGCTCAAGCTGCAACAAAATTCTTCCTTATAATGTGCGTTCATGGTCGTTTGAGCTACTCTTACCTAGGTCAAATACCATATTACAATGACATATTACAGTACTTCTAGGATTTAAGTCATTCTATGTTCATTTCATAGATACTTTTTGTACTACCATATGCTAAGAAAACAAAAACTAGATTACAAATATTCCAGAAAAAAATGGCTTAATGTATGCGAAAACATATACGTTGTTTCGATTCTACCACTGATGTTTTGTACTTCCATGTCATATCTTTTTAGAGACAATGTAAATGTTTCAAATGTAGAGTGAGATGGGATGAGAACAAACTGCATGTTGCCTACGTGTTTCAGTCTATCAAATGTTTTAATTTGATATACTGAAATTTCTGAAAACTCAGAAATGTTGTCTTTTGGAGTGGAACGTTTTATTATACCAAAAATGCTATAAAATATTGACTGAAACATTCATGAGTACTAAGGCAAGCGTCATGTGCTTTCCGTTTTATCTAATTCTGCTTCTGAATATACAAAACGCTCTCTTTCGGAACCGAAGATTTGACTTCTGTGACCGCTGTCAGCTTTGAAAGTGCAGTGACCGTGAATAGCTACAGAGTTGTATGATCACTTACAGCTGTATTAACACCCTTTTCATGGTTGGCTGTATTTCACATAAACCCTAGAAAGAGCACACCATGTGTCAATTCAAACATGCTCTTTGCACTATGATTCTGTGAAACTGGGACCCTGTAAAGATTGATCAGAGAAACAGCTGGCTTATCACAACCATCTATTTGCAACTATGTAAGTCACATTTGCACTCAAATGCCATGCGGCACAAATCATCACCTTCCCTCATCGAGGTTCTGTATCCTACAAGGTGAGAGTCACACGCAAGTGGGAATGATTTAATTTCCCTATTCACATATCCAACCACTCATTGGCCCCAGAGCCGTCCACATATACCAGTGGTTACCTTAAATACATGGTTAATTATTTTGTTCCCACCAACTAATAGTATATACAACACTGCACATGTATGGACACAATGTACCATGCACTGAGTGATTGGGTTTGCTCAAACTGAGAATTCAATATCTCCATTAGACAATCTGCAGACATTCACACATTAAGGCAGTATAATTGCAGCACATCTGTCTCAATGTTCACCACATGGCTACCAAGAAGTAACTATCTTTCCTGGATGTCCATGAACAACCACTACCAGGGCAGTGTCATCATTATTTTCACAACTGGCGATCAAATATCTGCTGCTACAGTAGCATCAAGAGTATGTCATTTGGCACAAGAAGGCAACAGTAACTTTGGAATGCCATGTCGACTTGGCAAGTACACCCACTTGCCAGGCCCTAACCTTCCCTTTACTTACATGTTAGTCCACCTAAGGTAGGCCCAAGTTATCCCTCTGGGCATGGTGCAGTGTATGTGAAAGGTAGGACATGCCCTGATGTGTGTGGCATGACCTGATAGTGAAATACTGCCAATTTCGTTTTTTCACTTTTGTAAGGCTGTCTGTCTTCATAGGATAGAATGGAGAGTTAGCTCATAACATGTTATAAGCCTAACTGCCTATGGGAACAAGATAGGAAAATAAAGTTTGATATGCCTGAACTCAGAATGTTAAGATGCATCTTTTAGTAAGGGTGATTTTTACATCCTGGGTTTGAAAATACCACTTTTAGAAAGTAGGTATTTTCTTGCCAAACCATTTAGTGTGCCTTTGCTAGGTTGTGTATTGAGTGTCTGGCTTTGAAGTGACAGGGGCTGGGGATGTGCATTCTGTTCAGACAGCCACTTGGGGGTTGAGGTGTGCTGCCTTTTCAGGTTGAGTCAGGGCTGGGATGAATAGACCTGGACTGCATTCAGAGGAGGGAGAGGAGATTTCTTTCATCCCTGAATGGGCCTGGTCTGCCAAGGACAATGCTGTCTCCACCTCCTGCCAGGAAGCTGCACCAGAGAGGACAGAACTGGTTTTGGCTGGGCAAAGAGCTTCTATGCCACAGAGAATGAAGATATTTACTGTATAAAAAGGGGGCCCAGACCCCAGACTTTTAGATCACTTCTGGGAATCAAGAGGAACCTTTGCCAAGGAGAACAGCTGGAGAAACTGAGGAGGAATACTGCCCCAGTGCTATTTGCTGTCTTGGGTTGGCCTGCAGTGGCTACTTGCTGCCAAGGAAAGGAGAAGGTCTTTGCTGTTTGCTGTGTCCCCTGCTTGAGGAAGATCTCCAAGGGCTTGAATTGAGCTTGCCTCCTGTTCTGAAGTCTCAGGGACACAAAGACTTCACCCCCAGTTCCACCTGAACTACTTTGCTGGGAGTTCTGACCTGCTGAGAGGTGCCTGCCAGTGTTCTGGACCTTTGGAGGTTGTTTTGGGAGTGGAAACTACAAGAACTGTGAAAATCAAAGCATCGCCTATTTCCGACACATCGCAGCGGTGCAAAAAGAATATTCTGACGCATTGCCGTGGCTGAAGTTTTCCACATGCTAAAATCCACGCGTCAACTCTGACGCATCGCCACTGCTGTGCTGCACAGACCGTGGACATCACATCACCGACTGCACTGCACATCATCTCCAGTTTCAGATGCATCTCTGACTTTGCGCATCTTGGTGCATCGTCTTTGATTCAGCAGTTCAACACTGATGCATTGCCTTTAACCAAGTGGTTTGGCGCCGACCCATCACGTCTTTGCTTCACGCATCTTGACTGCGTCAGTGACGCATCCCAGGTACTTTTCCCTGTATCCGACCCATGCTCCATCGCCTGAACTTTCAGATTTACTCCAGTCAAGCGCAGCCAGATTTCCCAGGTTGGCGCTTTAGTCAAGTCAAGTCAAGTCAAGTCAAATAGCTTTATTTCGATATAAATATCATAAAAGCATCAGACAATTCATCAATATGAATAGGAGAAAAATACATGTATTAAAATTAATAAAATATGACAAAAATATTTTAAAACAATCGAAATATGAAGCTATTTCCTACTAGTTTGAAAATTTAATTTCTGGTTGGAGTGATAAAATCTATAAAACATATTTAAAAGTGAGATGTTTGATATTTCTTATCAGGGACAGAGTATAGCATTTCGAGATACATTTATCCTCCCCTTTGGTTTCGCTATACATGCTCACAGGGGTTCTAAATCAAGATCAGTTTGCCCTTCGTATAGCCCTGTGCCTGATTATCCATGCTCGGCCTAGGAACTTGGCGACTCCGCAAACAAAGAGGGTTCTCGAATCAGATTTTAATATGCTTAAGGCAACTCGATGGCCGAGAGTGCCTAGTTGTTTGCAGATTGGCACAAGCCATCTATACCTAACACTTGCGTACCCTGGGCAAGCAAACATAAAATGTGCAACACTCTCTTTTGAGGTCCCGCAGGAAGGGCATTCTTCAGTAGTCTGATAAGGGGGGCACCACTTCGCGGTAAATTCGCAGACTGGAAGTGAGCCAAATCTGAATTGGGTATATAATGCCCTATCCCTTGGGATCTGAATTGTGTCCAAGTAAGGTTCGAAGCCACTAGATTGTTTATGCTGGAAGAATTCTTCCGTAAGCCTACCCATGTCTGGGTTATTGAGGTGTCTAGCGTCTATCCAGTCCCAATAGATCCGTTTGAGTTCTACCTTTCTTGGCGGATTTTGAGTGTCCCAGGATTCCTTAAGGCCGAGTGTTATCATTAGTGCCTTGAGATTGGAAATCCATTTAATCCCCTTGTTGGTGTCCATGCGCATTACTTCTGTAAATGCCTCTGCATAGTTAGCGAGTTCCGGGGTGCTCCTAAGGCGAGCCCAATAAAGCAGTGGACGAAGTTTGGCCAGATCCTTAAATTGGCGCCTGCCCAGGTCGTGTATCAGGGGGGTTAGAGGGACGCCCTGCGGTAACATGATCAGGTCCCTAAAGAACTTGTGTTCTGACCTGCTAATCTCATCAAGGTTGTCAAAACCCCATAGCTCGGCGCCATACAGAGCCGAGCTAACTGCCTTAGCTCCATACACAATGAGTGCCGGGGCAACAGGTCTACTGAATGATGAGCGATGTTCTTTGCTCAGTGTCCCGGCAGCGCGTTTGTGATTCAGGAGCATTTTATCGAGATGAGGTCTCCACTGCACTTTTTCTGAGAGGCGTATCCCAAGATAATCAAAGGTGGTAACTCTCTCTAGGTGTGTTACATCTAGGGTGATGTTATTCCTGAACAATTTGTGGGGATTGAATGTCATAAATTTTGTTTTAGATGTATTTATGACCAACCCCTCGGTGTTGCAAAAAATTTGAAACCTGTTCAGGAGTTTTTGCAGGCCTGCTGGGGTCTTGGAGATCAGCAATGTGTCGTCGGCAAACAGGAGAGTCGGTACCTTGTTACCTGCCAGGGCCGGGGCATCAGCTGGTGTTTCTTGCAAAAAGCTGACCACCCCATTCACATATAAGGAGAACAGGGTGGGTGCCATCACACAGCCCTGCCGAACTCCCCTGTTTACTGGAATCTTTTCAGTAAGCTGCCCTTGGGACCTCCATCTTATCTGAGCATAGTTGCCCTCGTGAAGCCTTACTAAGAGGTTAAGGATTAATGGAGGGATGCCCATATCTCGCAGTGTTTACCATAACCTATTCCTGGGGACCAGGTCAAAGGCAGTCTTTAGGTCGATAAAAGCGAGATAAAGACTACCTTTGCCAATCACTACCACTTTCCAATAAAGCAAGAGGAGCCTGAAGACCTGGTCCACCGTTCCCGTGTTGGTCCGGAATCCCGCCTGGTATTGGGAGAGGATATCCTCCTCCTCAGCCCACGATTGAATTCTCTGCAGTACCACCCTGCCAACTATCTTCTGCATTGCATCTATGAGACTAATTGGCCTATAGTTGGAAGGGTCCTCTCTAGCTCCCTTCTTATAGATTGGGACTACCTCCGCACCCTTCCACGATTCTGGAACTGGGCATCCTCTGGAGATGGAATTAATAAGAAGGAGGACATACTCGGCCCATTTTTCCCGATCAGCAAGAAACAAGTCTCCAGGAAGGCCATCTGGTCCCGGAGCCTTAGCAGGCACTATCCTCCGTACAGCAGACTCAACTTCATTCCATGTGAATGGGTCACTGTCGACATTCCCAAGATTAGTTAGGGGATGGTCATATTGGCCATCCTCATTTGCGTCATTAGACCCAGAATAAAGCTCACCAAAGTGGTCGTGCCAAACCTGAGATGGAATGTGGTTGGAGATTTGATCTACTTCCCCCTTATTTGCCCGTCTAACCAGTGTCCAAAAGAGGTTAGAGTTCCTTGCTAAACTGGTGTTTTTAAGGTCTTGCCAGCGGGTTTCATCCCAATCTAACTTCGCTTGATGCTGGGCTTCTCTGTATTCTTTCCTTGCGGCCTTAATGGCTGGACCATTCTTAATCCTAATAGCTACTACCAAGGCCTTCCTCTTGAGTCTGCACTCTTTGGTATACCAGGATTGCCCTCTCCTTGATTGTACTACAGACTTAGTAGGCCTGTTAGGCACTTGGAAATGGGTGCTTATCTGATCAATAGTACGAGTATGTATAATGAGAGCATTAGTAGGCCCAGCTACTATTCCTTCTCGTAGCTCGTTGGTATTTTTATACAGTACTTGTCTAATGGCCTCTAGTTTTGCATCTTGTAAGGCGACCTTGTGCCATTTTAGGGCTCTTCTAGAGTTTGAGGGAATCACCTCTTTAGTCACAGAGTGTATGTGGGTGGTCAGTGTAGGGCAAGGAAGTGCCCATGGAAACCTCATGGACATACAGAGAGGATTGTGGTCGCTTTCAGTTGTGTTCCCCACCACCATATCTAACACATGCCCCCAGAACCCAACGTCTACTAAAATATAGTCAATACGAGATGGGCAAGTTACTCTATTATAAGTAAAGGCTCCCTGAGCATCTGACTTGGTCCTGCCATTCACTGCCCTCAAACCATATTCCACAGTGAGTGCATTTAGTTGGATAGTAACTTGTGACCATCTTTTTACCGGGGCTATAGTTAGTGGGGGAACACCCCATTTTCTGTCTTCTTCCTCTATCCCTATTAAGTCCTCTGTGCTAAGAGGCTCAAAGGTACTGTTAAAATCACCTGCGAGTTCTATTCTAGACTGGGACAAGCAATTTGACAAGCCTTGTTCAAGTAGTGTAATGGTGGATGAGGCTTTGCCCCCGGCTGTTCCCCTTATATAGACATTGAACAAATCCATCATTTCCCCCCCTCTTGAGCCCTTAAGTGTAAGCCTCATAATGTCTGGGCTCAGAATTTGATGATTAGAGATTCTACAGTTAAGGGCAATTTTAACCCATACAATCAGCCCTCCCGAGGGACGACCCTTCCCTATGGTGGTAGCTGGTGTGTGATAACAGCTATAGCCTGATTTATATAGAGGAGCCAAGCTCCACGTTTCCTGGAAAGCGCAGATGTCATAGCCCTCTACTAGATCGTTCCAATGGGGTAGTGATAGTTTACTACTAAGACCAGCAACGTTCCAGGAGAGGATTTTTAGCTGATGGGGAGGGGCTAGATCTTGAGATATCACTGTAGTAGGTTCAAGAGGAGGGATTGGGTCAATGACTAAGGGAAAAACCTGTAACGGCTGCTCTATCTGGGTCGCATTTTGTAGTCAATCATTAGATTCTAATGAAGACGAGCCTCCAATAGTCCCTGTCAAGTGCATATCGCTTGGTCTTTCTGAAGGTGGTGCTATTGGGAATCGCCTAAGCTGTATTGCTGAAGAGTCAGGGGAGCAGGTGCAAAACTCAAGTAGGAGAAGGTTTTCTGTCAGATCTGCGTTAGTCAGAGTAAGCTCACTGTGGTCCAAAGGCTGTGTGCGTGATGTACATCTCCTGGCCCTGACAATATCCTCTCGTATGAGTGAACGACATCCCCTGACGTGACGAATCCAGTGTATTGACTTATTAATTAGTGAGTCCTCGCTTTCATAGCCAGCCACAACGTTTAATTTGGGGACGTTGACCATGAAGACTTTTTTTGTTTCTGGATGAGAGGTTTGCGATGGGTAATTCCTCTTTGGAGGACTAACAATCATTGGGCGCGTTATTGTTGGTGCGCTTAGAAGGGTAGTACAATGTACAGGAGCATGCGAGGAAACTAGATTCTGGGGGTGAGATTTTAAGGTTGCAGACTGTCCTGCAGAGGGAAATGATGATACTTTATTATACGTTATAGAAGGGAGTGCAGATGATCTACCACCTATTTGGTTTCTTTCAGCCTGACGAAGGGGATAGGTTCGCTGGGCCTGTGTGCGCTGTTCGACCGCAAGACATGAGGACTGTTTGTGCGCGGTGTTACTCTGGGTTGAAATTTTAACCGTGTGAACAAGCTCATCGATCTTGGCTCTCATGACTCCAACATCCTGCCTGAGAGAAGCGACGAGCTGGTAAAGATCTTGCAATGATAAAACCACCTCCTTGCTGCTCCCTGCCCGGGTAGGAGGCGATGAGAGCGTGATCTGAGCCACCGAAGCATCAGTAATGTCTGGCAAGACAGCAAACCTATTCGTACAAGGAATGGAAAGGCCAGGTTGGCTAGTTTTGGGTGGCGAAGTTAGGGATTGAGGAAGTGTGTCGTAAGTGATGCGATCTATCATCTGTGCCTCAGTGGGTTCCTGTGATGTCTCATTACTGTGCTTCAGTGCTTCCTTCCTAGGTTGCTTATAAAACATTGAGGGAATGGTAGGTGTGTGTAATGTGCTGGAGTTTTGGGGTATTGATTGTGTGTTAAGATTAGGTGTTGGTGTTTCTGTACCTAGAATATCTTCACACTCATGGATAAGGGTATCTATCCTATCCATCACACAGTTATTAGCAGCGCATTTGTGTGACCTTTTTGCTTTTTTCCCCTTCTCTACCCCCCCATACGGGCCAGTACTCTGCCCTACATCCTACATTGCTTTCCTTTTGCCCATTTTGTTACCCCAGTTGAGTTGATGCGTCACACAAGAGACAATGCGTTACAGTAGATCCCAAGAATGTTTTGCCCACAATACACAGGGTTATACGTTCAATTGAAGTCAATTTCCCACAAAAAGTTCCAGGGAAGATTGCAGAGTGATGTTAAAAATGGCTCCAGGTAGAGTGAATGTCATGTAACACAGTACCTTCTAGTTTGTTGGTGGTGTGCGACCCAGTCCGGCAGTTGGATGAAAGGGGGGTTGCACTGCCCTGCCTCTTCCTGGGAATGACGGGCAAGGACGGGTCCGCCCTTGGCCCGGGCTTCGCCCTGGCACGGCCTGCATGCGTCCCGCGCCGCGGTGAGGGAGGCTGCTCTTTGAAGAGCGATGGAAACTCCTCTCCCTCACCTGTGGCAGCTGTGACAATGGGGGCGGAGATGGTATTACCTACCGTTTCACCCTGGGACCTGTAGTCCCACCAGGGTGGATGGCGACTCCAGTGGCTGCTACGGGGTCAGTTGTTGACTGGTGGTGGTTTGTAGCCCTGGGCTTATGCTCCCGCCAGGGTGTTCGTGCCGGGAAACGAGAAACAGTGGGCCGCAAGTCCCCTTTACTTTCAGTGCGCTTTAGGCTTTTAAGCACAATAAATTTCATTTATGTTTTAAATGTTCATAACTCTGGTTTATTGGATTTGTATAATTTTGGTCTTGTTTTGTTCATAAAAATATACGCTATTTGTCTAATCTGGTGTCAAGTCCTTTTGTGGTGTTTTCACTAGGTTACTCTTTAAAGTGTTGCACAAATACTTTACACATTGCCTCTTAAGTTATCTCTGCCTGCTCTGTGCCAAGCTACCAGAGGGTGAGCACAGGTTAGTTTATTGTGTGTATCTGATTTAACCTGACTAGTATTGTGGTTCCTGATTGGACAGGGTGTATACCTCTGCCAACCAGAAACCCAATTTCTATCAGTTTCGCATTTTTTTCTAAAATGCTCTATCCATTTGTACTCCCTGATAACGTCAATGGAAGACACATAGGACTTCTTGAAATAGGCTGAGTTAATGACGCTCCAGAAGGCACTCATGATATTGATACCGCTGGCTTCAATTAAACAATCCCAGCCTTCCTCCCCAATCAAATTACCCCAAGCCTGAACTGTGAGTTTATCATTTTACCTATGCTTTTGAATTACTTCCCTATTACATAAGACAGACTCGAGAGCTTGCTATATTCCTGACTGCATGTCTTATTGCACGAACCCCGCAGCTTAGAAGCAGTGTACCTAGACTGACCTGTCAGCTGACCCTTAATACACCATAAGACTCAATTAAATGCTCACTTAATTTCTCTATCCTGTGCACCATCTTGTAAACATGTAAAGAATTTCTTTTTATTCACATTTTCAAATAACTTATTGGGGTCAGCATTGCACCATTTAATTGTTCAATCTTAACTATTGCAGTGTCAGTAATCTGCTTGGATCTTTAACCTATTGTGTGCCTATGCTATATTTAAAAATTAAGGGATTTTGATCACTTCATCATCAAGTGCCAGATGGACTGGGTTCAGATTATAGAATGAAATCTACTATGCTAAAATTACCTCTGCGAAAAAAGTTTGAATTTTTGCGCCCTTCCTAGAGCTAAGCGATACCAAAGGGGATGATGGACGGAGCGTTGGAGCAAATCAAACACTCACCCCCAGTCAACTGATCTGGGTTTAATCCATCATCATTCTTTAGCTCACTCCACCACCCCAGTTCAGACATGGCCATATGCAAATCAGTCTGACCCTGTGCCTCATGGGAACAGTCCAGCCCGAACTGCCAAGCCATGTCTTCCTGGACCGGAAACAAGCATCCTGGGACCGGTTTCTGGCTAATCAGCCGTCATCAGCCAGGCTAGCTTGAATCCAGTGGCAAAGTGAGCAAGGGACCCACGTCTGGGCATACCCTGCCAACTTAGGGCGAACAAAGCGATACCAAAGGGGATGATGGACGGAGCGTTGGAGCAAATCAAACACTCACCCCCAGTCAACTGATCTGGGTTTAATCCATCATCATTCTTTAGCTCACTCCCACCACCCCAGTTCAGACATGGCCATATGCAAATCAGTCTGACCCTGTGTCTCATGGGAACAGTCCAGCCCGAACTGCCAAGCCATGTCTTCCCTGGACCGGAAACAAGCATCCTGGGACCGGTTTCTGGCTAATCAGCCGTCATCAGCCAGGCTAGCTTGAATCCAGTAGCAAAGTGAGCAAGGGACCCACGTCTGGGCATACCCTGCCAACTTAGGGCGAACAAAGCGATACCAAAGGGGATGATGGACGGAGCGTTGGAGCAAATCAAACACTCACCCCCAGTCAACTGATCTGGGTTTAATCCATCATCATTCTTTAGCTCACTCCACCACCCCAGTTCAGACATGGCCATATGCAAATCAGTCTGACCCTGTGCCTCATGGGAACAGTCCAGCCCGAACTGCCAAGCCATGTCTTCCCTGGACCGGAAACAAGCATCCTGGGACCGGTTTCGGGTTCAAAACCCTCATCAGCGCCATATCTTCCCTGAACCGGAAACAAGCATCCTGGGCAGATGTCATGGGCAAAAACATGGGTATTTTTCATGATAAAAGTCTCACCGAAATATTCATGTGTGAAAGGAGGTACTTCATTATCCCAAGTATTAACTTGCATACCAGTTTAAATGGCAGGGGGCATAAATGAGCATTGAAGTCACTGAACCAAACACCAAGGACTTCATTATCCCTTGAGATTAAAAATGTCTCTAAATCATTATACAAAGAATAAATGATCTCCACCCACTGAGAATAAACTAATTTATTTCAGAGATTAATTAGCATACATATCAGACCCAGAGTGAGCTCTAAGCATATCATTTGGTAATAAAGGGAGTTTGACCAATATTTCCTATATTTCCTGGAAAAGCCAAAAATACTAAAATGGACAAACCCCCAGTAGCCCAAAATGCTGAGGACGCTAATGCTAGTGGTAAGTAAAATGATGTAAAACTGTCAATGTAAAATGAATGGGTTGTCCATGTCTCCTGTAAGCAAACTATGTTAAAATCCTTAATTAGCAATGACCAGTCTGAGTTATATAATTTAGCAGTCTCTTCTGGTATATTCCATGAAATAAGATCTAAGTGGATGATAGCCTGAAAGATTCTTGTGTTGACATATTCTGCCTCTGAATTGTGATCTAATTGGGAATACGATGGGGCTAAGGGACTAAAATTGGTATGTTGTACTGCCTCAATTTCTTCTTTTAAAGCCAGTTGATCACTTATCATAGGGTGCAAGTCAACCTCATTCAGAATGTCTAAGAGTGATGGTTTTACTGGTAGCAATATCATAGGTAACACTTTGATTCCGCTGTGACCTTGCAAGCCCTTGAGGGATGGGTAATTGGGCAGGAGCAGTTGGTCTGTAGAACAAACCCAAAAGGACGGCCAGAATTGACCTGTGATAATAGAGGGGACATCTATAGGGGAATATTCATTATGGTTTCCATGGTGTAAGAAGAGCAAAAACTGACCACCATGCAATTACCTGTGACAGATTTTGGATGAGGACCTAGCCACTCAACTCAGCTTGAGAAAATTATTTCATTATAGAGGTTTTGCACCCCACATCTTGACCATCAAACCAGAAGACAACGTTATTCTTTAGCTCTGTCCACCCTTCAGCTTGACCTACTCTTAGTGGTGGGACCCCTTTTAGAATGATTACATAAGGCAAGGACTTAGGTGTTAAGTGTAGGCTTGATTGTGATCTCAAAAAAATGCTATCACCTCACCTAAATTTCCCTTTTGGTATTATGGCTAGAGGGATAATTAGTTGATGGAGCATCACAGTGAGATGATGTTATGTGCCCAGGTTTGGCCCATATAGCAAAGCTGCACATTTTCTTACACTGTCCTCTTTTTGCACAATAACATTATGGCTGTGACCTTTTGCACATATTCGCGTGCGTGACAATGTTGGATTAGTTTCTCTGAAACTACTTCTCTTTACACATCTGGCTTTGCATAACATTATCACAATGCCTTGAACACAAAGTACAAGGCCTCTGCGCACGAGATACAAATGTCGTTCTATCTTTATCCATGGGGCAACAGGGCTATCTACATATTCATAACATTACTAATCTATACGCAGATCGCAAGGATGCTCTTTATTAAAAATAATAAGCATCTCAGAGGATTAGTAGAGGAGGCACTTCAGCTGGCACAGAGGGTCCCTGCATGCTGAGACTTCACCACGCAGCGCTCTGACATCTCCATGAGGGGTGTCCAGTTCATGACCAGGACTGGGTCCTACATTCTCTCCCACCAGGTAATGGGGTTGGATCATCCCTTGGGGGGATTCTTGGCTTTACACCTACACACACTCTAGACATACATACTGTAGGGCTTGCATAGTAGAAGTACGCCTGATTTCTACCTTTATATGATGCCTGCATATATACACTGTGTTAGACCTGGCATCATTGGAGAGAACTCCCAAGAGGGTGGGTAGTTCTCTCCATATTTCAGCTGGAGGGGAAACGTGTTTGACCTGGCATCATTGGCGTGGGTTTCCCCTGTATTTGCGCCTTTACCTCCTGTGTTTTACTGTGTGTTGGAATTCCTTTTGCTGGTCTAGATGCTTTGGGCACTTTTCCACTGCTGTTCAGTGCCAAACAGCAAGTGCTTCTGCTGTAAATTGTTGTTATGGATTAGTGTGTCCACAATTGGCTTATTTGATTTACTGCTAAGTCCCTAGTACAGTGCACCATGTGTGCCCAGGGCCTGTAAACCAAATGCTGCTAGTGGCCTTGCAGCACAGATTGTGCCACCCACACAAGCAGCCTTGCAAAAGGGTCCAGGCCTGCCATTGCAGTGCCTGTGTGCAGTTCGTACTGCCATGTCGACTGGGCAAGTGCACCTACTTGCTAGGCCCTAACCTTCCCTTTTCTTATGTGTGAGTCACTCCTAAGGTAGGCCCAAGGTACCCCTGTGGGCAGGGTGCAGTGTATGTGAACGGTAGGACATGCCGTGATGTGTGTGGCATGTCCTGATAGTGAAATACTGCCAATTTCATTATTCCCTATTGAAAGGCTATATGTCCTATAGGATAGAATGGGTAGTTGACTTATAACAACTTATAAGTATAACTGTCCCTGGTAACAAAATAGGAAAATGGAGTTTAGTATGCCTGAACCCAGAATCTAAAGATGCATCTTTTAGTAAGAATGATTTTTACATTCTGGGTTTGAAAATAGCAATTATAGAAAGTAGGTATTTTCTTGCTCAGTCATCCAGGTGTGCCTCTGCTAGGTCTGTGTATTGACTGTCTGGCTTTTGAGTAACAGGGGCTGGGGATGTGCAGTTTGTTCAGACAGCCACTTGGGGGTGAGGTGTGTCCTGCTTTTCCAGGGTGAGTCAGGTGTCAGAACTGGTAAAATTCTGTTGGGTTCCTCAGGAGCAGTACCCTCAAGAAGCCCACCTTCCAGCAGCCTTGACTCAAGCTTAACTGCACTGAGTATCAAAGTGGCTAGACGGGGGGAAGGGAATTAGGGTGGGTACTGCGGGGAGGGAGACCTGGAACGAGACATTGTCCTTGATTAACTTTCCTTTCGTGCGTCGTAAACTCTTTGACTATATTTAACATGGGTTAAGCAATGACAACATACCTGTAAAAGAAAAGCAGGTTATGCATAGAACAGTCGTTGTGTACGTCTTCTCAGGATTCACTGACAATTTCTGTTCCTATAATTCTCAAGGATACAATGTTATAGCTTAACAACCATGTTTCAAAACGAAGCACACATTCATATAAAGAGTCACTTGGCTTTTAGACACAATGTTTCCGTAATGATGTGCTTTAACCACTGTTAAATATCACACTGGTACTTCCAACAACCTTTTTGCAATACACAACACGTTACATATGCTAATGAGGAAGATTAATATTCAACGCCCAAGGGAGCGCTTCAGCGCCATGTATCAGAGTTCAAAATAATCAAATGCCCAGGTAGCGCTTCAGCGCGATGTGACACAATGCCAAAGTCATCAGGTATGCAACTGCCCCCAAGAGCGCTTCAGCGCGATGCGCCCAAAATGCCAGAGTCATCAATATGTAAATGTCCAAAGAGCGCTTCAGCGCGATGTGCCAAGTTGCCAAAATCACCAAACATGTAAATGACCAAAGAGCGCTTCAGCGCGATGTGCAAAAATGCCAAAATCACCAAACATGTAAAACAGTGCCAAAATTACCAAACATGTAAATGACTAAAGAGCACTTCAGCGCGATGTACAACAGTGCCAAATTACCAAACATGTAAATGACTAAAGAGCGCTTCAGCGCGATGTACAACAGTGCCAAAATTACCAAACATGTAAATGCTCAAAAGCACTTCAGCGCGATATGCAACTTTCTTTCAAAATGCAAAATAACAGAAACAGCACGAAGTTCCTTTCACGAATCTGTTGGTTAAGAAAGGAACGATCCTACCTGATTATAGCTGAGGGAGGATCTACAACCTGGGAAAAGAAAACAGAAGTCTTCTAGCTGCAACCGGAATCTTCTTTCAGCAACCGGAGAACAGGAACAGCTGCTGCTCAAGTTCAGGGTTCTCAATAACCAGCAATGAGAACAGGGTGTGGCCCCTATTTAAAGGGCTCAGGAAGAAGCTTCTAGAACAGGGTGTGGTCCATATTAGCTTCCTGATTCCAGCTCACAGGTAAACTACTGGAGCTGAGAAGGGACAAAAGGCCTTGATAACATCATAGTCTGCAACAAGCATTGGCACAGACAAATGGCAAAGTCACAAAAATGCATTGGCAAAGACAATAGAAAACAGTAAACAGGTGCCAGCCAAGGTGCACCAGGAATCTGACATGGCAGAATCATGACATCAGGGCTGCATTCAGAGTAGGGGGAGGATATTTCTTTCACACCTGAATGGGCCTACTCCACCTTCTGCCAGGAAGCTGAGCCAGAGAGGACAGAACTGATTTGCTGAGCACAGACACTCTCTGCCTCCAGAGAACAAAGGATTTTGTACTATAAAAAGTGGGGCCCAGACCACTGAACTCTAGATCACTTTTGGAATTCAAGAGGACCTCTGCCAAGAAGAGCTGGGTGAAGCTGGAGGAGAAGTACTACCCCTTTGCTGTGTGCTGTCTGGGATTTGCTTGCAGTAGCTGTTTCTGCCAAGGAACTGTGTGTGTATCCTGCTTGACAAAGTATCTCCAAGGGCTTGCGGTAGTGCTTGCCCCCTGTTCAAGAAGTCTCAGGAACAGCAAAGACTTCACCATCATTCTGGGCACCGCCTCTGGAACCGCTGGTTTCAGTCGCCGCAGAAGAAAAGAGCAGCCATCTCTGTCACCGAGTCTGTCGCTGGTTCAGTGTCCTGAAGGCACCGCAGAAGGCACTGCCGCACTTTGCACTGCATCCCTAGTCTCACCGATGCCGCTGGGCGACCATCACTGAGCCGTTGCTTGCATTGCGTCCTGTGAGCACCGCACTCCGCACCTCCTCGCTTCACTCTGCACAGACATCACCAACACCGTCGCTGCCTGACCCGAACATCGACCAGCTCCGTCGCCTGCACCTTGACCTGCCAGCACCGCATAGAGCACCGTCTCACTCAGCATCGTAAGCCTTGGCCTCACGGACGCTGTTGGATTACCGTCACTGAGCTGCTGCCTGCACCTCGAAGTGAGAGCACGGCACGCTGCACCCCTTCCACTTCACATCGCAACCGCAATGGTTGCCCTGACCGGCCCGCACCAACGTGTTGGCCGCAACGAGAAAGGTACTGTGTACGAGTCTGTCAGCTCTTTAGCTAGCCCGTACTGACGCGGTCAGCTGGAACTGTTAGACTATGTCGTTTTCAGCATAGCTGTAGCCCCGGACGGACCTACCGACTTGGAAGAACTGTGTTTTTCAGCTATTCTTGCAAATTGAAGGCTATCTTGCAAAGTAACCATTTTTACAGTATTGTATGTTGGATTTTTGTAGTATTTGGTCTTGTTGGCTTAGATAAAGTTTTGCTTATTTTTCTAAACTGGTGTGGTGTCCATTTGTAGTGTTTTCACTGTGTTACTGTATGCATGCACAAATGCTTTACACACTGCCTCTGAGATAAGCCTGTCTGCTCGTGCCAAGCTACCAAGGGGGTGAGCAGGGGTTATTTTAGAAGTGTACCCCTGACTAGGAAGAAGGGTCGCTACTTGGACAAAGGTGCAAACCGTTGCCAACTAGAGACTCCCATTTCTAACACACTGTCTTAGCACCATGGTGGAACTGTATCTGCTAATTACTCTTTTGGTGCTTGTAAACACTTTCATCTGCTTCGGTCTACTGATTAGCGCAGCATATGTATTCTATGCAAGAATAACGTTGGTTCAATATATATAATATAAACATCCCAGTCTGTATTCTCTGTATATTTCTCTGAGAACAAAAGAGCACAAGTGACTGAGCGAAAGGTTCTGATCTGTTACCACGATACCTGAGGGGTCAGGGTTGTCATGTTCAGTAGTTTCCAGAAACCATTCACTCCTTGGTAGGGTTACGCAGGCTTATGGTGGCACTGTGAGCTAGCTGGTCTCTAGGCCAACATCTCCTGCGGGGTACCAGGAATCAGTCTAGGCACCTCGCCCAAAGTTTATGTTGTCCAACAAACATGCAGATCCTACGGATTAGTAGGAACTACATGACAGTGAACAAACAGATATGGCTGTCCCTGTAGGTCCTTTTTGACCTCGTGATGCCACAAGGTTAGTTGGAGATCAAAAAAATAACTCTGGTTATCAGATGCAGGTTCTGATCTAAATTATCCATTGTTGCCTCTGATTTGTTAGGGGTATTTATGGCTCCCATAATGGAACTCATAGTAGATGTAGATTCAAGACCTTTAAGCTTATCAATCACAATGATTAACAACTTTGTAATTGAGCCCTCTATCTAATGATGAAAACTATCAACCATTTCTGCCAAAGAATTTTGAAGCACTCTGTTCCCTTCCCCAGCCCAATATTTGACCTACAATTACAGCAAGTAACAATACCATGCCCAGAAGTAGTCAATTTGCCCTTCTAATGTGTGACCCGAGAAGGCGCTTTCTTTTTTTCAGCCGCGAGGAGTCCAATTATGTGGATAGAGATGCAGGTTCAATTACTAAGGGGTCAGTCAGGACACGTGGGTAAATATTAACAAAGTCCATCTTTGTGAATTCATCTGTTTCCAGACAGGGTTAGAATGTGTGCCTTTACACATGTCACTGCTTTGCCCATCTGCATCTCCTCTCTGGGACTGCTCCAGTCTCTCTTTGATGTTATTAATCTCATTATCAATTACTCCCATCGCATTGAGCAAAAAGTAAGTAATGGAGAACGAAGCACAACATTTCATTCTATTAGTCATAGCAGTCAACTTTCTTTTCTCCAAGTTAAGTCACTGACTGATTGGGGCTCTGAAATAAAAAACAAAAAGCATCGCCCAGCCAAACCTGCTCCGGGCTCTGACAGGTGCAGCAGGGCCCCATGCTGTGGGTCAGTAAAGAGTCTTAAATATTGCTCCTGCCTCCAGGCCCTGTATCTTTCAGCAGGTGATGGAATGGTGAGAAGGAGTATGGGCAATGTGTTCCTGCTTACCTACTCCTTGCGACAGCAGCACCACAAGCATCCCATCATGCAGGTCAGTAAAGCACCTCAAATGGAGCTGCTGTCTCCAGGCTCTACCTCCTCCAACAGGTGACAGGATGGTGAATGTTAGACCCGGAATCCTTGCCATGGTTTCCCCCGACTTTGTGCCTTCAGACCTCCTGTTTATGCTGACTTTGTTTTTTCTGGCTTTAGTACTCTGGGCACTTTACCAATGCTGACCAGTGCTAAAGTGCATGTGCTCTCTGCTTAAAAACTGACAACATTGGCTTTTCCACAATTGACATATTTAAATTTACTTATAGGTCCCTAGTAAAGTGCACGACATGCACCCACGGCCTGTAAATTAAACGCTGCTAGTGGGCCTACAGCACTGGTTGTGCCACCCACTTCACTTGCCCGTTAAACATGTCTCAGGCCTGCCACTGCAGAGCCAGTGTGCAGTTTTAAACTGCCATGATGACCTGGCAAGTTTACCCTCTTGCCAGTCCCCAATGTTCTGTTTTAATACACATAAGTCACCCTAAGGTGGTCCCTGGACAGCCCAAGGGTATGGTGCAGTGCATTTAACAAGTAGGACATGTAATTTTTATTTTACATGTCCTTCTAGTGAAAAACTCTTAAATTCATTTTCTCTACCGCAAGGCCAAACTCTCCCATAGGATACCATTGGGATTTTCTTATGACATTTTATAAGGGTAATTTCCAATCAGGAAGAGATTGGACCCCCAAGTTTTGTGTCTCTGGAATCACTATTTAAAATCACAACTTATTGTGAAATCAAATTTTAAATTGTAATTCTGAAAATGCCACTTTTAGAAAGTTAGTTATACAAGGGGTGGGCCCTACGTCACTCAGCTAGATAGGGCCAGTAAATACAAGGTAATCAAAACATCTAGCTGACTATTTGTTAGGCTGCCAACTATTTAAGCAGATTAAGATCAAACTGCAAGTAAGTTGGTCTAATTCCTTTAATTATTCATTTTCATTCATTTCATTTTATGAATTCACAAGACAAATATTGGATACACTTCACAATTCACATAGCATCTAGACAAAACAATTGAAACAATAAACCCAAATAACAAATAACAATCAATTGGAATTATTTCCAGTCAAAAAAACAAGCAATAGGTAACCCACGAAGACAATTTTCAAGAAAACAAGCTGAGGTTACCAACCAACGGTGGTAAAGACATTTCTAGCAACAGAGGATTTATACATTAAATACATTATTTCTCTCGGTCGCTATACATATTTCTATTGCCAACCAGGGTTATCTGTCTCCAGCTGTCTCCAGGCCTGCCTCCTCCAGGAGGTGATGGTTGGTGAAATGGAGTGTAGGCAAGGTGGTTCTGCTAGCCCCTTCCTCTACAACAGCAGCAGCAAAAGAGTCCCACTCTGCAGGTCAGTAAAGCACCTTGTTGCTGCTGTCTCTAGGTTCCTCCTCCTCCAGGAGATGGTGGAGCGGCGAGATGGAGTAGATGCAATGTGGTTATGTTTGCCCCAGCAAAAGCGGGCACTCAGCAGCTGCTCTATATGTAAACTTTGTGTCAATTTTCTGCTCTGTTTTATCCTCTGCATACATCTCTTGTTCCCCAGGGAGAGTACCCTTACTCTGAGTCAGTAAGGTCATTGTTCTGACCATTTCTTGGATTTTGTGGCAACACAGCTCTTGCCAGGAGTTTACTTGGAAAATGAAGTGTTATAGACAATTACTGTAAACAACTCAGAATATATTAATGTATGTATTATTTATTCGAGGCCTTTATTGAGTGCAGACAATGTCAGGGGAGTTGAAGAACTGTACATTAGCATGTGAACATATTTCACAGCATACTACTAGACCGCACACCTTTTAGTGGGTACATGTATAAAGGTTACTTTGAGGAAAAGATTACGGAAGTTATAAACTAAGACAAAGAAATTCAGCAATCAAGCATCTGTATACTGAACGAAGGAACACACACTTGCTGGTGTTAGTTATTGTTAAATGCAAAATTACAATACACATTAAGGATGCATTGCTAACGGTATTGTGGTGTGTAATGCATCAAGAGTTACACATATGTTTAAGCATTAAACAAGTGTGTACATGAGCAAGTTAATTTGCTACTGATAGCTCAAAATGGCAATGTTTGCCACTTGGAGAGATCTCGCAGAGAAAATTGTGCACGAAAATGATAAAATGTAATGTAAAATGAAAGCTCAAATGAATCTCTGTAGACCCTGTCATCTTTTGACAGCACAACGGTATAAACTACTAAGGCTGGCAGCTAGTACATTCACGATTGACTCCCCTTAATTATCTGTGGTTTCTCATAATCCTTTTTGAAATATTTTGAAGATGAATGCGTCGAGTTTTTTTTCTGAAATGCAAAATATCTGAAGCAACTTCAAATCCAAGGCTCATGGCAGGAGAGGTATTCAAAATGCGTTGTTTTCTAAACTTTGCAATATTTTAATGCTTAACTTCTTTGAGGCCGCTGAGATAGTACAGATTTTAGGATGTTAGGTTAGACTATTGTAGTGAACTGCTATGTAAGTAATGCTTGATGTTTTGGATATGGAACGAGCTACTATATGTAGCTGGGCTAAAGACATTATTTTATGTGTTATATGATCATCATTATGGCAGATGCTCAATATTAGGCATGTTTGATAGCTTTGCGTGGTACCATTTAGCTTTTTCTGAGGTCTGCTGTATATTCACTTATGGGAAGATTTAGTGCCATGTAGTGGTGAGAAGAGTCCTTGTTCTGATCTGCTTTTAGTTCTGGCTTAGCAGCACATCTATAACCAACCTTCTGTGATCATGTGAGAAATAGCTTCAAGAAACACTACTGAGGAGCTTTGCCTCCACCACACATGTTGATTATCCTCCTTAATACATTCACAAGAAAGGGGTAACCTATCTAGTAGTGAACTTTTAGCATGTAAGAGGCCAGCTGACTGGGGTTGATACATCTCACGATGGTAGAGAATCTGCACCCTGGCAAATTGTTGCGTCCTTGGCATATCATGGATATATTAGTAGGATCCTCACCCACAGGTACCACCAGTGGCATGCTTCATCATCGGATTCTCACCCACTGCACCTAGTGTGAGTGGGTGGGCTCAACACAGTTTGTAAGCAGAGCTCTTTCTAAGGGATAAGAGGTGCAAATTAAAATTGTCTTCAGGATCCTAAGTTTTGTTTACTAGTAAGGTCCTTTGGCGAGAATAAGTGTGATGTTTATTGGGTATAATGACCCCTAACATTGATGGGTCAATAGCTTGACATGTTTCAGCCTGTACCTTGTTCCACCAAGGGTCAACAGGCTTTCTTCAGGGCTGATTGTGTATGTAGAATCCCAATGAAATATAGTTGGTAGGTACCAACTCTTAGTAGTAGTTTACACAAATATTAATATCATGAAGCATGCAAACATACAGACCATATTGGACATTTTCCTTTAATGGTCTCTGAAACATAAAAACACACATTTGCATTTTTGTTAGGAGGTAACTGTGACCTCTATATATGGTATTGTCTCAAGCTTAGGTACACCTAGTTTGACGTGTGCGACAGGGCATACAGACACATGAGTTTTCCCCTCCAAGACATCAGACATGACATATATATTCATATAAAAACATTTAAAAGCACACATAGAAAGGTAATTAAAAGTAAAATATATATTGCAGATCCTGCCCAGCATGCCCACACAAGTGTTTATCAAAAATAGAGTATCCCAAACACCTACATATCCTTTATTTATTAAGGCCTCATGAGGTAGTGGGGGTGGGCAATCTGCCTCCTTATGAACCTTGATTCACCAAACGTTATGTTCTTCCACTGACAGGGTGCCCGTATTGCAATTCTGCAAGTTCCAGAGCTAGCACTTGATAATAGAGTGCTGGTGATGATTGGACTGGAGGCTAGAAGGCAGAGTAGAGAATATCAGAAACTAGACTCCCTAGCGGCTGAGGAGATCATTTCTCTCATCCAAGGTGGCTTCTGCTGCAGCATACAACAGGATGATGCAACAGCATCAGACTGAAGTGCTTACCTAGCCCATTCAAATCCCTGATTGATTTGGTGCTGACTCCATAATCCTATTGCTGGGATGCCCATGGTTTCAGAGGGGGGTGATCCCATGTCATGAATCCTTAATGGTATACATGCAGATGGCACCAGCAGAGGACCAAGCTCAGAACCAGTATGGGGTCCATGAAATCCTGTGAAATGATGCAGTATAGACCAGTTGAGAAGGAAAAGTATTTCTTAGAGCATGATGACTCAGCGCTCCATCCATCATCTCCTTGTGTTTGCTTTGTTCGCCCTAAGTTGGCAGGGTATACCCAGACATGGGTCCCTTGCTCACTTGCTACTGGATTCAAGCTAGCCTGGCTGATGAGGGGTGTTACCCCGAAACCGGTCCCAGGATGCTTGTTTCCAGTCCAGGGAAGACTTGGCTTGGCAGTTCGGGCTGGACTGTTCCCATGAGGCACAGGGTCAAGACTGATTTGCATATAGCTGGGTCTGAACTGGGGTGGCGAAGTGAGCTAAAGAACGATGATGGATTGAACCCAGATCTGTGACTGTGGGTAAGTGTCTGAAAAGTATCAGCGCTCCATCCATCATCTCCTTGTGTTTGCTTTGTTCTCCCTAACTTGGCAGGGTATGCCCAGGCGTGGGTCCCTTGCTCACTTTGCCACTGGATTCAAGCTAGCCTGGCTGATGAGGGGTGTTACCCTGAAAACGGTCCCAGGATGCTTGTTTCTGGTCCAGGGAAGACTTGGCTTGGCAGTTCGGGCTGGACTTTTCCTATAAGGCACAGGGTCAAGACTGGTTTGCATATAGCTGGGTCTGAACTGGGGTGGCGAAGTAAGCTAAAGACCGATGATGGATTCAACCCAGATCTGTGACTGGGGGTGTGTCTGAAAAGTTTCAGTGCTTCGTCCATCATCTCCTTGTGTTTGCCTTACCCAGGTCTGGTACCAGGCAAAGGCTTCTCCAACTGCGAGATATGAAGCAAAAAATGAATTAGCATCATCGCACTGGAGATAGATAAAACTCTGGTCAGCAGGTGGCTGCACAATCTAACATGTCTTCTGGATGTGTCCAGAACTGCTTTTTGTTCCTGTATTCCAGGAAGGGCTGGCAATAGGGATTGGTGGGAGCAGAGCAGCTATTATTTATGGGCATATTTAACAAAAAGTCACTCAGCACAGCACAGTAAGTCACCTTGTTGCACTGTGTGACAGAGAAAGAGCAGGAAAACACAGTATTTATTGTTATACGGCACATTGCTGTCTTTTCCCAGCAATGCCGCACAATGTGCTGCCTAGAGCCAATGCAGGCACCCTTGCACGATAGTGCAAGGGTGCCTGAGTAGTGAGCAGGATTGTTGTTGTGCAGGAAGTGACACCTGAGTTGTTTTCCTTTTTCTATGTGTGCTACAGAATGCAGCACACATAGAAAGAGGAAAATGCGAGCAGAAATAAACATATTTCTCCTCATTAAGCCCAACCTAGGGAGGCATAGCAGTTTTGGTGCATTCCCAGGTCTACCACTTATAGTAAATCTGTGAGTGCATCCAAATCCATGAGTATTGCATAGGAACACCCACACTCCATCTTTGGAACGCATCCTTGGTGTAGCGTAACGCAATGAAGCAATTTGCATGGCTTGATAAATTGCATGTAGTAGTTGCAACATGCTTGCATCCCATTGTGTGCTGCAAATGCAATGCAACTACTTGATAAATATGGTCCTTATTGTTTATCTGGACTGAGGGGTACGTCTGGGCACTCATTGTCCAGTGCCCACATTCCTGAGCAGAAGATTAATGGGGAGGCAACATGGCCAGGGGATGCAAACTACATGAAGGGCTCAGTTGGAGTTGAGACCTAACATGCTACTTCCCTCTACCACTTTTATATTAAATAGCTGCTTAGAATTAAGGTGAACTTTATTTTAAAATATTTGCTTGATAATGCATAAACACAACGTATTTATCTCAGTGCACTGCACATAATGCCACCAAAATGAGAAAGCCAGCAGCCAGCTTCTGCAGAGCTGAGCTACTCATCAGTATCACCTATCCACAGCAGTAGCTCGGTGGGCATCAGATGAGTGCTGCTCATTTGTTTATAGGTGGGAGGCAGTTGCATACGCAGCAACTACTATTTGGTCGAAAGCAAAAAGTGAGTCATGATAATGTAGCTCTGGGAGTTGATATTCTACTATGTGTGTGTGTGTGTAACCTACAGATCACAGGTTTTATATTTAAATTCAGAGTTCTAACATTTCCAATTTGATTAAATGAGCAACATCATATGATGTGTTAAATATGATCATCTGCTCTCCATGCCACTGGAGTCAAGCTATCCTGGCTGATGAGGGGTGAAAGCCCGAAACCGGTCCTAGGATGCTTGTTTCAAGTCTAGGGAGGACCTGGCCTGGCAGTTCGGGCTGGACTGTTCCCATTGGGCACAGGGTCAAGACTGATTTGCATGTGGCTGGGTTCAAACTGGAATGGCATGGTGAGCAAAAAAACGATGGATTTAGGCCCAGATCTCTGTACTGGGGTGAATGTATGACATTGTTCTGCATTCTGTCCATCAATGGTTGTTTTTGCATTTGTCACCCCGAGTGGGATGGGTATGCCCAGACGTGGGTCCTGTGCTCTCCATGCCACTGGAGTCATGCTATCCTGGCTGATGAGGGGTGAAACCCTGAAACCGGTCCTAGGATACTTGTTTCAAGTCCAGGGAGGACCTGGCATGGCAGTTCGGGCTGGACTGTTCCCATTGGGCACAGGGTCAAGACTGATTTGCATGTGGCTGGGTTCAAACTGGAATGGCATGGTGAGCAAAAAAACGATGGATTTAGGCCCAGATCTCTGTACTGGGGTGAATGTATGACATTGTTCTGCATTCTGTCCATCAATGGTTGTTTTTGCATTAAATATGCTCATCTGCCATTAACCGCTTAGAAGCACGATGTGCCCTTTATGAGGCACTTTCTAAACTCGCCTTGGAGAAACTCTCACCACCATGACTAGGTTTCATTTAGAAATTAACACATTAAAAGGAGTTAACTCATTACTGTGACAATCCACCATCCCAAGGCAAGTAAACGATTGCAAATGTAAGTGGAATGATGTTAGTGTATATGTCTCTATGCCTGTAATGTCATGGTCAAAAGGTTAGTTGAGGTTGTGAGGCACCAGTGAGTTGAGGCTGACTGCAATTGAAAGCAGGCCGGGTACAGGACCCACACGGGGGACGCAGGTGAAAAAGTACTTTGGACGGAGCAAAGCATTAACACTGAGGGCACGATGCATTGATATTTTCCACCCATGGGTGGGTAAAGGGATGGATGAGTGAAAGGATGTTTGAAAGAAAGGGTGGATACTGAATTGATGGATATTGGATTGGAAATTTAGGTGAAAGACTGGATGAGAGAAAGTAAAGCTTAAATCATCGTGGCTATGGGTGAATATAGAAGAATGAAAGGATGAATTAATATTTGGATTGCTTAATAAGCAAGGGAGCAGCACATCATCGTAATCAATCTGTTGTGGAAGGAAACGAAGGAATGAGTATGGCACAGTACAGTTAAATGCATTGCAAACAGCCCTTCTGCCCAAGAGGACCAGGTTATCAGATATCTAAATGTTCTGTCTTCTAGGTTTGAAAAAATCAAATTATGGAGGCGGGAAACCACCTAGTTCTAAAGGTATGATTGTTAAAAGAAAAATGATACGGTATTGCAAAATTGGGTGGTGCATCTGCATTCTCCAAGTGATTGTATGTCACTCTTGTGTTCCTGTCTGGACCGGTGTGGTAGTTAAGCAGGAGTGTTGAGCTGAGCTTTAGCCTTTCATTCATGCAGGTGAGGAGAAGGCCTGCAGATTGTAAAACAGAAACAGTATTGTAGTGTTAAGGAGAAGGACAGAAGGAAGGTAAGCTTCATGAGGAGTGTATCAAGAAGACTCAGAGGCAGAGGAAAAAACAGGAGAATTCAGAGTTTTACTTTTGCCACAAGTGTAACACACACACACTCAGCAGCATTTCCCAAATCAACATACCTCTCTCCATTCCACATAGCTGAGTACTAGGCCTCAGGGTCATGGTTTCCCTTTGAGGTTGATAACTTATTTCTTCTAGCTGTTGATGAGGTAGTCCTGCCCTGAGTTCTTCCATCCTCCTCCTGACTCTGAGTAATTCCGTCCCAGTCCCGACATGAGCAAGATGGACATGTAGTGCACTGCTGTTGAAGAACAAGCAGAGAAACAGAATTGCATTATTTTGTATACGTGTTTGCTTGTGTACTAAAGTGACTGGTCTGGTCTCTGGATAACCAGAAATAAAGGAATCACCTTCAGGAAACATGATCACTCATCATTCAGTCTCCAAACATTGCAAATCATCTGAATCAATTTTACAAATTACAGTTGAATGTCCTCCCTCACTGTGTGCCACCACATGGATTATCAATCATTATTGACAATCAGTCAATAATATATCACTCATTGGTGCAATAGTAACCTGTTCCAATCCAAGCATGGTGGTAGGTACACCATTGTATCTCCTCTTTGATGGAAGCAACAGTTTGGAATTTGGCAGTCTTGTAAATCAAATGATTTACTGGGGCAACCCTTCTAGGTGACGAAAAAAAGAAGGATAGGAGTGGACCGTACATGTTCATTTTCGCTAAGTACATTTGTAAAGGGCAATCGCCATCATTAAAAATGATCACCCATCATTCAGGTCCCAAACATTGCAAATCATCTAAATCAAGATTTAGAAATTACAGTTGAACACCCTTCCTCACTGTCTGCCACCACATGAATCATCAATCATCACTCACTATCACTCACTCATTGTTGCAATAGTTGTAGTTACTGCTTCCAATCCAAGCACGGGTAGGTTAGATAGTAGTTACACAATTGTATCTTTGGCGCAGGCAACACATTGGAATTTGGTATTGGCACTCTTGTAAATCAACGGGCAGCCCTGCTAAGTGATGCCAAAATGGATAGGCATGCGAGTGTGGCAGGTATTTTCTCAAATGTCATACTAATAAATAATTCTTATTTGTAAAGCGTGAATTTATCATCCCCTTAAGGGTTTCAAGGCGCTGGGGGCCATTGGGGAGATTAATTGAGCTACTGCCCGGAGTGACATGATGCTGAGCTGAGCTGCCGCCTGCGATCGAACCGTGAATTATGCGCTCCAGAGTCAGCTTTTCTGGCCACTGCACCACACCTCTCCCTTTCATGAAATAACTGCACACTGGTCCAAATGCAATACAGCCCATATATGTGACTGGAAAATGGTGGGACAAGATAAATCTGACACAAACAAAATATTGCACTAGCTACTTTTTTTCTTTTTTCTTTTTTTTACAAAGAAAGAAGTTCAACTAGATATAATTAAAAAGTTCTATGGTGGCACTGGCATACTCAGTCTGGGAGGTAGAGTTCATCCTCAATCTCAGGTGGTTCACCCAGAAGTTGGTCAGCTAACACACTTGATTCTGACCACTCCTTCTCCTCCTGTGCTCTTTCAGGAATGCTGTAATTCGGTGGAATTAAATGTTATTTCATTTTGATCATGATCAATCTCTCCACATTTTGAGGTGAGAGGCTGTAACAACTGCACCAGCTGCACTGAACACATGCTCAGTGCACACTGTGTACAGTACAAGCCAGATACTTTATTGCCAGCCTGCTGAGCTCTGGCCATTGGTGCATCTTCCAATACCAATACATCAATGGGTTTTGATCCACTTAGACCACTTTTGGATCATCCAGATACTCCTGGAACATCCTCTGGATGGTCGTTGGTGCTGCCACTTGCTCGACCTCTTTTGCCATCGCCTCTGCACTGGACTTAAGTCCTTCCCTTTGAAACCAATGCAGTGCAGAGGTTGGGTCTGATCCTTCTGTTGCTGTTGTGGCTGGTGTTCTTGTTGATGGTGTTGTTGGCTGCTGTGAGACAAGACTGCTCTCTCTGGAAGTTGAAGGCGGCACCCCAGAACTGCGCAGCGGGACACTAAGTTCCAGCCATTGTTAATCAAGGTCTCCGACTTGCTCAACAATCCACCACTTGTATGTTCAAACATTTCCTTCAGAAAAAGGAATGAAAGTGCGCACAATTTTTTTGAACCATGGATTAAGTAGGATGGCACAGATGTACTTTTGGATGAGATAATGTCATTTTGCAGCCTTCTTTTAGAAGCCAAGTGAAAGAGTAAGCTCTCAACCAAGGCTTGCATTTCTGTGTTTCCATTCACACCTGCCAGGGTGAACATTTCAGATACCTTCTTTAGCTGGTCCTGAAGCAGATGCTAGAACGGGATAGATTTGGCCCATCCTACAGTCCTCCTTGCTAACCTCCCATGTGAAAACCTCAAAAGGGAGTAGCATCTGTGCCAGGCATCTAACCAGGTTGGGCCCCATTTGCCCGAATCCATTATCATAGCTTTTTTCAATTGCATCCATCCTCTTTGAATGACATAGTCATTGTTCTGTTTTTACTGCTCAAACAGATGTTGCAACATGTAATAGGTCGAATTCCAATGTGTTGGCACCTCCTGTATTAGGGCTTTAACTGGTACTCTAGTAGGACGCTGAATAATCAATGGCCCATGAGCTTAGCCTCAGGCAGGTGAAGGACTCACAGAAGGCAGAGTCTAGCAGCATCAGCAGAAAGTCTTTTGTATACCTGAGACTTCAGGAAAAAAGTAGGCAGCCAGCACACCTTTGGAGATCACTTGGAGGCAAAGTAGAGTCCAGCTCACCTTCAGCAGAGTCAGGGAGCAGCAGGCAGCAGAGCAACAAGCAGATAAGCAGTCCTTCCAGAAAAACAGGTCAGTTGAGTCCTTTAAGTAGTACCGCAGTCCTTCTGACAGAGGTTCAGTTCAAGATCCAGAAGTGTCTGGTCTTAGGGTGTCAGAGAAGCAGTACTTATACCCCAAAATGCCTTTGATGTAGGGGTGACTTCAAAGCGGATCTCTGAGGTGTACAAGAATCCCTTTCAACCCAGTTCTGTCTCCCATGCAGCTGAGCCTTACCTTCCTGTCTTTGTGGTGGCCTAGAGGGAATGTACAAAGTGTAGCTGTCACCCAACCCATACGTTTATTGAAGACAGGCTGTGAGGCACAAACAGCAGTAAGCACAGTGAAATATCCACTTTCTTAAAGTGCCATTTCTAAAACAGTAATGTTAAATCCAACTACACCAGTAAGGAGGATTTATCATTACCATTCTAAACATATGAAACATGAAAAAGCTACTCCTCTCTGATCAGAAATTACAGCTTAAAAGTTGTATTAAGGAATTCTCATTGCTGGCCTATGAGAGGGGAATGCCTCACAGTAGTGATAAACTAAATAGGCCATTTGTCACTACCAGGACATGCAAAACATGAAAGTACATGTCCTACCTTTTACTTACATAGCACCCTGCCCTAAAGGTTACCTAGGGCCTACCTTAGGGGTGACTTATATGTAAGAAAAGGGGAGTTTAAGGCTTGGCAAGTAGTTTTAAGTGCCAAGTCAAAATAACAGTAAACTGCCCACAGAGGCACTGCAGTGGCAGGCCTGAAACAGGTTTGAAAGGCTTTTTCTGTGGGTGGCACAATCAGTGATGTAGCCCACTAGTGGTAATTGAGGTACAGGCCATGGGTATATGGTATACCACTTTACAATGGACTTACCAGTACATCAAATATGCCAATCAGTTATACACCAATGCCATCATGTTTAGGGGAGAAGTACGTGAACGTTAGCACTGCTTAGCAGTGGTAAAGTGCTCATAGTCCTAAGGACAACAGAAAGAATCAGCAAAACGTGGAGGTAAAAGACTAAAAGTCCAGGGGAAGTCCACCCATAGGATGCCAGGTCTAACAGGGTGTGATTCAATTTGGTATGAGGTAGCTGAGAAAAATATAGATAAACATTTATTTTTTTTAAACATCAGGAATTCCGCCTTGCGATGGTTGGGTTTCAAGCAGTGAAGTGATCCCTGGTGTTTGAGCACAGCTTGAATCGTCAGTGGTGCATTTGTAAAATTCACTGCAACATTCTGGCCTACTGTATCAAAAAAAGACCAAACACCTGAAACTTGAGAACAGGTCCCGCAAGTGTCTCCCAAAAGGAGTCAAGAGACCCTGGGTCTATTTTCTTCCAACAGTTAGACTTCTTTATCTGAGCTCTTTCTAACCAGGTCTCAGGACATGGTGGTGAGGTGTCAGTTTTATCCTCTGCACTACACAGGGATTAATTCCTTACACAATCAGTGCACCTTTCCTGAGAAACTTTCAACCTCATTTTTTAGTACTTACTTTCTTAGTTTACTAAAACTCTTCCCAGAATTCCTCTTCAAGAGAACTCTAGCCTTAATCTAGCTACAAGTGCCTCGCCACTCCTACTAACCCCCTCCCTATGGAAATGAGTTTTCCTCCCCTCTAACAGTGTTGGTGCTGGTTTCCCTTTTTGCTGGAGGACCAGTCAGAAAGTTAGGGTGGCTCTGAATGACTGCAGTTCCTGAGATTCTGGTTGGGACCTCCACTTCAAAATGAGGAACTGTGAAAGCTGTACTTCAGATTGCCAATTGTTCCCGTCTTCCTCCCCCCCATGGCTAATCCCTGCTAAGTGGCCACTGTTAATACCCCTTCAGTCTCACTGCTGTGGCTGTCATCCTCTTTGTCGGCCTGTCAGTGAGCCTGCCAGGTATGTGTATTTAGTCTCCGGAGAACAGCTGTGACAGGAACCAGTTTTAACATAGTTTACTCTAAGACAGCACAAAGGAAACATTGAAAAAGTTAGTTTTCCACTTATTTTATCAAAACACCACTTAAACCGTTCAGCTAGATGTTTTAACTTCTATTAAGCACTAGAATTGTCTAAAGTGAATGTTGGAAATGGCCCTTTTTGCAGGGTTATCCCGAAACTTTTTGCTTCTTCCTCCTATTTTTTCCTGACCTGCTGTTGTTGGCTTTAGGACTCTGGGCACTATACCACTGTTAATCAGTGTTAAAGTGCGTATGCTCCCTGTGTAAATTGTTATTATGATTGGTTCTCCCTGATTGGCATATTTGATTTACTAGTAGGTCCCTAGTAATGTGCACTAAGTGTGCCAGGGCTGGTAAATAAAATGCTACTAGTATGCCTGCAGCACTGATTGTGCCACCCACATGGGTAGCCCTGAAAAGATGTCTCAGGCCTGCCACTGCAGTGCCTATGCGCGGTTCATTAACTGCTGTGTAGACTTGGCAAGTGTTCACACTTGCCAGGCACTAACCTTACCTTTTCTTACATGTTAGTCACCCCTAAGGTAGGCCCAAGGTACCCCTGTGGGCAGGCTGCAGTGTATGTGAAAGGTAAGACATGCCCTGATGTGTGTGGCATGTCCTGATAGTGAAATACTGCCAATTTCGTTGTTCACTATTGTAAGGCTATCTGTTCCCATAAGATAGAATGGGGAGTTTGCTTATAACATCTTATAAGCATAACTGCCCCTGGGAACCAGATAGGAAAATAAAGTTTAGTATGCCTGAACTCAGAATGTTAAAATGCATCTTTTAGTGAGGGTGATTTTTACATTCTGTGTTTTGGAAATACCACTTTTAGAAAGTAGGTATTTTCTTGCTTAGCCATCCAGTGTGCCTCTGCTAGGATGTGTATTGACTGTCAGGCTTTGGAGTGACAGGGGCTGGGGATGTGCAGTGGCTCCAGAGAGTCTGGATGAGTCAGCGCTAGGCTGGATAGGCCTGCTCTGCATTTGGAGTGGTAGGAGGAGTAGCACCTGCACCTGAATATGGCTATGGCTGCCTTCCACAATGATGGCTCCGCCCCCCTGTGGTGTGTCTGGAGCCAGGGCTCACACTGACAATGGAGGTTGTTGTGCACTTGCAGAGTGCCCCCCAGAACTGGTTTGGACTGGGCTCAGACCCCTGGGCCAGGAGAGAACAAAGAAATTTACTGTATAAAAAGCGAGGGCCAGACCCCAGACTTTTAGATCATCCCTGGAATTCAAGAGGACCCTTTGTCAAGGAGAAGAGCTGGAGAGACTGAGGAGAAGTACTGCCCCTTTGCTGTGTGCTGTGTGGGGTTGGCCTGCAGTTGCTGTTTCTGCCAAGGAAAGGAGAAGGACTTTGCTGTGTGCCGTGTCCCCTGCTTGAAGGATATCTCCAAGGGCTTGTGTATGCTGGCCTCCTGTTCTGAAGTCTCAGGGACACAAAGACTTCATCCCCTGCTCCCCTGAACTCTGATGCTATGAGTTCTTTGAGTTCTGACCTGCCAAGAGGTGCCTGTGCCAGTTTTGGACCTCTGGAGGTTGTTACTGCTGTTTGGGAGCTGGAAGAAAAAAGAAACTTAAAGAACTTGAAAATTCAACGCATCGCTCTTCTTGCGGCTGTTTTTCCGACACCTCTCCACGGCGCGAGAAGAATTTCCACGTATCACCATGCCGCTGCGATAACAAATGCAGTGCCTGTCGCCGTTGCAAGAATTGACGCATCGAGGGATCGCGGCTGAAGAAAACCAATGCAGCGCAGCTCGACTCTGCCGCATTGATCACCGACGCATCCTGGATTTCCACACATCGCACCTGTGCGGCAAGTTTTCCTGATGTATCACCTGCGGACCGGAACCACCACGAAGAATCAACGCATCATTTCCCATACAGACCAGATTTGATGCAACCCTTGCTCCCCAAGGTCTCAGGAGTAGACGCATTTCTTTGTTTCCGACTCTGCGGCTGTTTGGCATTGTGAATTTTAACGCAACTACAGGTACTCTGTGTAAAAGTCACGCAGCCATAGTTTTCTATCGTACAAGTTCTTGAAACCTTTTGAAACTCATATTTTTTACCGTGTATGTTGGATTTTTGTCGTTTTGGTCTTGTTAAGTTTAGATAAAGATATTTTATTCTTCTAAACTGGTGTGGTGTCCATTTGTGGTCTTTTCACTATGTTACTGTGAGTGTTGGTACAAATGCTTTACACATTGCCTTTGGGATAAGCCTGTCAGCTCGTGCCAAGCTACCAAGGGGGTGAGCAGGGGTTATCTAAAGTGTGTATCCCCCTTACCCTGACTAGAAGCAAGGGTCCCTATTTGGACAAAGGTACCTACCTCTGCCAACCAGAGACCCCCATTTCTAACAGTGAACATACAATAAAGAACCCTTTATTCAAAACATGGGCTGTTCATGGAAAAATAGGTTTACCTACAATGTGACAAAATAACTTTTTGTGACTATACACTGTTGAGACATAGTTTTGCCTAATATCTAGCATTTCCCAGTTTTAGATATAAAGTAGCCAGCACTGTGGAGTGCACGCCAGGGGTGACTTAGCTCACATATGAAAGTAAGTTTTGCTGTAAGGCAAAGCTCTTTTCTTGTCATGTATCTCTGCAGTGCTTTTAAACTTCAGTCCAGCCAGAACGTAATGGTGCTCATTAGTACCATACACTTTGATCAGAACTGTGTGCAAACACACAATGTAGCTCTCAGGTGATGTTTAAATTTGAAGACATTGGTTCATTGTCTACACCAACTTACATGGCATTACGTGCAATTTAAATGACCCAATTTGTTGTAGCTAATTTAAGGGTACAGTTTATGAAGACAGCACACAATGTGACACTGAATGCATGTGTCACAGTGCACAAAGGCATAACTGCAAACGTAGGTCCCGAAAAAGGTTAAAAAAATTCAGGGGCTTAAAAAAAGCAAAATTGCTAAAACTAGGGTTACCTGTGCCTTGGTGGTCTACATGGTGTGTTTTTGGCTGAAATCACATTTGTGTGCCTCTAACAGGAAATTCACAGACATGTTGTTGTATAAAGGCATATTTCATGTTTGTTTTGGAAAGGAAGGGGATGGCAATGAAGGCCCTGATTTTATTGAGCGCATTGGGACACAAGCAATGTTTTCGGAGAAGGGGTGTTACTTGTCTGAATTTATAGCTAGAATAATTAGTTTAAGCCATAATGGTCTTATACAGCGTATTATTGTTTCCAATAAACAGGCCACAATGAAATTAGCTAAATATCCAGTTGGCATGAAAAAACAAATAGTTTGTTGGAGGCATTCACCTACTGATAGGGTTACATCGTTTCATCAAGGTGATGCTTGTCAACTAGGGCAAGTGCATCTAGTATTAGAATATGACTGATTTTTAGCCTAATGTTTATGATTTTGACATGGAAGACAACAGTAAATTCTTGAGATTTATTTCTGGAGAAGTGTAGTTTTAGCTGTATAATATATGATGTCAGTCTATTAAGGCCAATTATTTTCTTTCCTACTATCACTAACAGAGTGAGATACTTCTCACTCCTTGAAGGGCTGAGAGGAACTCGCGAGGGGAGTGCACCCTCCCATGTATTAACACTATTGCACACAAAGTACTCCCTGATTGTTAATCCGGGAAACCCGGACTACCTTAATAACTTAAATCTGAGTCAATGCTGGTGGAATGTCCCTATGAAAGCTATGATAGATCTTCACCTACGGGTGAGGAAGGAGGGAACTCCTTTTTGTTTTATATTCCCTCACACACCCTAGTGGTGTCATGCTTCATCATCGGGACACCCTGACGCCTAAAAGTCAGGGTGGGCTCAACCATATCTCAGGGAGCGCTTAGAAGATTTTGGGCCAGAGGGGATAAAGAGTAAAACTCCTCTGTCAGACCCGGTTTCCCTTTATTCTTGGATCTGGCAGGGATATTAAAAAGATAAAGAAATAGGGTCCGGTGGGATATTATGGTCCTACTGCCAACATGTTTCAGTCCACGTCTGCCCCGTGAAGGGTGCTGGACTTTCTTCAGGGCAAGAACTGTGACTCCTGGAAAAACAAGAGGTATGGGAATTACCCTACACTCAATATATTTAAGGGCAGATAGCTGCTCCTTATTTAAACAACCAATTGATGCGTCGTCACTGCATCTGTAGAACGACATAAACAACAAAATTTCCACCATAGTATCATGAACTCATAGTCTGCAGGATTGTGTACCATGCAATTGTGCCACAAACCTCGTGAATATCCATTCTAATGGTGACACAGTCATGGACTATACTCTTAATTCGAGTGCGTGTTTCTTGTTTATTAAAGTGTCTCTATTGTACACTCATGTCTGTGTTATACCCGTGTAGTGGCGGCAGCTTACCGCATCCTATATTCATACATTGCACTAGTGGGTGTAAAATTGGGTAGAACTCTCGTGTCAACCGCTCACATGCTCTCATACCATTAAAATATCGCCACTCCCATCACTCATCCCTTTCACTCCAATATCGCTCCTTACCCCAAATTGGGAGAGGTTCCACTTCTCGCTGGACCTCAATTTTTTGGAGTAGCCCTTTAGTCAAACCCTGAAGTAGATGTAATGCATGGGTTGCGCAGGGCATATTGTTGCAACAAAGGTACCATGTCACAAAATGGCACCGTAGTTAATATAAGAACCGGGAGGACGGGAAATAAAAAGAAAAAGAAAAAGAAAAAGAACGTAAGTAAAAGTCAGGCCGTCCCGCTGTTTAGAGCGGAAACGTGCCGATCCTTACCTGCATCACGCTTTTCGATAGGAGTTACTTACGCCATCAAGGGTCCTACCCCGCTGACCAATCTAATCGTATTAGGTCCCAGCCGCTTGGTGAACCGCTACACTGAACAACTCTGTTTTTAAAGAGAACCTTATTTCCATACTTGAGTCGGTGCAACCTCTTCCGGTGCTGTGTGTTGACGTCACTACGTTTATCGTGAACTATCAACGTGGAGCGAACATGAGACACGTGTTGCTCCCTCACCCTAATGGTCATGGGAAATGTAGTTCCAGATCACTTGCTACCCTAATAGTCATGGAATATGTAGTTTGTGAATACGATGTCAGAATATACGAACCCCTGGAAACTTTATTTAATCTGACACCAATCAATTTCCCTCTTATTAGAGTAAAGTACGATGGCCTTTAAGATATAAGCACGTATGTGCCGGTGCTGTATTCACTGTGTTAAGGTCTTTCAAATTCTTTTGTACACCTCGCATCTGTGTAAACATAGTCCCACGTGACTCAGAGAGAACAATATAAGAGATTTTTCACGCCTCATGGTATGCTTATAGGGACTGTTACTACTCTCCCTAGTAATAGCTTTTATACAAAACTATATTACATATTTCCTCATTTCCCATGGAAATAATTAACGCGGTAGGAGGAAGGGGAACCTGTCTGAAATAAACTTTATTCGTATTATATTTTGACTTGTGTCCTAGTACTTGGCATAACCATTAGGTGCTACACATAGATCCGGTTATAGAAAACGCCCGACGGATTTCTAAAATACAGGGATTAAGTCTATGAATTAAAAGAACGTGATAGGGGAATCTAATGTCGCACTAAGTGCGTGTTATGTTATACGCTGACCTATCTATTCTTGTTGAGTTGATTTCACGGTATGGAATCATTCAATCCTGTAAGGTGGGTTTTGAGCCTATACACCCACCGCTGTTCGCGTTCTAATAGGATTCTCGTGATGTCACCTTCCCCTTTTACCTTCTCAATCACTGTCCACCTACCGCGTTAATTATTTCCATGGGAAATGAGGAAATATGTAATATAGTTTTGTATAAAAGCTATTACTAGGGAGATTAGTAACAGTCCCTATAAGCATACCATGAGGCGTGAAAAATCTCTTATATTGTTCTCTCTGAGTCACGTGGGACTATGTTTACACAGATGCGAGGTGTACAAAAGAATTTGAAAGACCTTAACACAGTGAATACAGCACCGGCACATACGTGCTTATATCTTAAAGGCCATCGTACTTTACTCTAATAAGAGGGAAATTGATTGGTGTCAGATTAAATAAAGTTTCCAGGGGTTCGTATATTCTGACATCGTATTCACAAACTACATATTCCATGACTATTAGGGTAGCAAGTGATCTGGAACTACATTTCCCATGACCATTAGGGTGAGGGAGCAACACGTGTCTCATGTTCGCTCCACGTTGATAGTTCACGATAAACGTAGTGACGTCAACGCACAGCACCGGAAGAGGTTGCACCGACTCAAGTATGGAAATAAGGTTCTCTTTAAAAACAGAGTTGTTCAGTGTAACGGTTCACCAAGCGGCTGGGACCTAATACGATTAGATTGGTCAGCGGGGTAGGACCCTTGATGGCGTAAGTAACTCCTATCGAAAAAGCGTGATGCAGGTATGGATCGGCACGTTTCCGCTCTAAACAGCGGGACGGCCTGACTTTTACTTACGTTCTTTTTCTTTTTCTTTTTCTTTTTATTTCCCGTCCTCCCGGTTCTTATATTAACTACGGTGCCATTTTGTGACATGGTACCTTTGTTGCAACAATATGCCCTGCGCAACCCATGCATTACATCTACTTCAGGGTTTGACTACAGGGCTACTCCAAAAAATTGAGGTCCAGCGAGAAGTGGAACCTTTCCCAATTTGGGGTAAGGAGCGATATTGGAGTGAAAGGGATGAGTGATGGGAGTGGCGATATTTTAATGGTATGAGAGCATGTGAGCGGTTGACACAAGAGTTTTACCCAATTTTACACCCACTAGTGCAATGTATGAATATAGGATGCGGGGTAAGCTGCCACCACTACACGGGTATAACACAGACATGAGTGTACAATAGAGACACTTTAATAAACAAGAAACACGCACTCGAATTAAGAGTATAGTCCATGACTGTGTCACCATTAGAATGGATATTCACGAGGTTTGTGGAACAATTGCATCGTACGCAATCCTGCAGACTATGAGTTCATGATACTATGGTGGAAATTTTGTTGTTTATGTTGTTCTACAGATGCAGTGACGACGCATCAATTGGTTGTTTAAATAAGGAGCAGCTATCTGCCCTTAAATATATTGAGTGTAGGGTAATTCCCATACCTCTTGTTTTTCCAGGGGTCACAGTTCTTGCCCTGAAGAAAGTCCAGCACCCTTCACGGGGCAGACGTGGACTGAAACATGTTGGCAGTAGGGTCCTAGGACCATAATATCCCACCGGACCCTATTTCTTTATCTTTTTAATATCCCTGCCAGATCCAGAATAAAGGGAAACCGGGGTCTGACAGAGGAGTTTTACTCTTTATCCCCTCTGGCCCAAAAATCTTCTAAGCGCTCCCTGAGATATGGTTGAGCCCACCTGACTTTTAGGCGTCAGGGTGTCCCGATGATGAAGCATGACACCACTAGGGTGTGTGAGGGAATATAAAACAAAAGGAGTTGCCTCCTTCCTCACCCGTAGGTGAAGATCTATCATAGCTTTCTATAGGGACATTCCACCAGCATTGACTCAGATTTAAGTTATTAAGGTTGTCCAGGTTTCCCGGATTAACAATCAGGGGAGTACTTTGTGTGCAATAGTACAATTATTTTCTTTGCCAGTTTCAGTTTTGACGTCTGATTCTTTCATGGTTATGTTATCGTTTTTGCATCCTTTCCTCATTTAATGTAGGGATTATGGATGACTGTCCTTAGGCAGTTGTAAACAATAGTTTTTTTAAAGTTTGTAAATCCTTTGATTTCTTTCACTGAAAGAAAGTGCATACAATGGGACAGTGGGTTTGTTTTTATTTGTCCTTTAACTTTAGTAGTGAGAATTTACAGCTGTAGTGACAGTCTCTAATTATAAAGATATCATGGGCTAAGCATCTGTGTCATGATTGTGAATTGCAGAACTGGCCTGTGCTCTTTATTTTGGGGTCATTCAGGCATTTTTTTTAAAATTTCTGTTCCATTGAATTTCTGCTCTCTGTTGTACGGATGTCCTAACTTTTACTGTTTTTAATGGTGAATGGATCATGTGATGCCCAGACCAGACAAACTTTACTGAAGGGTTGAAATGTTAATGTTTATTTTTTATCATAATCGTGATGAAAATGTTTCCTGCTTTATGCGGTGACACGGGTCTGTGAACAGGGGTTTGTGAGTTTCTTGTCTCAGGGATGTGCTAACAATTTGGGAAGAGGGGGAGCTAATTTTGTATATTATAGTCAGCATTATGTTTCTCAGAAGAGGTTACTTGTTGCTTGGATTTTTTTGCTTCTTGTTTGGATTGTTCGCCTATTTGTGTTCTTTTCAGGGACCTATTTTATACAGTAGGAATTTGGAAGTTAGAATTGTTTCTTCAGCAATTTCAGTGGATATACAGTTAGTTTTAAAATGTAGTTAGATTAATTGCCCCACTGTCTGAAATTGGGTTACTGGTTGAGGGGGGTAAAACCATACTCAAGCAGCAACTACAATCCTTGTCACGGTGAAGAGACAAGCAAATCCTAAATTAACCTGTGCTTAAACCTCTGGTAGCTGGCACAGAGCAGTCATGCCTAAGTAAGAGGCAATGTGTGAAGTATATATGCAGCTCTAAAAACAGTATTAAAGTGCTGGTTCCACAGAAGCTGCATGTCTTGCGATGCGGAGTCCTGCATCATCGTCTTGGATGTCGTCGACGAGGGGCTTGTGATGTGTAGGCCTGTGTTGAGGATGTGTCGCTCAGCAGCGGTTTGTGGAAGGCTGCAGGCGGTGATGCGAAGTCCTGCACAGGAGACGAACCACACAGCAGTACCGATGCTGAGTTTGGTGAGGCGGTGCATCACCCAGTCACTCCGATGCGGAGTTTCTGGTCAGCGATGCATTGCGCTGTGACTCCGTTGCATAGGTACTGTTGTTGTCTCAGTTGGGGCTGGTAGAGCACCTTCAGGCCCACTTCCAAGGGCGCAACTTGGGAGGGTAGGACTCACAGCTGGCAGAGTCCAGGTGCTGGGTAAAAGATGGAGGAAGCCTGTTCTGTCCCCGAGACGTCTGATCAGGAGGCCACCCAACTAGCCCATGGAGTCACTCTGGTGGTCCTGGGTTCAAGTAGCAGGTCCAGTCCTTCATTCAGGCAGCAGGGCATCAGGCACCACTCCTTCTTTCAGAGCAGCACAGCAGTTCTTCTTCTGAGATTTCCCACAGTGCCAGTTGTGTACTGAAGAATTGGGTCTAAGGGTCCAATATTTATACCTGGTGCCCACATTGAAGTAGAGGATGCTTCTAGAGGTTTCCAACCACCTGAAGTGTCAGGCATCCCCTTACTCCTTGTCCTGGCCCCAGCTTGTCTGGAGTCACAAAAGGCCAGTGGCAAACCCTTTGCTCAGGCAGAGACTTTGTGATGTGCAAGTGTGGTAGGTGACAACTTCTCTCCCTTGTTAACTCAGAGTGGCCCATCATGTCAACACTTATCTTCCATTCAACAAACTTCAGCTGCCAGCTACTCTTAGTCATGGAACACAGGAACAGGCTGCAGGCACCAAATGGTTAGAACAAGAAAATACCAATTTTCTAAAAGTGGCATTTTCAGAATTGTGACTTAAAATCCGACTTTGTCATTAAAGCGCGCTTTTAATTACAGTTCTTTAGACACCAACTCACACTTTCTACCTGCTCTCAATTGAAAATTATAACTTAGTAAATGTAATATGTTAACCTTAAATTAACCCAATGGGAGAGATAGGCCGAACAGTAGTATATATGTCAAACTTAAAGGTACATGTCCGACTTTTTAAATACACTGGGTGGCACAATGAGTGATGCAGACCCACTACTTGCATTTAATTTACAGGCCCTCGATACATACAATACTATTTTACTACAGACTTATAACTAAATTAAATAGGTCAATTGGGTGAAAGCCAATTTTACCTTGGTTATAGGAGAGAGAGAGAGCACAAGCACTTTAGCAATGGTTAGCAGTGTTAAAGTATGCAGAGTTTTACGGCCATCAAAAAAGAAAGTTAGCAAAAACAGGAGACTGGAAGCAAAATGTTGGGGGAAAACCATGCCAAGGATGTCAGGTCCAGCACCCACCCTGGATTGCTTGGTACTTAGGTTAAAGTTGACTGGCCGACATGTTTCTAGATGATAGATTTACAACATCTGGATGTCTAGCTATTCATCCTAACCCTACTGGTTTAGACGAGTCTTAAAATGTATATACATGTTCTTCACGTTTTTCACTTTAATTCTGGTCTGTGTGCATTTTGTTTTTGGTCTATCAATTTCTAGTAGTGTTCTTTGAATTTGCAGTTTGTCCACATAGACAGTTTAATTTATTTTATGTAGGATGGTCGTTAGGTGGTTATGATTACTGTTTTTTCTTTTGATTGTTGTTAACAAGTCTTTCATATATTTATTGAGATTTTTGGTACATTTGGCACTATTTATTTGCAAGGAGTTAAGGAGGTTGAATTTTTGGATGGCTCTGATAATAAGCTCTTTGTGTGTGTTAACATTAAAGGCCAGGTATATCATACTTCCACGCAGTGCAGCAAGACACTTTGCTGCACTTCGCTGCATGAAAGGGAAAGGGCAGGAATGTGCCATATTTAATATTATATCACCCATTCCTGTCCTCTCCTTATGTTGGTGCACAAGGTGCTAACTTGCCCTAAAACAGGATCCCATGCATCATAGTGCAAGGGTGCCTGTGTTGTAGGCAGGATTGTTTGTGTGCAGGAAGGAAACAACGAGGAGAAATAAAGATACAGAGTAGCATTTTGAAGCATTTCCAGGTTTACCAGTCTTGGTAACCCGGGAATTCACCAAAATCCATGGGTAGAAGCATGGGAAGACCCACGCTCCATCCATGGTACGCCTTCCCAGGGTGGAGTAATGAAAGGCAGCGATTTGTGCTGCCTTGCGTTACTCCAGATTTACCAAGCGAAGCATGGCAATGTAGGATGGCCTTGCGTTGCTTGGTGAATCTGACTTAGGGATTGCTTTGCCTTTGAAACACCTTGCATTACGCAAGGGCAACACAATCCCTGTATAAAGCGGGCCCCTAGTTGTGGCATAGCTACGGCCATTGGCTCTTTGAGAGTGTTGAGAGTGTTCTAATATTAGTGGGCTTGCAGAAGTTGTAGACTGAAAACTTGTTTTGCTTTCTAGGAAGCTGTTGTGATATTTTGTGGTTGGGGTAACTACTGTGTTTGTGTGTTTGCCTATTCAACGAACTTGGTTGTGACCTCATGCAGGATATCATTCCATGAGGACCATTAACTTGCCACATGAGTTACTTTCATGAGTTGGGATGGTGAATTACACTATTTAATAGTTGCAACTGTTTTGTTGCATTTGATTCAAATGGTGGGTGTGTGGCATTGAACTTGTGTGATGGATTTGAATTTTTATTTTATGGGGCCTGTTCTCTTGTGTTGGCAGTTGGTATTGGTGGGGGCCGGGTTCTTTCTTTTGTTTATACTGATTTCAGGGTTCCTTAACTCAAGTTTGGCTGTTTCACTTTCCAAAGCCGTCCCCAAATTGGAAGTGGGCCTAAATTAGAAGTGTGGCTAATATTGAAAATGTGTCTCCTTTTAAAAAAAACGCGACTGAAGGAACGCTTCTGAAACATATGGCAACTGCCCTACCAAGTACAATGAGGAAAGATTCATGACACCTATTAAATTACGAAGAAAAAAAAATGAAATGAAAGAAATAAGGTTCTGAAATCTATTATTCTTCTGTTAAATAATGCTGTATAAAATTAACGCCGCCTCTTTATATGATTGAAAACTAGATAAGGGGTTAGGAGCAACTAGCAATATGTTTTAGGTGCGCAGAGTGGAGACTGACATTTTGTAAAGCTATAATGTTTGTTTAAATAGCGACACTTTTCATAGCTTTGGTTTCATTGAGTCACAGTGAGACCTATCATGTGAACAGCAAGATTTGGTACGCTATGCCTGAGTTTTACAAAAACAGCCCACAGCATAGGTGTAAATATCCGAAAAATTTCACTGACACAATCAGTTTTGATCTCAAACTGATATTGACCCCTGGCTGCATAAGCCTTGTAAATGTCCACAGCAGCATGGCAGCATGCTGTCCCTGATTAACTCTCTGAACACAGTTCATACGATACCACACAAATTGTTCCTGCTCAAAGCAGATATCCAGTCCCTCAAGAGGAAGGAAGTGCCCCTTCGTGACAGGTTGGAGTTGTTGGAGAACAACTCTCGAAGGAACAATTTGCGTATCTTGAATGTTATGGAGGGGAGTGAAGGGACCGATCTCAAGTCCTATATGGTCTCATTGCTGAAAGAATCCTTGCAGCTTGAAGAATCGGATGAGGTTTTGAGCAGCGATATTCAGAGAATTCATAGGGACCCTTTTCGCAGAAATCCAAACAGAATAAAGCAGAGGAGAATTCTTATCAATTTTCAGACTTATTCTTTAAAGGAAAAGATTCTAAACTTGGCCTTAAAGGTGAAATCGTTGAAGGCCAGGGACTTCTCTTTTGAAATCCGCTCTGACCTTGCCAGAGTTACTCTTGATAGACAATGGGAATTGGGGAGGAAGCTCGATGACTTTAAAAAACTTGGCGCCGTTGCCCAGCTTAAATTCCCAGCAACTCTGAAAATTATGCTTAAGAACAAAATGCATAATATAAGATCAGTCCAGGAGGCGGATGAGTTGCTTGAAATCTTGGGGAAAGGGGAACCTTAATGGGCGAATCTACCCCCGAGGCCTGGCAATTTCTTGCCTGACTTGTATATCGGCTGTTTAGGGCAGCTCACAGTAGTGGATTTCTAAACTTTTGCCCTCTTTTTTCACCTTAAGTTATCCTATGACATGATAGTAATATCTATCTAGTTGCTCATCCATTTTGGTTTTTCTCTTTCTTAGTTTGGCTCACATTTTTCTTTTCTTCACACTTAAAGGGACGGGGTGGGCTGCTCCGGGAGGCAACATCTGGACTACATCTGTCCAGGTAAATGGGGGGGTTCTCCAAGGGGGTATTTCCGGAAGAGGGGAGGGGGTAGGGGGTTTGGGGGGAGCACAGGGGTATAAAACACAAAATTTCCTCACTCACCTTAGTGCCCATTCAGATGGCCGTGGCTAGGATGCGATTGGTCTGGTGCTGGCTCCTTCCGTGTCCCGACCGTGTTAGAGATCTCGGGTCTAAATCTCCATGAAAACAATTCAGTTCCTGTCCTGGAATGTTAATGGCTTGCGCGTGAGGTCCAGAAGGGAAAAAAATGTGCAATATCTGAAAGACTCCCCCGCGCAGGTCATTATCCTCCAGGAAACTCATCTCCTTAAGGAAGAGATTACCGAGATATTTAAAAATAAAAAATGGGTGGACTCTCTTGTCTGTTCAAATCAGTCCGCTAACATCAGGGGCGTTGCTATACTTTTTAAAAAACAAGCTAACGCCCGTGTCTTACACTTTTTGGCTGACCCAGGTGGCAGATGGGTAATCCTGAAGGTGACCATCACAGGCTTTCTCCTCACCTTGGTCGGCTATTATGGCCCAAACCAAGATGACCCTTCCTCTCTCAAAACTACTTTTTTCGCAACTCCTAGACTATCCAGACCCGGTTATTATGGCCGGGGACTTTAACATTGTCCTCAACCCTAAACTCGATAAGTCGGCAAGTAGCAGAGTCATGGTTCCTTCTAAGTCCCGGATGTACCTGCAGTCCATGGTGGCGCAAACCGGCCTCTCTGATATTTGGAGAGAAAGATCGGGCCATCAATTTGGAGTCTCATACTGTAACAGTAAATATCGACACAAGTCGAGAATCGACTATATTTTGGTCAGCCAATATTTGAGGGGCAAGGTTAAGGACATCGGATACCTGCCTTCACATTTGTCTGATCATTCAGGTATATTGATGGACCTCGACTTGGAGCAGGCCCAGCATCTCAGAGCCTGGACTTTCGATCAAACTTTACTTTTAGAGGCGGAAGAGATGTCCTATCTATCTAATGAGACAGAATATTTTCTGAAAGTGAATCTAGGCTCTGCTACGACTGCTGTGGTTTGGGACTAATCACGAGTAGGGTGAGCTTCAGGAATAAAAAATATAGAGGGGAGGTGGCACTCATGGAGGCGGAAATGAAGGCAGTAGAGTTAGATTTGAATAGGGGGGTCGGATCGGAGAGATAGCAAGAGGATATGGCCAAACTCAGAAAGTTAAGAGAGCAGTTGGACACTATTCTCCAATCGAGGGTTATGAGAAGATGGGAGGCAAGCAAGTTGGCCCTTTGTGAGTATGGGGAAGGGGCAGGTAAGCTACTGGCATGGAAGGCCAACTCCGATAGGCTTCGAAACCAGATTAAACAAATTGATAGTGATGATGGCGTAACTCCTCTGTCTTCGGACGAAGAGATAGGAGATGCTTTTTTTGATTTCTTCCAGGATTTATATCAAGAAGATTGAGTTGTAGCTAAGACGGAGGCCAGGAAGTGGTTGGGCAGGACCACTCTTACCCCCTGAGCTCCATGCAGCAGGAAGATTTAGACCAGGATATCATGCAGGAAGAGGTGAAAAAAGCTATTTTTGCTTGTGAGACAGGGAAAGCCGCAGGTCCGGATGGGCTCCCATCAGAGCTCTATAGATCTCTCTCTATGGTGATAGCTCCGGCCTTAACTCAATTATTTAATGAGATCCTATCGGATGGCTTTAAGCTTCCAGGGTTTTGGGGTGAAGCTACAATCATCCTGATTTTTAAACCTGGTAAGAATCCAGCGAGGTGTGAGTCTTATAGGCCCATCTCGCTGTTGAACGCAGATTATAAAATCTTTGCCGGGATCCTGGCGGCGAGGCTGGGCCTTGTGGCAGGTGACATTCTGCATTCTGACCAGAAGGGGTTTGTTAAAGGTAGGAATTTATTTGACCTCACCTATGATTTTATGGGTGCAATAGACATTGCGTCTACCAACTCACTTCCTCTCGCAGCCATGACACTCGATGCCACTAAGGCGTTCAACAGGGTTAATTGGGCGAACCTGTCGGCAGTCATGGAAAAATTTAATCTGGGTAGGAAGTTTTGTCGAGCAATCCAGTTGATTTTTCAAGAACCGTCAGCTAGACTTCTGGTTAATGGCAACCTGACCAGACCTTTTAATATCACCAGGGGGACCAGGCAGGGCTGCCCTCTTTCCCCTCTCCTCTTTGACCTAAACATCAAGCCCTTTGCTCAGCGGCTGAGAGAGGAGTCAAGCATCTTGCCTTTCAAGCATGGGGTCTGGGAGAGGAAGGTGGACCTGTATGCAGATGACATTTTGATTCTTTCTGCGGACCTTGTCACAACGTTCCCTGTTGTAATCAGATTGGCACAGGACTTCGGGCAGGTATCAGGCTACGAGGTCAATGCCGGGAAAACCGAGGTCATGACATGGAATCTTGAGGGGCCCCAGCATCAGACTAACCGCAGTATGCGCTATCTGGGAGTCAGAATTGTCCAGGACATTGCCAACATTCCAGAGGTCAATTTGGAGGCTGTCTCAAGGGAGTGCCAGAAATTGATGAAATCTTGGGCCCATATCCCTTTAACCATTCTTGGGAGGGTCAATTTGGTTAAGATGGTGGTACTCCCTAAGATAACCTTCCTTTTTAATTCTATCCCCCTGCACTTTGACAAACCTGCCATTGACAAGGTCCAGCAGGCTATTAACTCCTTTGTCTGGACATATAGGTCCACTAGAATCGCCTGGAAGAAGCTGAGGCGTAGGAGGGAGAAGGGTGGACTTGCTTTGCCTGACTTGCAATACTATGCATGGGCTTTCCAGCTGTCGCATTCTAGGATGCTCTTAAAAACTCCAGTAAGCACATGGGTGGGGGCCATGTTCTCTGCAATGCTAAAGGGGGTCAGCCTACCCGAGGAGGGTTTCCTGCTTAAATTTGGAGAACCCAAATTTTTTAAAAAGGTCAAGCTTAAAGTTCTCCAGGCATTGGCCAGATTGTAGGCCAGTCTTAAGCGCTTTGCTGGTCTTAATTACTTTTCTAGCCTTGCCCCTCTTTGGGACTCACCAGGCACGCCAGAGTGCACGCCAGGTTGGCATTACCTCTTAGAGCAGCAGGTTTAAAGGTGTGGGGGGACTTGGCCCATGAGGTTACGCTTATTTCTTGGGCATCACTCAGCGAAAGGGTTGGAGCGGGCCTTTCAAGGTTTAAGTACATTCAGCTGCAGAGCTGGGCCCAATCTCTGAAAGCCCCCATAGGTAGCGGTCACATCTTGGAACATCAGCAAGCGGCAAGACCAGTTGCGGGGAAGGAGGTTTCTTTCTGGTACTGGACCATCGAGGAGGCTGTTGATGGAGAATTCAAACTGGCCAAAGAACTGTGGGGGGATCTTATACCAAATGAACAGTGGGAGTATTTGTGGCAAACCTCGTTTAAGATCTTATTCGCCATAGTAAAACCAGCTTGGTTTAAGAGGAACCACTTGTTTACAGTACACAGGGCCTATCTATCACCGCTGAGGTTGACTAAAATGTCGAGGGGGTCTCCAGTTAGCTGTAGGAAATGTGGTCTGGCAGGAGCTTCTGATGTACATATGTTCAAGGACTGCCCGGCCATAGCAGATTTTTGGGAAGGAGTAGGAAATTATGTGGCAGACATTCTAGGCCTCCCAATCCAAATAAATCTTACTTTGATAATTTTTGGTCTATCTAAGGAAATTACAGGTTCTGCTAGATCCTTTCTATTTTATGCTATATTATTAGCTAGGAGACAAATATGTAAAAGATGGATAGATCCTACACCCCCCTTGTATTCTGACTGGTTGACCTCGCTCCTTGAGACATCTAAGATGGATCTGTCAAGAACTCTGGGCAGGAAAAAGACAGCTTTCTGGGATCTTTTGTTAAAATGGCCTGGGGCTCTGTCGGGTGTGAGGGACTAGGGAGTTAAATAAATATTTAAGTATCTTCAAAACAATCTTTGGGTCCTATGATTATGCCTCGTCGGCACTGTTCTGACTGTGTTGGGCATCTCTGGTTCCCCCGACAGGCCAACGATAATAGTTGCCAGGCTCACCCGGGCCGAGTGGAAGAGTGACCTCTCCCCCCGTTACCCGGGGTTATCGACATCTGAGCCTGTCATGGTACCTGTAGGCAGGGCATAGCCCTGGTCCTAAGCTAATAGCCTCCATCTTCCATCATTGGGCTTTGGTACGGACGGCTCGTTTGTTTAGTGAGGTCGGAGGAGAATGAGGACAAAAAAAAAAAAAGTTCATACAATACCACAGCAGTCTGTTACTCTGCTCCTGGAAAATTTCCAAATGTTCCACTTTGGAGGGTCATGAGGACATTTGATATATCCCATGACACCAAGTTAATAACGTTGTCCTATATTGTGAATTGCTTGACTTTTGGGGTGTTGTATATTCATATCTATGTTGCTGAGTTTAATTCGAAAAGCCCACACAGCTCTTTTCAGCAAGAAATACGTACGTTACTTTCAGCGATGTGTGTACATGTGCTGTTTTTTCTACACATGTAGTACAAACGTCACACGGAAAGAGAATATCTGTGAGCTGCATGCATGATTCATTGACTTCAGAAATTGTCTATAATATAGGAGACTGCAGGAGACTAGAAGATGCTCTGAGTTGAAGAACATTAGCAGTGGATTGTGTATTTTAGCACAAGCATGGCTATTTTAAGGTTGAGTGAATTCTCTTAGCTATGCAAGACACAGACTTAAATTCATACCTCAGATTCTTTTAAACAGAATTTCTACATTGTAAGCAATTTTTTAATGGTATGAGATGTACTGCCAACCTGTCCTGTAAAATAATAATGAACAAATCGCTTCTTGTAGCTGTTCCTTCATGAAGCTACAGCCCACGTGGGACACCAACTCCATTAGAGCATTTAAGATTAATTGAGAAGATCGCTACTCCAAAGGAATTCTACAATGGATAACTTGTAGTTTCATAAATCTTTTAAAAATGTCCTCTGGTGAAAAAAGCAATTGTTTGCCAAAAAGGCGGAAATCTGGTTTGCCTAAGTGTATTTACTTTAACTTCTTTATTTTACAATTCCGAACTCTCTAGCTAGTAAATCTATGGAAAGTGCAGAAAGCCTTGGTCTTATGTTCACATGTCTGTACACTATAAATTCATCTGTAATTGGGTGACCAATGTGTAAGTCATGTAAATAAATGTAAGCCTCCACACCTCTGACCTGGACTTACTAATATGTAATGGCAGACATCTGTGGATATGTTAAACAAGTGCCACTAGAGTGCCGAAGGCATTTGCAAATTTGCAGGCACATATTATACAACAGTGTAATGACCTCCTCATTACACTATTGTATAATAGTTTACTTTATATGTTACGTAATAGCTTACGTAAATGTTAACCATTTACTTGGTGGAACTGTCTGAAACAAATGTGGGAGCATTGTTGCCTTTTCACCTGCAACACTTTACAGATGCACGCTCATGGGAAAAGAGGCTCTTAGACAGGGCCGTTTCTACCATTAGGCAAGACTAGGCGGCCACCTAGGGTGGAAAAAGGGCTAGGGCGGCAAAAGGGGGAACTTTTTTTAATTAGAACCTACGAAAGTAAAGCTAGGCGGCCGCCTAGTCTTGCCTAATGGTAGAAACAGCCCTGATAGGGGAACGACAAGGTGGGTATTTGTGCAAAAGCAAACGTAAGCCACACACGCTAACCAGCTGCTTCCGTAGCTTAGCTACGGCAAACTAAGTTGCCCTACATCAGGGTAAAAGGGCGTAGCTCTATGGTGACAAACGCGCAAGATGGTATGTATACTCCGAGGCCATCTTGGACTAGCTTTGCATAGTCTGATGTGAGAGTGTCAAATTTAGTACGCGTTTAGTACACTGTTAGGCCTTATTAGCCTTCACTAGCTGCCTAGGCGTTATTAGAAATGCTTCTGCAAATTAAATAGTAGCTCAGTGCACCATTTTCTGCACTTTATTTTGAAATCTAATTCTATTTCATTTTTCTTCCGGACGAATAATACTTACTATTGTATTTCTCGAACATTATACCCCAAATTAGCGCTAGCATACTTGGAAAAAACAAGGTAATTGGCGTAACACCTGTTTTAAAATACAGCAACAAATCACTCATTTCAAGATGGCGACCACGCATATACACTACTCGGGCGACTCTACGAGCCCCAGAATATTTCCGCTGAATTTCAGACTAAGAGGCGGTAAACGAGTTTCCTGGGTTCGGGGAGAGAATGAGGTTTGCAGGGCCGGGGCAAGTCAGAGGACTGTAGTGAAAGTGAACTCAGTTTACCATCTTCCACTCTGAATACTATGCCTGTTCTTCCTGCCCTCGTACCTGAATGTGTACAATGGAGTCAGACGTCTCGGATAGCACGGAGCTCTCCCTCATCGACAGGCATTTAATATCACTAGGTATATAACGGTTGCTCGTCCTGCAACAATTCACTGCGGAGTTTAATGAAAACCACTTTGTCTTTCCGCCCCACACCTCCCTTTGTTCAGCCACTAGACCGCCCCTAGTTGAACTATTAAAAATGGTTATTGTTCTCTTTCGGAATTCTGGGCTGAAATATTGGCAGCTCAGTGAACTTTGCTCCTGTTGTCATAATAATAGGCTGTTCGTGACTAACAAAAATGAATGTGTCCTCATGATGTAACGCAACTTGTGCTCGTGTAAAGCGCTCTGATACCCGATACTTTCGGGTCAAGATCGCGCTATATAAAACTCCGTAAAAAAAAAGAACTGACCACTAGCCTAGTGTCATGCCCAATACCGTCATCCGGTAGTGACTGTTTAGGCCAACGTCAATGTCCACGCTGGGATTTTTGAGCCAGTGCTTACCCTGTTAAAAGTAAGACTACAAATCCCAGAATGCAATGCACAGGTGGCTGAAACCCAGGATTGGTTGAAGGTGTTCCACAACATGGAACCACTTATCAACTATGGTGAAGTGTGCATTCTGCCTTGCACCAGCTCAAATTCTGGTCAGGATTACTCTCATAGCGGTACCATGCACGAGCTTGTCAATAACTTCTATTCACAGCGCCAAGAAGCAGTTCATTCTGTGTTGTACACCAAACTTTATTAACGTCTTGCCATAGTCTCTGATTAGCGCAGCTTTGAGCATCATGAACTATAATCTCCCTGACGTGGAAATCTTTTAATTGTTGTGATCAGCCTCTATTAAATGGATACAATGGTAGATGATAACTATTTCAGGTGCCTCAGTGAAAAAAAACAAGCGTTGGCAAAACCACTAGGTCTGGCCTTGGAAGATGGTGCAAATTACTATTTTTGTTGTTTCTGGTTTTTTAAAAATGAGGTGCACTTGACGCCAGGCGCGCAACGCCCATTGGGCTCAAAGGGCTTCAGCCCCCCCCCGTCGTGTGTGGCAGCCGGGCTGAGACAGCTTCTTGGGCACACACACAGCCGCACCCGAGTACTTCACAGGTCTTTAAAAGACCATTTGCTTGTTAATTAGGCTTTGTTGTTTTTCACCCCTTCTTAGAGCCCCTGCAGCTCCACTCTGCCTATTGCTTGAAGAATTAGCCCCCGAAATTTTTTCTTAGCCCCCCCAAAATTTGGCTCTAGTTGCGCCTCTGCTTGACGCCTCGGTGGTATTTAAACACAAGGCTCTATTGGGCATCCGTGTACATAGTTCTGTGAGTGTATGGCTACCGTAACGGTCTGGCCTGGGCCTTTAGTTGAGGTCATCTGCAGGACTGACTGTTGTGATCGTGTTTCCTGATAGTAAATGAGAGTAACATAGAAGGGTTCGGCAGTAGAGGGTGTGCCTCTCTAGCCTGGATGACAGGGGGAGAGAGTGATGGTAGTAAAAGGGAGGGGGCGGCATTTTTCAATTCTCGCCTAGGGCGGCAAAATACCTAGAAACGGCCCTGCTCTTAGACAAAGCACAGGAAGTGTGTGACTTGAGTTTGTCCTTCAAAAACAGAGGCATGAAGACGAACAGCGTGGCCTGTCACAGTGTCATGTTGCAGAGTTCCATTTTATTTGGAAAGTGTTACACTGCAACAGACGTAGTCCTGTGCTCTGTTCCTGGCGTACTAAATGAGTGCAGGACAAAGGTGATGTGCACCCTAAGGCACAAAACAGGTTAACTCATGAATGTGTTTAGGTGCATTTCGTTTATAATCCTTATGGTACAAGCTCCTGTCCATCTTTGCAGTCAGTAGCGGTCCGTGGTAGGAGTGCCGGCCGGGCGGTGACGTGGGGTGGGGGAGGGGCAGGGTGGTGGGTAGTAAACCACGGATTACGGCCGAATACAGGTAAGTAAACATTTAAATAAATAAAACGAATTTCGTTGCGCGCACTGCATCGCATTTGGCGAAGCAGCGCTCACAACGAAATTCGTTTTATTTATTTAAATGTTTACTTACCTGTATTCGGCCGTAATCCGTGGTTTACTACCCCCCACCCTGCCCCTCCCCCACCCCATGTCACCGCCCGGCCGGCACGCCTACCACGGACCGCTACTGTTTGCAGTTATCAAAAGTGATGAATTATTATTTTTCTATTCTTGTTTTCTCATATATATACCACGTCTCTTCATCAGATTGCGTGTCCTGGTCAAAGCATGAACGTTTGATCTAAGAATGTGGTGATCTCCATATCCTATTTTCACTAACTCCCTAACACGCTGGATTACTCTCTTACCAAAGCATTAGGGGCCAGATGTACGACCTGCCAAATAGCGCCTCGCAAATTGCGTCGCATTTGCGACTTGCAATTTGCGAGGCGCCATTTGGCATGTACAACAGTGTATTTAACACTGTTTGCAATTCCCAATGGGGTCGCAAATTGCAAGGCTCATGAATATTAATGAGCCTCTCGCAATTTGCGAGCCCATTGGGCATGACAGACCCTCCCAGGGATGGTGGCCTGCTGGGCTCAGCAGACCACCATGTCTGGGACTGCTTTTAAATAAAGCAGCTTTTTTTGTTTAAATGCAGCCCGTTTTCCTAAAAGGAAAACGGAATGCATTTTTAAAAAAAAAAATGAAATGTTTTCGTTTCATTTTTTAAGGGCAGGCAGTGGTCCCTGGGACCACTGCCTGCCCTTAAAAAATAATATTGCAGGCATTTGCAAAGGAGAAGGGGTCCCCTGGAGATCCCTTCCCATTTGCGAATGCATTACCACCTACTTGAAGTAGGTGGTAATTTGCAAGTATTTTGAGACCGCAATTGCGGTTGCAAAACATTGGTACATTGCTTTGCGGTCGCTATTAGGAAGGGAACGCCCCTTCCTAATAGCGAGTCGCAAAACAGTATTTTGCGAGTCGCAATTTATTTGCGACACGCAAAATACTGTTTGTACATGGGCCCATGCGTTTTAGCGTGCGCAAACGGGTGTAAGACCCGTCTGTGCACGCTAAAAAGCGTCGTACATCTGGCCCTAGTCTGCTAAGTAAACTGTTGTAATTACCATATTGCCAAGAAGAGTACCCTCTCCCCAAGAACGAGTTCTCACTCTTGGGGAGCATTTTGCATTCCTCTCAATGTATTTTGTGTCCTGCTCATCATTGAATTGTGTTGGTTTTATTCATCAGTTTGCCTAACAACCGTTTGCCATTTTAAAACATTCCTTCTAAATGAGCTCATTTATGGCGGGGGTTTTATGCCTTTAATGTAAGAGTCGCTACATGTGTCCGAAAAAAGGAGATCCGATGGCAGAATGAATAGACGCAGGGACAATTGACATCCTTATTTTGTCCATTCTTTGTTCAAATCAAAAAAAAAAAGGCAGCTTTTTGACATGTGGATACTCTCTCCTCTAGCAAGACATTTATGAGTCATGAACTGAGAAGGCACCAGGGGGCATATTATCAAGAACGGCGTTAAAATTATTGCCGGTTTAGCGGCAGAAAACTGCCGCTAAAGCGGCGATAATGGGCTTGATAATATGCCCTGGAGAATTCCAATAGAATCCCATGTTGACACCAGAACATGGGCTTCTATTGGAATTCTCAAGGGCATATTATCAAGCCCATTATCGCCGCTTTAGCAGCAGTTTTCTGCCGCTAAAGCCGCGATAATTTTAACGCCGTTTCTTGATAATATGCCCCTACATGTTTAAGTGTTTCATTGTGAATGCTAGCCTTAAAAATTCGGTTTTGGAGGTCCTAGGCCAATCAGAAATTAATGGGCCCAATGTTTTTTCTTCTAGGGTCTTTCACATGAAGGCGCTAATTAGGATGTCAGTAGGAAAGCATGCGACTGCTGGTCGAAGTCTTTCCGACCAACATCCCTGGTTTGACTTCCGACCGCTGTGCTACAATTACGGCGGTCAGAAGTCAAACCACTGGTCAATCAGGCTGACTTCCAATGGGATCGAGGAGCCCGTCGGCTAGTCGGAAGGGCCGCATAATCCCGTGAGGAAGGTGTTTCTGCCACTGGATTCAAGATAGCCTGGCTGATGAGGGTTTTGAACCCGAAACCGGTCCCAGGATGCTTGTTTCCGGTCCAGGGAAGACATGGCTTGGCAGTTCGGGCTGGACTGTTCCCATGAGGCACAGGGTCCGACTGATTTGCATATGGCCATGTCTGAACTGGGGTGGTGGAGTGAGCTAAAGAATGATGATGGATTAAACCCAGATCAGTTGACTGGGGGTGAGTGTTTGATTTGCTCTAACGCTCCGTCCATCATCCCCTTTGGTATCGCTTTGTTCGCCCTAAGTTGGCAGGGTATGCCCAGACGTGGGTCCCTTGCTCACTTTGCCACTGGATTCAAGATAGCCTGGCTGATGAGGGTTTTGAACCCGGAACCGGTCCCAGGATGCTTGTTTCCGGTCCAGGGAAGACATGGCTTGGCAGTTCGGGCTGGACTGTTCCCATGAGGCACAGGGTCAGACTGATTTGCATATGGCCATGTCTGAACTGGGGTGGTGGAGTGAGCTAAAGAATGATGATGGATTAAACCCAGATCAGTTGACTGGGGGTGAGTGTTTGATTTGCTCTAACGCTCCGTCCATCATCCCCTTTGGTATCGCTTTGTTCGCCCTAAGTTGGCAGGGTATGCCCAGACGTGGGTCCCTTGCTCACTTTGCCAATGGATTCAAGATAGCCTGGCTGATGAGGGTTTTGAACCCGAAACCGGTCCCAGGATGCTTGTTTCCGGTCCAGGGAAGACATGGTAACACCCTTCATCAGCCAGGCTAGCTTGAATCCAGTGGTAAAGTGAGCAAGGGACCCACGTCTGGGCATACTCTGCCAACTTAGGGTGAACAAAGCAAACACAAGGAGATGATGGACGGAGGGCTGAAACTTTTCAGACACTCACCCCCAGTCCCAGATCTGGGTTGAATCCATCATCATTCCTTAGCTCATTTCGCCACCTCAGTTCAGACCCAGCTATATGCAAATCAGTCTTGACCCTGTGCCTCATGGGAACAGTCCAGCCCGAACTGCCAAGCCAGGTCTTCCCTGAACCAGAAACAAGCATCCTGGGACCGGTTTCTGTGTAACACCCTTCATCAGCCAGACTAGCTTGAATCCAGTGGCAAAGTGAGCAAGGGACCCACGTCTGGGCATACCCTGCCAACTTAGGGCGAACAAAGCAAATACAAGGAGACGATGGACGGAGCGCTGAAACTTTTCAGACACTCACCCCCAGTCACAGATCTGGGTTGAATCCATCATCATTCTTTAGCTCACTTCGCCACCTCAGTTCAGACCCAGCTATATGCAAATCTATCTTGACCCTGTGCCTCATGGGAATAGTCCAGCCCGAACTGCCAAGCCAGGTCTTCCCTGAACCGGAAACAAGCAACCTGGGACCGGTTTCTGGCTAACACCCTTCTTCAGCCAGGATAGCTTGAATCCAGTAGCAAAGTGAGCCAGGGACCCACGTCTGGACATACCCTGCCAACTTAGGGCGAACATAGCAAACACAAGGAGACGATGGACTGAGCACTAAAACTTTTCAGACACTCACCCCCAGCCACAGATCTGGGTTGAATCCATCATCATTATTATTTAGCTCACTTCGCCACCTCAGTTCAGACCCAGCTATATGGAGAAGTGTGGCTCAATGGTTAGAGCGGCAGACCCTGATGCAGAGATCTGGCCCAGGACCAGGGTTCAATTCCCGCCTCGGCGGGTCTTGGGCTCAATTTCCTCGGACCTCATAATTCTCGCCTCGGTGCCTATTCTAATCATGGGTCCCACTCTGCAACTCTGGGCAATAGCTTGCTTAATCTCCACAACGGCCCTACCAGCGCTGGGATGCCTGGCTTCACCTTGGGGGTGCCCAGGAGTGGACATCTCACAGGGAATAGCCAGGAAGGGTTCCACAGCGGTATGCGTATAGCGCCAGGACGCCTCTGTTGGGGGCAGCAGTGCGCTTTACAAGTACGAATTTCATTAAATCAGTCTTGACCCTGTGCCTCATGGGAACAGTCCAGCCTGAACTGCCAAGCCAGGTCTTCCCTGAACCGGAAACAAGCATCCTGGGACCTGTTTCTGGATAACACCTTTCATCAGTCAGGCTAGCTTGAATCCAGTGGCAAAGTGAGCAAGGGACCCACCTCTGGGCATACCCTGCCAACTTAGGGCGAACAAAGCAAACACAAGGAGATGATGGACGGAGCACTGAACCTTTTCAGACACTTACCCCCAGTCACAGATCTGGGTGGAATCATCATCATTCTTAAGCTCACTTCGCCACCTCAGTTCAAACCCAGCAATATGCAAATCAGTCTTGACCCTGTGCCTCATGGGAACAGTCCAGCCCGAACTGCCAAGCCAGGTCTTCCCTGAACCAGAAACAAGCATCCTGGGACCGTTTTCTGGGTAACACCCTTCATCAGCCAGGCTAGCTTGAATCCATTGGCGCCTGGTACCAACAACCTCAGCACCCTGCTCCCGGCCGAATCCGGGATGCTCCTGTCGATCTGCTGGTGGAACATAGGACCTGGCCTAGCTACCCTCCTAAAATCTGAAGGTGAACCCTGAGAACCAACTGTATGGTTGTCTATACATTTTTCTATTTTTATCTATAGACTTCTATTGTGCATAATTGCGCACAACTGTGAGTTATTCTCCAAACTGTAAACATTCATAACCAAATTAGTACTTAACTGTGTACAAAGTTCTTGGTCTGAAAAATTACATGAAAATCAGTGTTATTTTGCAAGTTGGTCTCGGATTTATTCTTGAGTGTGTGTCTCATTTATTGCCTATGTGTGTACAACAAATGCTTAGCACTACCCTCTGTTAAGCCTAGCTGCTCGACCACACTACCACAAATAGAGTGTTAGTATTATCTCCTTTTGTCTCAGTATATCAGTCTGAGTCCCACTGGGCTCTCTGCACAGTGTTCTTCATTTTGGTACACTATATAGAGAGCCTTCTCCCTACAGTACAGTACAGTGGGGAATGATTGCTGCATTCCTGTTGTCTGGGTGGCCCCCCCTAACAGGACCACACCACAGGCTGGCCAGCACCATGGAGGTAAGAACCATTTTGGTTTGGTTCCTCAACCTCTAAAGGAGATTCATTTTAAATTGCTTGCAAGGTTCCCTGGGGGACACATCCTCTCATGGGCTTGCCTGGAAAACAAATGTTTTCACTCTAGATTACTTTGCATTTGTGTGTGGCTCAGTCTGCACAGCACTCTCAACAGTTATTAAAACAATGTAAATGACCAGCCAACTCCTTTTTAAATATCTTTGCCCTGTAGGGCAAACTTTAAAGGTGTTTGTTGAATTGGTCTCCTGGTGGTGCCCTCCGTCCTCTATGGACAAACGTCTGAGGCCTCCTCACCCCAAGTATCTTCAGATGTGGAGCCCTGATGCTTTCCACCACTTCTAGCACTATTGGGTCCTCCTCCTTAGTAACAGCTCAGCCTTAGGGGTCTGAACCTATCTTCCTATCCTGCACTGAAGGTCTCCTGACCTTGGGTCTTCTGGGGAGAAGCATAGCAATTTCCCTAAAGGTGGACCACTTCCTATGTCTACACTCCCATGTCACCAAGGCCTTCCAACACTTACAGGGCTTCTGTGTGTGCAGGGCTCACTCCCTGTCACCCACCACAGGACCAAGCCACAGAAGTGCTGGGGACTCCTTCAATCAGGGGCTCAGCAAGTCCACCCTCTACTGGCTCAGAGAAGGAGTGAGGTAGCTAATGAATCCATTCCTGAGGAGTGTCCACAAAAAAATCCAAATTGCAAGCAATGGGATTTCAGGCTATTGGCAAGGGTGCATCACCTTAGATTTGTTCTTCCTCCCTCTTTTATAATCACCTTCTTTTGAAGGTGGTGCAAGGGTTCTGAAAGGAGATGGTATTTCTTTAAATTGATGGAGCACTGTTGACTTGACCCTTTTTGTAAGGTCATCACAAAACTTTTTGCCTTTGTCCTCCTGTTTCAGAACGTGTTTTGTTGACTTTTAGGACTCTGCACACTTTACAACTGCTAACCAGTGCTAAAGTGCTTGGGCTCTCTCCTTAAAACATGGTGGAACTAGCTTTCTCCCAATTGACATATTTAATTTATTTATAAGTCCTTAGTAAAGTGGCACTACCTGTGCCAAGGCCTGTAAATTGAATGCTACTAGTGGGCCTGAAGCACTGATTGTGCCACCCGCTTAACAAGCCCTTCAAAACATTTCTCAGGCCTGCCATTGTAGTCTGTGTGTGCAATTTTAAACTGTCATTTTGACCTTTTGCCAGACTCTGTGCCTGCATGGGCCATCACTGGCAGGATGGGAATGTGGAGCTGGGCACAGCCCTGCTTACACTTGAATAGGCTGTGCCCTGACTCCACAGAAAAAGGCTGCAAACCCCCTTAGTTAGTTTGAAGTCTGGGCAGGCATGAAACCTGTGAACATCAAAGGGAAACCTCTAGAAGCTTCTCCCACTTCAAGGGAAGACCCAGCCATAAATGTTGGACCTCAGGCAGCAACTCTCCTGTACACTTTTAAACCTGAGGAGACTCGGCTAGGAAGAAGGATTGCTGTGCCACAGTAAGAACTGCCACTCTGCTGGACTGATGCCTTGCTGTATTGCAGCCCTGCTGCCCTCCTGCCTGAGACAGAGGGATTGGATCTGCACCTGAACCTAGGACTCCCAAAGTGACTCCATGGTCTAGTCTACTGGCCTCCTGTTCAGAGCCACATTGACATAACGGGCTCACAATCACCTGAACCAGCACCCAGATCAAACTAGAGCAAGCCCCTGATCCCCACATGGTGTCCTAAATTCCTGGAACCTTGGTGTGGCCTAAGAGAGGCTGAATTGAAGTTTTTGAGCTCCTCCAGACCACGAATGGGCCCGTTGGTGCCAAAACCTTGTCGCTCACACAGCCTGCCAATGCGACGTTCCACCAACCCGACTCTTCGTGCTACAGCATCTATTGTTTGCAGACAGCACCACCATAAAGCTCTGGCCCACCCACTTGCAACAACAGCAGGATCTTTGCACTACAGTAATGACCGTCTGCATCTCCAGGCCTGCTCTTCACACCACATTGAGGACCGTCTGAGATGCTTTACTGCTTATCACGGCCGCTTCAGGCTAAAGAGACTCTTTGACCTGGACTGAGAAGGTAACTTTTAAGCAGGACAAAACTGGGCCTTGTAGCTGACCGTGCTCCATCGTGGTCGGCTTGAAGTTGTGACTTTCTCCCGGTCTCCCGTGAGTGGCGGTTTGTGCTTTTTGGTGCTAGTTTTGCTTAAATGTTTAAAATTGCTTAGCTCTGGTTCTACTGACTGGAGTTGTGTCATTTTGGTCTTGATTTATCGCTTACATTTTGCTCTATTGTTCTAATTTGAGGTGGGATATGCCTTATGCTGTGTTTTCACTGTATTACTGTTTGAAGTGTTGTATAAATACTTTACACATTGCCTTCGAGTTAAACCTGACTACTCTGTGCTAAGCTACCAGAGGGTTGAGAACAGGTTAATTGGGATTTGCTAATGCTCACCCTGACAAGAATTATGGTTGTAGCTTGATTAGGGTTTCACCCACATCAATCAGTAACCCAATTTCTCACAGGCACGCACCCACCCGTCCTGACAGTGGCACATTATCATTTCAACACCTAAGGAATTAATTGCGTGTAAGTGATGCTGTTGCTGCCTGAAGGTTTCAAGGTTAGCATTATAGGGCCCAAGTGGGTAAGTGTCGTACTGCGGCTACCTATCGACTTCAAGGGAGTCGTAAATCAATATGTGGGCCAGTGTATAAACATGAACATTTATGCCTCTGTGGGCAGGCACACAAATTGCTAAAGTACAGTATCCAATCTAATTGATCAAAGCCACACAGGGCTTGCTGGTTGAGAGCCACCAGTATATGCTATGGTCTCTGTTACACCACAGAGGTTCAAACACTAGGATCCAGTGTCCCTGATGATGTGGTAGTTGCCATCAAGGCCCATCATACATACTTCACAATGTCAACGTGGTTCACAGACCTGCAAAAGAAAAAGAAATCATGAGTGAAAAGTGAAAGTTCATGTAGTGAAGAAACAAAGTAAAACAGCGAATTAACATGTTTTAAAAGAAGTGATGGTGCAATATAAAATTCATTAAAAAACATATAGAAGCATGTATACAGTTGACTCAGGAGGAGGAAAGGACAAAAGGATGAACCTAGGGGAGTGGGCAGCGGGAAGGGGAAGGGGAAGGAAGGGATGGAAGGGACATAGGACCAGGGCAGGGTAGACAGAAGGGGACAAAAAGGAGGAGAGGGGGGTGACATAAGGCGGGGGAGGAGGAGGGGCCCTTTTAAAAAAAAAAATATACTGGGTAGCAAATATCTATGGTGAAGCAAGTCAAATAATTCAATATACCAAATGAATGAAAAGTTCCTCGGCCATGTTTAGACCAGTCAGGGTCTTAGTGTTAAGTTCAATAATGTACTGTGATTCCAAACGTCTGAGCACTTTGAACCTTTCATCACCCCTTTTGGTGGCTGGTATTCTGTCAATGATAAAAAGAATTTCAATTTGGAAACATCTTTGTTGTGATAAGTGTCAAAATGTCTGGCTATAGGGTATTGTTGACTGTTGATCTACATGTATTATGGCCCTCTGATGTGTATGTGTATATATGTATATATATATATATATATATATATATATATGTATATATATATCCCAAAAGTGACCTTCCCTCTGCGGTCACAGATCGAGGCGCACACTGGCAAAGTAAATTAATAAATTTTATTAGCCACACAAATTCTAATCGGACAGACGCGTTTCGGCTGCACGCCTTCCTCAATGTCACTCGATTCAAGAAACAGCGCCATATTTAAAATTAAATCAACAATAATTGAATAATTGTAGAAATAGGACATGTAATGACAATTGGCAAATATTATATGGTTGATAGGGATTGTACTTCACTGATTTGTAAGACATAACTGTTACATGAATTTGCAATATCAGTATTGTCAAACAGTATGAATAGAAGGAGAATGAATGAATTTGAACCTTCTAAAATGGCTGCCGAATTGGCATAGGTAAATGCACTGCCTGTCGTTTTCTATTTTGATTAATGCAATGAACTGTGTTGTCCTCTCTTTATGTTGATTGTTGATTTAATTTTAAATATGGCGGTGTTTCTTGAATCGAGTGACATTGAGGAAGTCGTGCAGCAGAAACGCGTCTGTCCGATTAGAATTCGTGTGGCTAATAACATTTATTAATTTACTTCGCCAGTGTGCGCCTTGATCTGTGACCGCAGAGGGAAGGTCACTTTTGGGATAATAATCGCGTTTCACCAACGCGGAGGATTGCACCCGTGTCGAGGGGAGCGGCAGTCGGTGAACGAACAGGAAATGTATATATATATATATATATATATATATATATGTGTGTGTGTATATATACATGTGTACACATACATTTATATTCACATAATATTTATATATACTTATATAGATATATATATATGTGTGTGTGTATAATATATATCTGTGTGTGCTTACTTAAAAATGAGGATATATTGCATAATATATATCAGTGACAGTGTTTAGAAATGTATGATTTTATTTAAATGAATTGTATTTAAGTTAATTAGCAGTTTCATGCACATATAACTTGATGAGTGAACGTGCTGTAGATTTTTATTTTATTAGATGTAGGTCTATAAGAAATATTTTACCTGAATGTTCATAAATTATCATTTTAAAAAATTGCTGTTTGAAAGACCAATAACATTCCCTATATTTTTCCATAAGGCGATCTCACCCACAGTGGCTGAGAACTCTGCCCACATGTGCAAAGTTACTAGTACTAAATTTAAACTCAGCGCTACTGATTTGAAGGGGTTTTGACATACAGATCTACACCTAGATGTAACTCTATGCTTGGAAATGATGAACGCCACAAACCATGGAGAGTTACACCTAGGTGTAGCAGTATATATACACACATATGAGTAAATATACACATGTGTTTTTGTCTTTGTGAATATGCTCCAAATATTCACAGCTCCTGTTCTTCTTTTAATATTCTATTGATATTGGTGTTTTTTTGCACATGGGCATTTTATTGTGTGTTCTCTACTTTTGATACTGCTTGAATTTACCAAGTGGTTTTCTGGGAGATATTTCATCTCTGCCACCCATTTTGTATCATGAGAATACTACTCTCAACAGGGGTCATAGATCTTTTAACTGGAGCTAAAGAGCAATTTACTATCCCAGTAAGGCAGCTCACAGCTCAACAAATCCTACATTAACAAATGATACTGTGTATGCCTATATATAAAATGCATACATTTTTCAAATAAATTGATAAAATGAAAGGCAATGGCATGGTCATAAGTCATTTAGTCCCATTTTGTGGTCACTGTGAATTCTGTGAATTGATTTCATGCAACTAGAGTTAGGTATTTTAAGCATCCACAGCTAGGCATCCCTTTGTCTTCATTGGCAAAGCAATAATGGTTGGTTTGCCTTAGCCAAACTCAGTACTTAACCAATGGTAAATTGCACAATATACAAGTGTTCTGTGCATTATGAATAGGGCTCCCGGTTTTATGGTATTTATTTTTTTGACATTTCCGTCTGTATTTATCCATATTTATTTTTTGTCAACTTTATCTGTATTTATCCATATTTCTATGCGTTTTGTGAAAAAAATAAAGTTGAAACTGGTATATTTCTGCATTTATTTAACCAATAAATATGCAGTCACGCTTGAATGCCTGCCGGGTTTCAGTGATATGAACACCTGCAGAAGATAAATCAATGCACTTATATGAAAATATGCACATTTCAGTATCAGCCTTTTGCATATCTACTGCGGTTTAAGCCTCTTTACTAAAAGTCCTTTTTTTTAACCCTCTTACCTATCAATCCACACAGTTGGCCTAGCAGTCATGGCAAAGTGTACTTAGAATCACTCAAAAAGCACCCAATTTCCGTTTTTATCCACATTTAAAAATAAATACAGACAGGAAAATAAATGGTTATCTGTCTGTGTTTAAACATTGTGGTGTTGTTGTTTATTGGTGGGTTTGATGCATCACTCTTGTCTTAAGAAGCAGCATTCCACACTGATCCAGTGGCTAGAGGAAAGTGCATTCTTCTGATAGGCATTAGGTGCTGCTTTGAATGTTTGTTAGTTTTGACTCAACATTGGGTGATTTTCTGTGAAAAATCCATATATGTCTAATTGCAGGAATCCCATCACCTGTGGAATATAGAAACTGTCCTTATCACTGTCTTTATGAATCTGTATCTGAACTCCATTGATGAAAAGTGCACATTTTCTATCCATAATATAATTTTAGAATATGCTGAAATATGAACCTGCCGCCCACCACATAAGAAGGAATGTTTTGTAGCTATTATCACATGCCTAAATTGACAGTGCCTTAAGAAAACCTTCATGAACAGGTTTGGCCTACAGTCACTCTTGATGATAACTATCCTTTTTCCTTATAATTTCCGGATACCCATCAGTGGTTTGAGGCTATTTTGAATAGCTTGAGTAAAGGATAAAGCTTCGGGTGATGACACTCCAGTTTCTGAAGTTAGTCAAAGAAGCATGCTTTGCCACAATTGCTTCTCTTTTCTAGGGCAGTTTACTAGCACTTGCATGTGCAAATATACTTGATGCAGTGCATCTCCATGCTGAAAGACTAGGTTATGCTCTGAAATTCACCCAGTGTGTCTATCTATTTCTGCTTCTATTGTTAGCACCTCATAATGTTTATCTAGTGTACAGGATTAATTCCAGAAACTCCTTGTCTTTGTGCAGCGTGCTTCTGATACCCATCCTCTCCCCCATCATCTTCACCCTCTTCATGGGACCACCTGGATCCATACTCAAGAACAACGTCAACATTCACAAATATTCCAAGTACACTAACTCCACCTCAAAGGTTCATCAGTCCATGACATTCATTGATTCAAAATCTGCCTCAATAATCAATTACATTATGCCCAATCCAAAAAGACTGAATTTCCCAATTTTCGAACAGCTCCAAACAAAAACAAATTCAGACTTGGCTCTCTGATATAAATCTCAATGTTCCTATACCATGAAAATGAAGAGAGCATAGTACCAGATCTCTCTCCTGAAAAAGGTGAAAGCATTCCTTGTAGAAAGTGACTTTAAGACTACAATGCATCCCCTGGTCCTCTCCTGCCTAGCTAGAGTCAATGCTGTGTTCAATTGCGTCCATGGCACCACAATGATACACCTGAATGTCACCCTAAAGGCCTCAATAGATCTCCTCAGGATTTATCATCTTAAAATGAAAGAACTACATTGGTTCCCCCTCCAGGCTGCATTAACAACTGGAGCATCAAAACATCCCCTCTGCATAGCTGGAAGACTATAATTATTTGTTTGAGGCACCACATTATGGGAAGGTTGGGCCTTTTATTATCGTGTGCGCATGATATACAAATATAAAATATTTGAATTTGGAGCTAGGCCCAAACATCTCATTGCTGAATAGGACACGTTACAACGCACGCATTTACAGTGTGTGCCAATACAACACATTTTTTACAACGCAAAATCCATTACAACACATGTCATTACAATGCAAGCCATTACATTGCATTATCCATTACAATGCAAATTACTAGTCTAACTTCGCTGGGACGGTACTTTGGGGAATGCGTTGTAATGGCATGCATTGTAACACGTGCGTTGTAAACGATGTCTCCCCTCATTGCTGGGGAAACACACATTTCTGCCATAGGCTTTGATTATTTTCTAGATTTAAAATGATCCATACCATTGCCAGACCTTACCAGTACCCTGTGCCGGTGGTAGTTTGTCTTCATTGCTTGCATTTTACATCTGCAAAAACAACAGTTGATGGACAGAATGCAGAACAATGTCATACATTCACCCCAGTACAGAGATCTGGGCCTAAATCCATCGTTTTTTTGCTCACCATGCCATTCCAGTTTGAACCCAGCCATATGCAAATCAGTCTTGACCCTGTGCCCTATGGGAACAGTCCAGCCCGAACTGCCAGGCCAGGTCCTCCCTGAACTGGAAACAAGCATCCTAGGACCGATTTCGGGGTTTCACCCCTCTTCAGCCAGGATAGCTTGACTCCAGCGGCATGGAGAGCACGGGACCCACGTCTGGGCATACCCGTCCCACTCGGCATGACAAATGCAAAAACAACAATTGATGGACAGAATGCAGAACAATGTCATACATTCACCCCAGTACAGAGATCTGGGCCTAAATCCATCGTTTTTTTGCTCACCATGCCATTCCAGTTTGAACCCAGCCACATGCAAATCAGTTTTGACCCTGTGCCCTTTGGGAACAGTCCAGCCCGAACTGCCAGGCCAGGTCCTCCCTGAACTGGAAACAAGCATCATAGGACCGGTTTCGGGGTTTCACCCCTCTTCAGCCAGGATAGCTTGACTCCAGCGGCATGTAGAGCACGGGACCCACGTCTGGGCATACCCGTCCCACTCGGGGTGACAAATGCAAAAACAACAATTGATGGACAGAATGCAGAACAATGTCATACATTCACCCCAGTACAGAGATCTGGGCCTAAATCCATCGTTTTTTTGCTCACCATGCCCTTCCAGTTTGAACCCAGCCATATGCAAATCAGTCTTGACCCTGTGCCCTATGGGAACAGTCCAGCCCGAACTGCCAGGCCAGGTCCTCCCTGAACTGGAAACAAGCATCCTAGGACCGGTTTCGGGGTTTCACCCCTCTTCAGCCAGGATAGCTTGACTCCAGCAGCATGGAGAGCACGGGACCCACGTTTGGGCATATCCGTCCCACTCGGGGTGACAAATGCAAAAACAACAATTGATGGACAGAATGCAGAACAATGTCATACATTCACCCCAGTACAGAGATCTGGGCCTAAATCCATCGTGTTTTTGCTCCCCATGCCATTCCAGTTTGAACCCAGCCATATGCAAATCAGTCTTGAGCCTGTGCCCTATGGGAACAGTCCAGCCCAAACTGCCAGGCCAGGTCCTCCCTGAACTGGAAACAAGCATCCTAGGATCGGTTTCGGGGTTTCACCCCTCTTCAGCCAGGATAGCTTGACTCCAGCGGCATGGAGAGCACGGGACCCACGTCTGGGCACACCCGTCCCACTCGGAGTGACAAATGCAAAAACAACAATTGATGGACAGAATGCAGAACAATGTCATACATTCACCCCAGTACAGAGATCTGGGCCTAAATCCATCGTTTTTTTGCTCACCATGCCATTCCAGTTTGAACCCAGCCATATGCAAATCAGTCTTGACCCTGTGCCCTATGGGAACAGTCCAGCCTGAACTGCCAGGCCAGGTCCTCCCTGAACTGGAAACAAGCATCCTAGGACCGGTTTCGGGGTTTCACCCCTCTTCAGCCAGGATAGCTTGACTCCAGCGGCATGGAGAGCACGGGACCCACTTCTGGGCATACCCGTCCCACTCGGGGTGACAAATGCAAAAACAACAATTGATGGACAGAATGCAGAACAATGTCATACATTCACCCCAGTACAGAGATCTGGGCCTAAACCCATCGTTTTTTTGCTCACCATGCCATTCCAGTTTGAACCCAGCCATATGCAAATCAGTCTTGACCCTGTGCCCTATGGGAACAGTCCAGCCCGAACTGCCAGGCCAGGTCCTCCCTGAACTGGAAACAAGCATCCTAGGACTGGTTTCGCGGTTTCACCCCTCTTCAGCCAGGATAGCTTGACTCCAGCGGCATGGAGAGCACGGGACCCACGTCTGGGCATACCCGTCCCACTCGGGGTGACAAATGCAAAAACAACAATTGATGGACAGAATGCAGAACAATGTCATACATTCACCCCAGTACAGAGATCTGGGCCTAAATCCATCGTTTTTGCTCACCATGCCATTCCAGTTTGAACCCAGCCATATGCAAATCAGTCTTGACCCTGTGCCCTATGGGAACAGTCCAGCCCGAACTGCCAGGCCAGGTCCTCCCTGAACTGGAAACAAGCATCCTAGGACCGGTTTCGGGGTTTCACCCCTCTTCAGCCAGGATAGCTTGACTCCAGCGGCATGTAGAGCACAGGACCCACGTCTGGGCATACCCGTCCCACTCGGGGTGACAAATGCAAAAACAACAATAGATGGAAAGAATGCAGAACAATGTCATACATTCACCCCAGTACAGAGATCTGGGCCTAAATCCATCGTTTTTTTGCTCACCATGCCATTCCAGTTTGAACCCAGCCATATGCAAATCAGTCTTGACCCTGTATCCTATGGGAACAGTCCAGCCCGAACTGCCAGGCCAGATCCTCCCTGAACTGGAAACAAGCATCCTAGGACCGGTTTCGGTGTTTCACCCCTCCTCAGCCAGGATAGCTTTACTCCAGCTGCATGGAGAGCACGGGACCCACGTCTGGGCATACCCGTCCCACTCGGGGTGACAAATGCAAAAACAACAATTGATGGACAGAATGCAGAACAATGTCATACATTCACCCCAGTACAGAGATCTGGGCCTAAATCCATCGTGTTTTTGCTCACCATGCCTTTCCAGTTTGAACCCAGCCATATGCAAATCAGTCTTGACCCTGTGCCCTATGGGAACAGTCCAGCCCGAACCTCCAGGCCAGGTCCTCCCTGAACTGGAAACAAGCATCCTAGGACCGGTTTCGGGGTTTCACCCCTCTTCAGCCATGATAGCTTGACTCCAGCGGCATGGAGAGCACGGGACCCACATCTGGGCATACCCGTCCCACTCGGGGTGACAAATGCAAAAACAACAATTGATGGACAGAATGCAGAACAATGTCATACATTCACCCCAGTACAGAGATCTGGGCCTAAATCCATCGTTTTTTTGCTTACCATGCCATTCCAGTTTGAACCCAGCCATATGCAAATCAGTCTTGACCCTGTGCCCTATGGGAACAGTGCAGCTCGAACTGCCAGGCCAGGTCCTTTCTGAACTGGAAACAAGCATCCTAGGACCGGTTTTGGGTTTCACCCCTCTTCAGCCAGGATAGCTTGACTCCAGCGGCATGGAGAGCACGGGACCCACGTCTGGGCATACCCGTCCCACTCGGGGTGACAAATGCAAAAACAACAATTGATGGACAGAATGAGGAACAATGTCATACATTCACCCCAGTACAGAGATCTGGGCCTAAATCCATCGTTTTTTTGCTCACCATGCCATTCCAGTTTGAACCCAGCCATATGCAAATCAGTCTTGACCCTGTGCCCTATGGGAACAGTCCAGCCCGAACTGCCACGCCAGGTCTTCCCTGAACTGGAAACAAGCATCCTAGGACCGTTTTCGGGGTTTCACCCCTCTTCAGCCAGGATAGCTTGACTCCAGCGGCATGGAGAGCACAGGACCCACGTCTGGGCATACCCGTCCCACTCGGGGTGACAAATGCAAAAACAACAATTGATGGACAGAATGCAGAACAATGTCATACATTCACCCCAGTACAGAGATCTGGGCCTAAATCCATCGTTTTTGCTCACCATGCCATTCCAGTTTGAACCCAGCCATATGCAAATCAGTCTTGACCCTGTGCCCTATGGGAACAGTCCAGCTCGAACTGCCAGGCCAGGTCCTCCCTGAACTGGAAACAAGCATCCTAGGACCGGTTTCGTGGTTTCACCCCTCTTCAGCCAGGATAGCTTGACTCCAGCGGCATGGAGAGCACGGGACCCACGTCTGGGCATACCCGTCCCACTCGGGGTGACAAATGCAAAAACAACAATTGATGGACAGAATGCAGAACAATGTCATACATTCACCCCGGTACAGAGATCTGGGCCTAAATCCATCGTTTTTTTGCTCACCATGCCATTCCAGTTTGAACCCAGCCATATGCAAATCAGTCTTGACCCTGTGCCCTATGGGAACAGTCCAGCCCGAACTGCCAGGCCAGGTCCTTCCTGAACTGGAAACAAGCATCCTAGGACCGGTTTCAGGGTTTCACCCCTCTTCAGCCAGGATAGCTTGACTCCAGCGGCATGGAGAGCACAGGACCCACATCTGGGCATACCCGTCCCACTCGGGGTGACAAATGCAAAAACAACAATTGATGGACAGAATGCAGAACAATGTCATACATTCACCCCAGTACAGAGATCTGGGCCTAAATCCATCGTTTTTTTGCTCACCATGCCATTCCAGTTTGAACCCAGCCATATGCAAATCAGTCTTGACCCTGTGCCCTATGGGAACAGTCCAGCCCGAACTGCCAGGCCAGGTCCTCCCTGAACTGGAAACAAGCATCCTAGGACCGGTTTCGGGGTTTCACCCCTCTTCAGCCAGGATAGCTTGACTCCAGCGGCATGGAGAGCACGGGACCCACGTCTGGGCATATGGCCAGGTCTAAACTGGGGTGGCATGGTGAGCAAAAGATTGATGGATTTAACCCAGATCTCTTGACTGGGGGTGAATGTTTTGATTTGTTCTGCATTCCGTCCATCAATTGTGTGTCTTTTGCATTTTACAGCTGGCACACATTCTTAAATGATAACTTTATTTTCAGATCACACACCTAAATAAATTTCCACTGATCCTTTATTGAAGACATCAAGAGAAAAGCTGTGGAGTCTATAACCAACAGAGCACTTCCTCCCCCTACACAATATGTTCCCCTGCAAATCTCTCTTGCAGTCTCACAGGGATGATGGCAATGTCTGTACATCTAGATGCTACTTTGGGCTCCTGAAAGCAGTCCTTCATTTGGCTAATCATTTAATCACATTAATGCAACACAAATGGCTCTTAGATAACCAAATACTTTACATAGCTTTGGAATCATAAGTTCAACTGCAAGCAAATTACTATTTTCTTAAATGTTCATAATGTAGCCTTAGAGGTATTCCAAACTTTAAGAGAACATAAACCCTCCAAGCACTTCATAAGATTACTGGGGATCCTTGTTTGCGGCACATCTTTGAAGTTTAGAAGTTGAAATGCATTGCAAAAATATTTAATTTTTCAGCTCTTTTATTACAATTTATAGGGTATAATAGTTCTCGTGTTCAGTGGAATTGAGTTTCATACTGTGGTGTAGATTCCAGAGAGTGTTTTCTGCAGTGAGTGAGGTTGCTTCTAGAATGGGGTTTCAATGAGAATAGTGTCATGGCTTCTCAAATGCTGCAGACCTCCTGCAATCTGAATTTTCTGAGACAAGTAATTTGGAGCCCTTGCTCCCCTCCCCTGTTTGAAAGTCCTCATGCTTGGAGCTGCTTGCGGATTCGACTCACCTGGGCAGAACAGCTGAGTAGCCCGCAGCCCACAGCCCACAGCTTGCCTGCCGCCTCGACTACAAACTCGCCGCCAGTTGACGGCTATCGCCATCAGCAGCGGAGGTTCGCAGCACATCAGCACAGGCCAGGAAACAACGAGGTAATCGCTGGAGCAAACGTCGGAGGGGCCATCTGCAAGAGCCTCGACTCCGCCCCCGCCAACCCGACCGACCAACTAATTCAGTGTTAACTCAGTGAAAACAGACTGGGTCGGTCGTCGCGGGTGTGGTGTGGTGTGGCCCCTCGCCTGCTCCCCGTCTTTTTTCTTTCCTGACTGCCTCAAGCAGATTTTGCATTGTCCTTGCCACAGTTCCGCCTTGATTGTGTCGACTCGGTGCATTGACAGATTGCTCACCCTTCCTCCCCTCCAACAGCAAGGGCCCACAGCTTGGATCAGAGGAGGCCCTGAGGAGCAGAGGAGCACAAGAGCCTCAGAGGTCATAGCTATATAGTCCTCACTCTCTACACTGTGACACGACACAACCAGGATTGGTCTCCACCTGCTGCCTGCCTGCTTTGTTCTGGAAATTGCAGTTTGGGAAATCGCTGAAGGACCCTGTAGGGGGAGCTAAGCTGGGGAGTATTGCTGCATAGTGGGCAGATTAAACAGGGTCATATCAGGCCAAATTAGGCTGCTTTATTGTCCTCGCCCGAGGCCCAGATCCCACAGAGAAACCGCTACCTCCACAGAGCGGCCAAGGGTCCCAACCATGAAACAACTAGGATGGCTTATCCTTTCCTCCAAGGATGGAAATCATCGCACAGAGTATTTCATCAACGACGAGTCAATGCCTTTGAAAAATGGAAGGGTCAAAAATCTAAGACGCACAGTTTCTAGACAAAAAATATCCAAAGTAACTGACGTGCTGATGACAACTCAAGACGGTCCATGCACATCCCTTTCTTTTGGTACAGTGTCCAACCTCAGCCTCAACCAGACAAACCAGAAAAACCAATCGATTTTGGGGACTCCGGTAGCTATCAAGCCCACCAAAGACGCAGACTGCGCAACCCCACAAACATTAAACCCCACATACGCATCTATAGTAAGGGCTCGTATGGATAGCAAAAGGGCAAGTCATGTTAGCAGTGGAAGCCCTTCAGAAATGAAAAAAATCTCAATAAAGGATTTCTTTAAAAAAAAATCTTCTCAGTCACCCCACCTTGTTACCTTAGATTCAATTAAGAAAAAAGAACCTAACGGAGGCACAGTATCCACCCCTGCCCCCACGGTGGACATAATATCGCTCATAACCCCGTCCCCCAGAACAAATAGTAAGAATAATCTGGTGCAACCACATTTATTAAATAGCACTGTAATCAACATATCCTCTGGAAGCCCCCCGGAGAGTATGCTGGCAGACATTGTTTTAACAACGAGCACGACAGAGAACGACCTAGGAGTTGAAAAGGGCACTTGCCTTTCATCCCTTAAGGATTGCCTGGGGAAGGCACCACCTCATTTTAAACCAAATTGCATAACTACGGCTGCACAGATTCACAGTCCTGGGGAAATAGGAGCAGGAGGCATAGGACAACAGGGCACAGCAGGCCATAGCCCCAGGCCAACCGACCAAGTAGCCTATGAAATTTTTAGAGGCGGCCAAAGGGGATCTAACACTGGTCAGGATTTGCCCGGGGCTCCCTCTCGAGCCATGGACAAAGACATAATGAACTCCACAGAGACCGGGCAAGTACCTGAGCAGCATGACCTCCATCCCTCAGCGGTCCATAGTTCCACGTTATGTTCGAGTATCATGGAAAGCCTAATATTATCTGCCTCCAAAAAGGTCACTAAAAAGATCACAAATAATATTGAACAAGCAAATACAGCGAAGGCCCTGACATGGCAATCCGATAAATTGGAATTGCAACTTGACTTAATCCAAACTCTGGCCATCTCTATATTAAAGATTGAGGAAAAAGTCAGCTCCCTGCAAGAGAGGCAAAAAAACGCTGAAGGCAAAGAAGGCAAAGAAATTTCCTGTGCATTGTGCTCCTGCCATCAGATCGCTGAGAAATGATGCACCTTGCCAGACGCATTGAATTTAATATTAACTGACATAAAGTTGGCCCTGCAGCAACAATTAAGTAGCACATCTAGCAGGTCGGTCCAAAAACCAATGGACAAAGAGTCTGGTTGCAACGTTGAAAGAGTGACTACTCCATTGGAGATAGCCGACATGGGATCCTCACAGCCGGGTGTGAAGCTACCTAGGCTAGATCTTGTAAAACCTCCATCATGTGCCTTGGAAGGAAACTACAACCACGGGGTGGCCCTACCCCCCATAGCCCACAAACTGGGCTTAGAAGCGAAGGATAAAAAATTGCCAGGTCTTCAACACATAAAAATTTCAACTGACGAGAACAAACGGCCTGTCGCTCTATCTAAAAGGGCAAAAAAAAGACAAAAGAAGGCCAGAAACAAAGCAGAGACAGAACGTTTCTCAAACCAGCTCCTATCCCAGCCAATAAAACCAGATAATAATTTGACCAAAGTATACCCACTGTTCAAAGGTTGTGGAACCATGAAAACTGTATTACGATCCGCTCAACCACCCGCTTTTTTACCCCAGGCAACTCTGGCCTTGCCTTTGTCATTATCTAAATCAAATACAGAACCTAACAAGGCACAAATCCCAGCAACACAACGCCAGGAATACGCCTGCTGGGGTTTCAATCTCTAATTACGCAAGACCAGAAGGAAGTTCCGCCCAGTAACAGCGGGAATATGATAAAAGATCCAGAAGTAGGACAACTGCTGGCACCCTTATCCGAACATACTGACACATTTGTCCATTCCTCATCCAAGAAAAACCTAGGCTCCACTACTGATCAAAGTCCCCTATTCCGACACTTAGAGGCTACCAATCACGTGCAGAGGGCGCAGCAATGTTCAGGACGGGTGGTGTCTTCAGTCCCGCAAGAAGTCTTCTTATCCGCGATAGGCATACCAAAAAGAGCTTAGGGGAGGAACGACCGACTAACCTGGCCTTAAATCCACACTACCCTTCAGAAGGGAGGCGTGACGTACTGAATTGATCCAACATACTAAGGTTACTTCAGGCCTTCCCCATTCAGTCAAAGATAACGTCAGAGGATATATTGAGCGTGGAATTTAAAATCATCCCAGAGTGCCGTAACGGGAGGGAAGCCACATTTGTAACATTAAAAACAACTTCACTGGCAGAAGATATATTAGATCGTAAGGCCATTCTTGAGGAATGGGGTATAGGAATTTCAAAAATTTAAGCGCCGAAATATCCAGCACCTCTAAGAAAGCTACCCGATCCAGTCAACTCAAAAGTCCACCCCTACAGTATATTAAGGGGGACCGGGCTCCCGCTTCATCAACCACAGATAGACAATATAAATATATCTTGTACTTACTCATCAACAAGGGGCACGATCAGGAAAATAGTAACAGGACAAACTGGGGGAGAGATCAACCTGCCTGGAAACGTGTGCCCTACATCTTGTCCAGCGAAGGTTCAGCCTATTCCTAGGAGTATGAAGCGCCCGCTAGAGCCACAACAATTTATATCCCTTCTGTCGTGGAACGTAGCTGGGCTCCCAAGACTTTTAAGCTCAAACACAGCAAAATCACTGCTAATGGCATCCGACGTTCTCTGTCTCCAAGAAACATGGGCATTAATTCCACTAAAATCGCCCGCTTCCAAGGGGTCCACCACATAGCAAGGAAAAAAAATATCTTTGGGAGGCCCTCCGGAGGCCTGTCAATATACCTCAATTTGAGCATGAAAATAAAAACTCATCTAATTCCAACTCAAGATGAGATGCTTCAAGCGCTTGTTCTGGAGAGCATCAAGACATCTGCGTCCCGACTTAAGATCCTCCTGATCAACGTCTACTATAACAGCTTTGGCTCGGCACGAGCAACAAGACTGGGCGAGCTGAGTGACACTCTGGATCAAATCCTTTGCGACCATGTTAATCACGATATAATAATTTGTGGTGACTTTAATCTGAGACATCTAGGATCATTTAACACCGTCTGTCCACCTCTAAATCCCTTACGCATTCAAATAAATAATATCTTAATTAAACATGGTCTACAATCCACACAGATTTCAGCTAACAATTCCGAACCATCAACTCAGCTCTTGAAAACCTTCAGGGGAATAAGCACCATCGACTACGTCTTCGTCTCGGGAAAACTCATGAACCACCTTGTGAGCTCTAAAGTGCATCCCTCAAATGACAGTGACCACCTTCCTCTTTGCACAATTTTTAATATTAATCTACCTAAACGCAAAGGCCACAAGGTTCTGGGTACTTCTTGCAACGACGAAACAGTACATCTAACTCGGAGAATAAAATGGGGCCAAGTCAACCTACGGAACTTAGGGCCATATGTAGGTGGGCTAATACCGGTCGGTAACGGCCGAAAATCGGTAAATTTCCCGTTACCGACCGGTATTTAGCCCTTTGCGATGTAGGAGGCCGGATTTAAGGAGTCGGTAATTTACCGATTCGTTATTTTAAGGAATCAGTAAATTACCGATTTCTTAAATCCTATGTAGGGAGCACTCAAGTGAGTGCATTTTTGGTTTAAGGATTCGTTATTTACCACCAACTACAAGTTGGTGGTAAATACCGAATACCTTTTAAAAAGCAATTTTGTGCTTTTTTAAAAGTGCCATGTGGCAGACATACATGCCCTTAGGGCATGTATGTGCGCCACATGTGCACACATGCACGATTCAGGTGTGCAACAGGGTGTCAATTTGACACCCTGCCACCCTTGAATATGCTCCCCTATTACCGATTCGGTATTTACCGAATCGGTAATAGTGAATGGCTTCCCATTCATTCCTATGGGCCTCCAGGCCCATAGGAATGAATGGGAAGGTATTCCTTATTACCGATTCGGTAAATACCGAATAGGTAATAACGAATATTACAGAATCGGTAAAATTTACCGAATGTTTACCTACATTCTATTTACCGATTCTTAAATACCGAATCGGTAAAATTCGGTATTTAGGAATCGGTAAATAGAAATTACCTACATATGGCCCTTAGTATCATGGAAAGCTGCTACAGGACAGTCTCTGCAGGCCCAAAGTGGTGAATTTCTATTAACCCACTGGGCTGGCATACCCAGGGGCATCCATGAATCATTGAATCCCCACACAGGCCCCGGGCGACACCAGTTAAAATCCCTTAATAAAAATCAAGCTATTCTGAGTAGCTTACGGTACATTCGAAAGTTGACGAGGGCATGCAAGAAAACCCGGAACGAACAAGCCAAAGCTGATTTGATATTGGATCTCCAAGGTGCTAGAAAACAACACAAGCAACTGATATGGCAGGAAAAAAACCAGCAGAGGGAAAAGGAATGGCTTTATGTACATTCAATCATGAGCAAGCATAATCAGGCTGACCTATGGAGGTACATCAAGAATAAAACAAACCAGGAAGTAGTAAGGAGCAACTCCATCACCGAAGCCATGTGGTCCTCGCATGTAAAAAAGCTTTACGTAGTCGACCAACCAGGAGTCTTTCCTCTTGATCATTCAGAACTCGCTGATGATTTAAAAGGCCTTGTCTCCACATTTACAATCAACAGTATTCGAAAAGCACTAAGTAAAACAAGATCTTCAGGTGCACCTCGCCCAAATGGTCTCCTGGCCCAGTTGTTTGAAGAAGACTTGGCATTATGGCCCGCAATACTCTCCTCACTGTTTACAACTTGCGCCAAATTCCACCAAGTGCCTGACAGCTGGAAAAGTTCAATATTGTATCTAATTTTTAAAAAGGGCGACAGACAAAACCCCACCAACTATCGGCTGATAGCCCTACTGGACATTGAGGCCAAGAACTACGCAGCTGCACTCTTAAAAGATCTAGAGACCGGGGCAACAACAAATGCTATAATTCCTTTCTGCCAAACTGGCTTCAGATCCAACTCCTCCACACTGGATAACATAATTACTCTATCTTATCTTGCCCACCAGGCAAAAAGCAAGAAGACAACAGCTCTCTACGCATGCTTTGTGGATTATTCATCTGCATTCGATCTGGTGTACAGAGGTATTTTATGGAGAAAACTCAAGATGTGGGGTATTCCTAGTGGTCTTCTTAATGCCATCATATCATTATACACATCAACCTGGGTGAGGGTCAAATTGTCAGATACAGCGCTAACCACGAAGATCGACACCAATCAAGGGCTAAAACAAGGATGTGTCCTTGCTCCAATGTTGTTCAATTTATATACAGCGGACATGTCCCGGGAACTTAACAATGCTAACTTAATCCCTCCAAAAATAGGCAATACTAAGATCACAATATTGCAATACGCGGATGACATTGTCCTGCTAGACAACTCTAAAATAGGACTCCAGAGAGCATTAAATTCTCTTCATTTATATAATAGAGCAAACAAGATGATAGTAAACGAATCCAAAACAAAGGTGTTATCATTCGGAAGGACGCTAAAACAAACAAGCAATAACTGGTCTCTGGGCCCCTTAAAAATCTCAGGAGCTAAAATTTATAACTATCTGGGCACATGGTTTTCTGCAAACGGCGCACCTTCAACACACAAGCGCCTCTTAAAGGATAAGGCAGCATTAATAACCACCAGACTTTGCCAGCTACACACAGCCCTTGAAAGCCCCTCCTCAGCCCCAATCAGAAAAGTGCTCAGGGCCGTACTACCTTCTGCACTTACATACAGCAGCGAGGCCTTTCCGGGTCAACTCATCAAAACCATCGAAAAATGACACCTAAAAATTTACAAAAGAGTGTTTAAATTGCCCCATTACATCAGGGGACCCCTGGTGAGACTTGAATTTGGCCTGGAGGGCATCGCATGGTCTAGCATGGGGTCTTTTTTAAAATACTTTTATAGATGCACAACGGCGTTGCCAGGTACCTTGAAATTTATTTTGCAAGACATATTCAAATACAAAAACAACCCATGGTCCACCAATTTAACGATGGCAGCAGCAACTCTACAAATCGATTTGACTGTTTTAAACACCTCCTCAATTACGTACACCACAGTAAAAAGTCAAATGAAAAAACAAACTAAATTACTCTCGAAGACCACGGACTTGCAAAATATTAAGTCCACACCGTCATTAAGGGCACTTGCAGCATCATACAACAACGACAGCCAAGTGGGACTTCAGGCACAACCTTACCTCAATTGTTCAATAGGCAAAGTTTGCCTGAGCCAGATCTTGGCAGCAAGGATGCTGGCACTACATATCAAAGACTTTAACCCCAACTGGCCACTGCTTTCTAAAATAGTCAAGTGTAGACTTTGCGGCTACAAATAGGCAACTTTTCTGCATCTTCTTTGTAGCTGCCCGACATTGCTCGACTTCCGGCGATCCTTATTAAAGCCATTATTTTTAAGTCACGGTATAAGAACATGTAATCATGCAATGAACTGGATTTTTAGCACAATGGTTCCTTTCGAATTGGCAAGGATAGGCAAATTCTTTAAAGCTGTGCAGGACCTTCTTAATGATTCACAACAAAGTACTGAGAAGATTGTGAATTAATAACCCTCAGTTTCTGCACCACAGGCATTAGGCATTGTAGAACTGGTTCACTTTGTAATTGAGTATTAATATCTGTTAAGCATTTTCTCCATTCTTGTGGTGGATTTTAAGTTATTTTTATCTTTCTTATAAAAAAATGTTTTAAATTGGTTCAAGTATAACATATTGCGAACAGTTAATTAATTTTAATGCCACTTGTTTACCCTGAGTTTTATTTCTCGGGCACAATGTGCCAGTTATCTTATAGGGTCTTGCAAGCAACCATTACTCTTTTTTTTTTTTTAACACTATGCTTTCTTTCTAAAATGTCTTATATTGTCATGGTTTTAAGTAATCTCAACAATAAACTTTGATTGACTTGACTTGTAATTTGGAATTCTTACAGGAAGTGCCTAATGATTTATCCAGGTAAGTGTGGATGTGATTTCAATGTAGAAGGAAGCCATATGATAGATATTAGACCGTGTGAAATGTGGTTAATTTGTTTTGGACCTGGTGACCACTCTGAAAGCTGCACGCAAGGCTGTTTTGAGTGGCAAGGTATATTTTGGAGGAATCCTACCTGCATGGAGTTCCTGTAAGCTGTTTCTGAGAAAACTGCAGCCTGCCCAAATTGTTAACAATGATGACCTTGTACACATTGTTTGATGCCTCATAGAATATTGAGTTGAAGTTGCGTTCAATTGGTGAATTTGTTTATGTGCCGCTTAAGTTTACCGTGTTTGTGTTTGTGCATTCTACAATATTCAGATTGCCATCCATTATTGACATTTCTTTCAGCCAGAACATTGCTGGTGTGAGGGTGGTGAGAGGAAAGGTGTGCATACATTCTATGTTAATATGGCTTTTAGTTTTAGAGGTGGTATGTCATCCCGGATTGAATCACACTGAGGATTTGTGACCACTGGTCATCATCTTGTGGCAATGATATTTTCAATTAAAGCTGAGGGCCATTTGCATTGAAATGTTACTTGATTTCTTTTGAGTTAGCATGGAACTGAGAGATTCCATATAAGGTGACTGATTATGAGTTTGTTTCAGTGGAACTCCCATATGGAATCTAGTTCTACCAGATCATGACTGGACTGTTGTTCCTGCACCAATATTTACTGGGCTGCAGGAACACTGGACTACATTTTACCAGCTGGGAATTCAGACTGGTAAGCAGCCAGTCCTCTACTCCCATTCCTGCCTGACTCTTTTCTATAAGAATGAAGAGCAGAGAATGCTCTCTCCTGCCAGAACAATTCCTCTGCTTCCATAGACAGCACTTCTAAGCCTCCCATATCAAACCCTGCCCTCACAGAAGCCCCTGCTCTCAATTATTACCTCTCTTCAAGTAGGTGGTAAAGGCAGTAATAAATCCTATGGAATAGATAATACTGTGCTGTATAATGAAAGTAATGCCATGTCCCCATAATGAGTCTCCTTCAGATGGATTTAACTAAAAGTTCAGTACTGGCTGGGTGTGACCAGAAGATAGCAATAATTAGGAATGTGGAGTTTGCACCCACCAAAATGGGCAACTTGAAATTGGAACTTTAACTTTGAATAGTTTGGGGAGGGGTTGAGATCTGTGATACCACGTTATTGACCCGCACTATGTGGGATTTCAAATTTGTGAATTTGATTCATTGACCACGTTTTCCAAGATTGAGGAGAGCCAGTTTAGTACCATGCCAGATAAACTTGTCTTTGAGTATCACGCAGAATGTAAATTTTATCAATGTAGCAGTAACTCTGCTCCATGCTTCTCCGAAGACAGACTTCTGATCGTCTAGTAGGCATTTCTCTTTTGTTTCTTCACACTGCTTTCTGATACTTTGTCCAGGATCAACAGATTGGTAACTGGGTGAAAACTGTTAAGGTTTAACAGTTTTACCCACTGTGTATTTAGAACTTGGCCTAACATTAGACGATTCCCTTTTTACCATACTTAAGGATCCCTCACTGAAAAAGTAATACTGGTCATGCACTGCAAACTCTACTGCTGTAATATATATCCTATTATGCATAACAGCACTTCTATCAATTGGAAGACGGTAGGAAACACATGCTAAATGATTCCCTTTGGACAATGTTATGTTCAAAGCAGTTACATCACTGTTAAGTAAAAACTGGAGTATGAAACACTTCTCTAAATTATCCACACTATAGGCAAATGTGCAGTATCTACTTGAGACTACTGTATATAAAAACAGTGAACCATGTAACCTAACCTTTGTTCTAATCTGAAATGTAAGCACCTGCTATAGTTTGTGTCTATAAAGAAGGGTGACAGACATATGTTTACTGCGCAGCTGCCTCCTTTGTAGGTCTGTGAAGGTCTGAAGTATAGCACGCCACTGAGGGAGACTGAGAGGTCCATTGTATGTGGTTGATGTAGTAACTGATTTTTTAAATAGAAACACATGCATACATTCTCTCACTCTCACGCTTGGCACAGAGCTACCATTTGTGACGCCAGTCACACTGGGGTGCACTGCACCAGAGAGCCAGCTCCACCCATTGTGGAAATCAATGTTTGCATCAGTTTGGGGCTGGCTCCAGGTGGGTTTGTGGGTAAACGTTGTACACAGAGAGGGGCAGCAAATTAGACTACCTATTGGGTGGTCCACATTCCATGCCCCCCTATGAAAGGTTACCCCTAGAGAGATCTTGCTCCACTCTCTAAATGTCAAACAGTCAACCTGTGCATCAAAACATGCTCCCATTCAAGTGTAGTAAGCATTTACAGCCTTTTCCTGCAAACTAGGCCCTCACTGGCGCAACAGACCTCCATTATTCAATGAGCATAAACCATGGGGCAGGGGTTGATTAGAAAAAAAGTTGGCCCGGGGATTCAGCTGCACTGCCTGCCTCTGCAACATGAAACTGCTACCCAGGGATTGGAGAAGCCCAGTGAACCAACCAATGAAAAGCTGCAATGATTTTTATTGTTAATTTCCTGGTGTATTCCTTCATGGTGCAAAAATGAGATTATCTCTTGGATGGTTTGCAGTTTCCTCTCTCTGTCAGGATATGTAACATACTTTCACGTTTACTAATGGGAACATTTTATTTATTTATTTAAAAGGTTTTATATAGCGCTGGCTAGACCCGAGGGTATCAGAGCGCTTTACAATGGTTAGGTGAGAAAAACAATTGCAACATAACATTTGTACAAAAAGGTAAAATGCAGGACAGTAAGAACAGTATGCATAGGACAATTATAACATGGGCAAGAAAATAAGAAATAAAATTAGGCCGTAACAAGTATTGGATGGTTAAGCTAGCGTGGGAGGTCAGGGATGGGGGGGGGGGGAATATGGAAGAAGGAGGGAACTGAGGAAGGTGATGGGAGAGGTGATAGCATGCAGGAGTAGACAGTAATTATAAGAGAACTGGAGGGGGGAGGTTAGAAGTATATGAAAAAATAAGAAGAGGCAGGAACATAGTACAGTAAGGAGCAGGTTGAGACACACTGCTAGGCGGCAAGGATTAAGGACCCCAGTATTTGTTGAGAAGGTGCAGCTTGAGGTCTTTTTTGAAGCTGAGGTAGGAGGGGTTGCAACGTAGATCTTTAGAGAGTGAGTTCCAGATAATAGGCGCTTTTCCGGAGAAGGAGCGTGATTGAGTAGATTTCTTGTTTAACAAAGGAGGAACTAGTATGAGAGCATTGGTGCTCCTCATTTCTCTAGAGCAGCCCACTTTGTGGAGTTTATCTGAGAGATGGGGTGTGATGATGCAAGGCTTTATGCGTAATGCAAGCGGTTTTGTAGGTGGATCTGCCTTCGATGGGAAGCCATTTGAGACCTTTGAGGATGGGGGAGATGTGGTCAAACCGTCTACAATCAGAAATAAGCCTGGCCGAGAGGTTGAGGACTGATTTGATTAGGGCTAAGTGGACCTTCGGTGTTCCAGAGAGAACGGCATTGCCATAGTCCTATTTAGACAGTACCAGTGATTGAACAGCTAATTTAAAGTCATCAGCGAGAATGAAGGGTTTAATTTTCTTGAGGTGATGAAGAGTGTAGAGAGCTCCGAATTTTTTATGTGGGGAGTAAGGCTGAGGTTCTGATCAATGTTAATTCCGAGGGATTTAACTGAGTTAGAAGTGGAAAGAGAGCAGTTGAGCGCTTTAAGGTCAGAGATCCAGTGATGAATGGGGAGCCGGTTGTTTTTAGGAGCGAAGAGTAGTCAGTCAAATAACTTTATTCGATTCGAATGAATCATAAAAGTTTACAAAAAGATCATACATTCATTTTAAAATTCATAAAGTTTAAAAGACAGTGCACAAGAATTAATTCCAGGTTAAGCAGATTCGATGAAACTATTCACAATTCACAGAAGGGTCATACATTCATTTTAAAATACATAAAATTTAAAAAAAACGGTGCACAAGAGTTAATTCCAGGTTAAGCAAATTCGATACAACTATTCACAATTCATAGCGTTTCCTAATTAAGAAAACGATTTTAATAAAACTAAGCACAGAGCTGCAAATAGTAACAGTTGATAGCGGCCTCAGATAGTTAAAACCCTCTTTATAAGAACAGGGACGAATATCCCTCAAAATGGGCTTAATAAAACAGGCTCTTGGGTCTTTATAGAGTGTGCAAAAGAGCATAAGGTGCATTGCGCTCTGCTGGGCTACGTTATTACATGGACAGGGGGTAAGTCTCTCACACCATCCCCCCTGTTTCGGAAAAGCCACAAGAAAGTGCAATGTGTTTAAACGAAATCTAGTAATTAGGAAACATGAGTAAACCTGGGTGGTAAAAGACAAATGAAATTGTTGCTGATTTAATAAAGCATGATCCACTGTGTTACTGCCCTGGTTAGACAAGCTTAAAAACGTATAATACGCATTTTTAATAACCATCTTCACATTGGGTTGAATAGATTCCGGGTTTTTATAAAAATCTTCAAGGCCTATCTTATAAAAAGTTTCCTTAACATAACGAAGCCAGGGGACCGCCATTGCATTGCCAAGATTCATACAATCCCTTAAAATGCCTCTTGAGAATAGTAAATCCCCCATAGAAGCAAGGGAGCAATATGAATTCTGTCAGTTACATATTCTAAGCCCACTTCAGAATGACAGAATGAAGTAGAGGAACTACTGGGGATAAGTAAAAGTCATTTTAAAAATGTATTCTCTAATATTTGAATCTGTGTTCTTCTGTGGTATCCCCATACTCCCGCACCATAGGTGGCCACTGACAGACATTTAGATTTATACAATGTTTTCAATTCAGCTATCGGCTTATGACCAAGTTTGCTGGCAAAGCGAAAAAGCCCCTCTATAGTTCTACTAGTTTGTTGGAGCCTAGTCATGATCAAGTGGTCCCAGCTCAGTTTATTATTAAAAAGATTCCCCAAGTAGGTGAAATTTGGCACTTTGTCAATAACTGTATCATTTACTATATATTTGCATGTTTTAGTTTTGGTTGGGCCACAGGTCATAATAAAAGATTTACTAAAATTAACCTTAAGGCCCAGTCCTGTCATAAACTCATTAAATGCATTCAGACATTTTTGTAAGCTGTTAGCTGTTAAAGTCATCAGGACTGTATCGTCCGTGTAGGACAATAAAGGTACCCGTTTACCTTCTATTCTTGGGAAATCCAATTGTTGTTGTAACAAAAAGTGCTCTAAACCATTTGTATATACTAAAAATAAGAAGGGGGCCAATATACAACCCTGGCGCACTTCCTCAGTTGGGCCGAGCGAAGAGTATGATTTCCGTTTTTTTAGGGTTGAGTTTAAGGTGATTGTGATGGAACCAGTGTAGAATCTTAGTCAGGGCACCATTGAGGTGTAGAATGTCAGCTTGAGATTTGATCTTATAGTAAGGTTGGGTATCATCAGCATAGAGGTGGAAGTTGATTCCTGCTTTCTTAAGAATGAGGGTGAGGGGTTCCATGAAGACGTTGAATAGAGAAGGTGAGAGAATAGAACCCTGAGGAACACCCAAGGAGACAGGAATAGATTTAGAGAGGCAATTACTGATTTTAATTTGTTGGGTTCTGTGCTGAAGGAATGAGGTGAACCATTTGAGGACAGGACCATTGAAGCCGAAACGATCTTTGAGGGTATTGAGTAAGGCGGAGTGGTTAACAGTATCAAAAGCAGCAGAGAGGTCAAGGAGAATGAGAAGGGAGGCCTCCCCCTTGTCCAGGGATTGGTGGATGTCATCAATAATGTTGAGCATAGCAGTTTCAGTACTGCAGCCCTTTCTAAAGCCTGACTGGAATGTGTCCAAAAGGTTTAAAAAGTCAATGTGCTTGTCCAATTGGAGCAAGGTGCATTTTTCGAGGGCCTTAGATAGAAGCGGAAGATTAGAGATAGGTCGCAAATTGTTGAAGTCGTTGGGGTCGGCTGTACTGTTTTTGAGGGTGGGGTTGATTTGGCCAAGCTGGAGGGAAACCGGGACACAACCCGTGGCCAAGGAGGAGTTGATGATGGTGGTCCAATATGGTGCAATGATGTGTTTTAAGTCTTGAACAAGTTTAGCGGGAAGAGGGTCCATGGTCTGAGAGGAGGGTTTAAGCTTGGTGATGATGTTGAAGACTTCAAGCTCTGTAACTGGGCGGAAGTTAAGCCAAGAAGCATTATTTTTTAGCTGGGGGTTGGTGAAGAAGTGTTCAGGAGGGGCGACAGCGAGTGGGAGATGAGCAGAGTCAGGGGGGGCGAGGGTGTGAAAGGAGACTTGGAGGGGAGGTCATAGAGGGGTGATGAGCAATGTGGAGGGGGGGTTAAGCTTAAGGATTGATCGATCTTAGAGATTTTTTCGGAAAAGAAGTTCACAATTTCTTCACATCTTTCGATAGAGGCCATCAATTTGGGGGGGGCCGAAGCTGTTTGATTTTTGATGATGCTAAATAGTTCCCTGGGTCTATTTTTAGCCCGGTCGAGTTGTGCGCGGAGGAAGGAGGCCTTCTCATTAAGGATGTGCTTTTTGTAATTAGCCCTTGCGGCTCTGAGGAGAGCAAGATTTGAGGGGGAAGGGTGTTGCCTCCACATGCGTTCAGTCAGCCTAAGCGAGCGTCTCTCATTGTTGAGTTCAGCATTAAACCAGGATCTGGAGGGGTTGTTTTTTTGCAGTTTTAGTTTGGCTGGGGCGATTTGGTCAAGGACCTCGATGATGGATTTGTTGTAGTGTTCAGTGAGGTCATTTGCATTTTGTGAGGGAGGTGTAAGTTGAAGTTTTGCTTTAATCTTAGTCTCCAGCTCGCCTGGAGGAATAAGGTGAAGATTTCTGGTTAATTTCCTATGTTTGATGTTTTTAGGGGAAGGGGGAGGCACGGCGCAATTAATGGTGAAGAGGATAAGGTGGTGGTCAGACCAGTCAATGGGGACAATGTGGGAAAGGGAAGCCAGTTCTTTGCTAGTGATGATAGCGTCGAGAGTAGCCCCTTTGGAATGTGTTGGCGAATGGCAGAGTTGGTTCAGGTCATTAATGTCGAGTAGATCATTGAGGATGTTAACCGAGGGATCATCCTTTTTATTCCAGTGAATATTAAAGTCTCCGAGGAAGAGGTTTTTGGAGTTGGAGATCGAGGACAGGGAAAGAAGGTCCGACAATTCCTCCACAAAGGGCAAAGGATCGCCAGGTGGATGATAGATGTTATGCAACCGAATAGGGGGGGAACCATGAACTTTAAGTTCCGCTCCGATGTATTCAAACGTAGCATGATCAGGGTTCTGAACAAGGGAGAGTTGAAGTTCATCTTTATAGATAATGGCTAGACCTCCTCCAATTTTGACAGGTCTGTCTTTTTTGAGGATGGAGTAACCCGGGGGATAGAGCAGGTCAAGAATAGGTGAAGAGTGAGCTTTGAGCCAGGTTTACGTAAGAAAAGCAATGTCAAAGGCTTCACTAAGGATGGTTTCCGAGATTTCTGTTGCATGTTGTATAGCCGATCGACAGTTGACCAGCATGCAGTTGAGGGGTTTAGGGTTGTTTTTAGGGGGGGAGCAAGAGTGGATAGTGGTGAGTTGTGGAGGAAGTCTAGGCGAGCCTGGAGGGGCAGGGATACAGCTTCTCCCCAGGATCACCGGAAGAGTGGAGTGAAGAGTAGGAGAGTCAGTAGTCATGTCAATAGGGGGGTAGGTATTATTTAAGTCCAGGAGGTCCAGGGAGGGGAGATCGCTCGAGGCTTGAGATGGTCTAAGAGAACAGTTACCAGGAGGTGGTCCACCTGAAGAAATTCTGCAAGGGGTAGTACTCCCTTGTTGAGGGAATGTAGTGTTAGTTTGTACAGAGCTCATGGTATAGGTATGATTGGCGAGATTAGATGAAAGTTCCAACGTCAGGATTGAGAGGTGGAGTTCTATGTTGAGAAGTGATTGAGTGAAAAGCGAGGAAGGCAAGGAGGAAAGGAGGTCGGGGGGAGAAGGGCATGTTCCAAATTAGATGGGGAGAGAGGACTAGGAAATGGACGAGGAGGAAACCCAGGCGGTGGGTAGTGAGGGGTGTTCCGGATGCTAGACTGATGGAGAATTGTAGTGTGAGAGCCAGCATACCCAGTGGCCAGATGGGTGCTATGAGATGAGGGGGCATGGGGCGAGTGAGATGGAGTGCCATCTAGTCTATGGGGTGGGGGTCATTTAGATTGAAAGAGATTGGTGAATTAAAGGAGCAGTAGGGGGATCAGTGTGAGGGGGCGCAGTGTGTAGGGGGGTCGTTATAGGGGGATCAGTGTGAGGGGCCTGGGAGGAATGGGTGGGAGGAAGGGGGTGATTAGGATTGAGTAGGAAAGAGCCAAGAGGAGGGGAGAGGGTATGGGTGGCCAAGTGGGATGAAGGAATATCAGGAGAGGGAGGGGGAACAGACGAGGCGAGGGGAGAGAGGGTTTGGGTGGCTAAGTATGAAGTGGAAATGTAAAGCGAAGGAGAGGATGCTAAGGGGGCGGAAGGATCAAAACTCTGGTATATTACCTGCAATTCTCCCACTATCCCATGTAAAGATGGACATGCCCCAGCAAGAATTATCTAGTGTCTGCTTGGTCCCACCGAATTCCATTTTACAACATCTTGCAAAATTTTGATTGTCCAGTTGAGCTATTTCCCCAGTCCCAAAAGTATGGAAACTATATTCAAGCAAATCAATGTGTTTAAAAAATAATGTATGTGATGGTAGACACAAATGCTGCTGCCTAAGAGTGAAAGAATCTATTTTATATCAGTAACTCACCTTCAATTGTCCTTATCTGACACTATGTCTATCATGTCTATGATAAAGCTTTGTATTTCAAGTATAGATGTGACAAAAAGCTCTTGATCTGCTAGCTCATGTGTCTGCAGTTAAATTTCTTTCATATGGTAATAAACTAGGATTAGCGTTTGACATTGAATATTAGAAAGGAGTAAAAAGTATGGGCAAATGTCCATTTATGTAGTTAAACAGAAATCCAACACATATATTTAAGCTTCCTTTCAAATTTGTTATCTGAACTGCACCCCATAGGGTTGCCGTATTTTTGTCTTTAAGGAATAGAGTGCTAAGTATAGTGTCAATGACTTGCAGGGAAAATAAGTTTTCCAGTCATGCTCAGAAAGATTGCAAGCACATGTAACTCACCTTGAGTACTAAAGGAGAAAGAGTACATCTGTTCGAATTTCCTGCCGAAGTCATCCTACATAGGGCCATATGAACAATGATAACAGAACTTTGTCCTGCTAATTTTTGGAATACACGCACATAAAAGCGGCTGCATTATCACAATGGGGTGACTTTGATAAAACGTATCCAACGATGCTGGAAAAAAAGGAAAAGGGGAAATAAAATGTGCAGATAACAAGTGATTGAAAAGGAACAAGCAGGTCTTAGTATCAGAATGGCTTAGTTAGTTAAACCCATGCTGTTGATACAGGTGGATAAAGCCAGTACCAATAAATTGTATAATAATAAAACCTGCAAAAAATACACATGCATAGGGATCGTTCCATCAGGAAAGTTGCTAATTTGGCTAGCATGCTGACCATTTTTGCACAGTTAGGCTTTGTGAACCCTTCATAAACCCCTGTGTGTGCAGGATTTGGAATTCCAAATTGGTTGGTATTTACCGCATCTGATAAGTACTGGATGTGTTAAATATCTCACCCTTTGGTAAATTTTGGCAGGTCAAACCATAACATGCCAATTTTGGTGCGGTAAGCACAGAAATCCACATGTTATTCCCCAAAAAGTTGTGCTAGATGTTAGTTATTGTACCCCATAAATAATAAACCTCAGAGTATTGCTTTTTATTCAGTGTTATAAATAGCACCTTCATGGGACAAACTCGGAATCAGGGCTTTAGAGTCTACCATGCAGTTGTATAAGAGACCATGCTAAGTACATATATTTGTATTCAAAGTATAGGAAAAAGAGACACAAATTAGATGTGCTGCACCTGAACAAGAACATGCACAATTTATCAGCCCTCAATGCCTTGAACAGTCTCTGTGGCTAGAAGAATCTTTTTCAACCTCTCTTCAATGCCCACCCAAAATTACACAGAACTGACCTTGTCTTCCTTCATTCAAAACTCAGTCTTTATTGCCAAAGAATGGCTCTCAGATTCAGGTCAGTGTATGCTAGCTCTTATTCTATATCTCACATTCCTTGTGCCACACGGTTCTGAAAATTGCAACATTACCACCCTCTTCATGATTATGCCCAGCTATGCTCTGCACACCAATCTTACATCACATCTCAAAACACCAGGCATCTCACAAGTAAGCACCTATAGAACTACGTAAAACCACATCCGTTCAATTATGACCTTCAAAGAGTGACCAGGAACCTGGTGGGTATAAGAAGGGCTCAAGGAACTCACTCAGGGCATGAAGTGCTATCTAAATGAAAGTGATGCAAACTGGGTGGACACTTAATCATCCAGCTATACATTGTTTTAGATATTGCAGGGGGTACAAACAGAATGCAAATACCAGTGCAATACAAACAGTATAATAGAAGTTAGTAGCTTCCTATCACACATGTATTATTTAATGACCAGCAAGAGTACCAATAGCCTCTTTTTCTACTTGCCTTATTTGGTCCCACCTCTCTATTACCTGGCAGCACACCAATAGCATGTTTTATGCCTCACCATCTTCAACACTGCACAACAAGAGGCAGGTGTTAGATCTGCCATCCTTAGCGTGGCCTTACCTTAGACTTTCTGCCTCCACGTCTTGCTGATTCTTTTTTTTGGCCTAAGGACTCTGAGCACTTTTCCACTGCTAACCAGTGCTAACGTGGATGTGCTTCTCCCCTAAACATGATGACATTGGTGTGTACCTGATCGGCATATTTGATGGACGGTAAGTCCCTTGTAATGTGGTATGCCATATACCCCGGGGCCTGTACTTGAAATTCTACTAGTGGGCCAGTAGCACTAATTGTGCTACCCACAGAAGTAGCCTTTCAAACCTGTCTTAGGCCTACCACCACAGTGCTTGTACGGGTAATTTACAGCCACTTTGACTTGGCATTTAAAACTACTTGCCAATCCTTAAATTCCCTGTTAGAAATGGGGGTTTCTAGTTGGCAGAGGTGTGCACTTTTGTCCAAATAGGGACCCTTTCTTCTAAGCAGGGTAAGGGAAATACACACTTTAGATAACCCCTGCTCACCCCCTTGGTATCTTGGCATGAGCAGACAGGCTTATCCCAAAGGCAATTTGAAAAGTATTTGTACACAAAACACACAGTAATACAGTGATAAAACCACAAATGGACACCACATCAATTTAGAAAAATAAAGTATCTTTATCTGAAATCAACAAGACCAAAACTACAAAAATCCAACATACAGGTAATAAAATATGACTTTAGAACAGTTATTGCAAAAATAAAGCTTGTAGAAAACAAATAGCTCCACCTGGGGCTATTGTGACATTGTGACAGTTATAAATCCAAAGTACGGCAACGACCGCTCAGAGCGTGGCATCGGGCATGGATTCACACGGACCCCCAAACAAATCGTACCTTGGAAACAAAGTCTATGATGATGCACAGCATCGTGGAGGTGAGGCGTCGGTGCAGAGGTCCCTGGCTGCCACGGGGGAGGCGAGGCGTTGTTTCCGTGAGGAGACAACGTGTCGAATCCAGGACAGGAGAAGTTGGTTGCGTCAGCAGTAAGGTGTGGGTTCGGTGACCATGCGAAGTTATCAAGTTCGGGAGTCACCCTCGGCAGTTATCGGTGCCGCAATAACAGGATGCAGGCGCTGGCATCAGGAAATGCCGATAACTGCAGGCATCAGCAGGCGTCGAAGGCCGTCGGAGCTGCGGTGCAGGCCGGGTGGTGCACTTCATGAACGGTGCCCCAAGCCTCGGTGCAGGTTTCAGCATCACAGCGGCATTACTGACAGCATAGGAGACAGGTTTTCTCACTTCTGTTTCTTCCAGCTCCCAACAGCAGGAACAACCTCCAGAGGCCCAAAACTAGAATAGGTACCTCCTGGCAGGTCAGAACTCTCAGCAATAGAGTTCAGGGGAGCTGAGGGTGAAGTCCTTGTGTCCCTGAGACTTCAGAACAGGAGGCCAGCACACACAAGCCCATGGAGATTCTTTTTCAAGCAAGTTCACAGCAAAGTTCCAGTCTTTGTCCTTTCCTTGGCAGAAGCAGCAACAGCAGGCCAACCCCACACAGCACACAGCAAAGGGGCAGTACTCCTCCTCACAGCTCACCAGCTCTTCTCCTTGGCAAAGGTTCCTCTTGAGTCCAGAAGTGATCCAAAGTTGTGGGGTATAAGGTCCACTACTTATACCCCATTTTGTCTTTGTTCTCTTTGTGCAAGGGTCTCTGAGCCCAGTCCAAACCAGTTCTGTCCTCACTGGTGCAGTATCACCACAGGGGGTGGAGACCGCAATAAGCAAGGGAGACAGGCCCTATTCAGATGCAAGGATAACTCCTCCCACTACTCTAAATGCAGCCAAGCCCCATTCAGCTCATCTCTGTGTCATCCAGGAAGGGCCAGACACACCACAGCCTCCCCATTGGCTGTCTACCATGAATGCACATCCCCAGCCCCTGTCACTCCAAAACCAGACAGTCAATCCACAAACAGGCAGATGCACACAGAGGGCCTGATTCACAGAACTAACTTACGTCAAAAACGTAAAGTTAGTACTTTTTGGTATTCACAGAATACGCTTACTCATTTTGGTATTCACAGAATGAACTTACTCATTTCGGTATTCACAGAAGTTAGTAGTCCTAACTTTAGGACTCCTAAATGCCTTCTGTGAATACCGAAAGTCTTAAAGTTAGGATTTTTCTCAGTTTAGGAGTAGTAAAGTTAGGACTCCTAACTTTAGGACTCCTAAATGCCTTCTGTGAATACCGAAAGTCTTAAAGTTAGGATTTTTCTCAGTTTAGGGGTAGTAAAGTTAGGAATCCTAACTTTACTACTCCTAAACTGAGAAAAATCCTAACTTTAAGACTTTCGGTATTCACAGAAGGCATTTAGGAGTCCTAAAGTTAGGACTACTAACTTCTGTGAATACCGAAATGAGTAAGTTCATTCTGTGAATACCAAAATGAGTAAGTGTATTCTGTGAATACCAAAAAGTACTAACTTTACGTTTTTGACGTAAGTTAGTTCTGTGAATCAGGCCCAACGTGGTTAAACAAGAAAATGCCTACTTTTTAAAAGTGGCATTTTCAAACACACAATTTAAAAACTCTTTACTAAAAGTTCAGCGAGCCTAAACTTTATTCTTCTATCTTGTCCCAATGGGAAGTTATACTTGTAAGATGTTACAAAGTATCCCCCATTCTATCCTATGGGACAGATTTCAATAGTGAACAACGAAATTGGCAGTATTTCACTATCAGGACATGTCACACACACCAGTACATGTCCTACCTTTCACATACACTGCACCCTGCCGATGGGGGTACCGTGGGCCTACCATAGGGGTGCTTTACATGTACGAAAAGGGAAGGTTAGGGCTTCTCATGTGGGTGCACTTGCAAGGTCGACATGGCAGTTTAAAGCTGCGTGCAGACACTGCAGTGGCAGGTCTGATATACCTTTTCAGGGCTACGCATATGGGTGGTACATTCAGTGCTGCAGGCCCACTAGTAGCATTTGATTTACAGGCCCTGGCACACTCAGTGCTCTCTACTAGGGACTTACCAGTAAATCAAATATGCCAATCAGGGAGAGCCAATTGTAATCACAATTTACACTGGGAGCACTTGCACTTTGACACTGATCAGCAGTGGCAAAGTGCCCAAAGCAACTAAGCCAACAAAAACGAAATTCAGCACAGCATCAAAAATACAGGAGGTAGAGGCAAAAAGTCTGGGGAAACCATGCCAAAGATGCCAAGTCTAACACATGTCCCCTCCAGCTGAAAGGTGGGGAGAACTACCCACCCTCTTGGGAGTTCTCATCACTAAGGCGGAAGAATCTGGACAGCCCATCAGCATTGGCGTGTTCTGTACCAGGGCGGTGTTCCACCGTAAAGTCCATTCCCTGTAGGGAGATGGACCACCTCAACAGTTTTGGGTTCTCACCCCTCATTTGCATCAGCCATCTGAGGGAACTGTGGTCTGTCTGAACCAGGAAGTGAGTCCCAAACAAGTAGTGTCTCCGCTTCTTCAGCGCCCAGACCACAGCAAAAGATTCTCTCTCAATTGCACTCAACCTCTGTTCCCTGGGAAGTAGCCTCCTTCTAATGAAAGCTATGGGTTGGTCAAGCCCTTTTCATTAAACTGTGAGAGTACTACTCCCAAACCATGCTCTGAAGCATCTGTCTGCACAACAAACTCTTGGGAGAAGTTGGGTGCCTTGGCAGATTTCAGGGCATCAAAAGCGGTCTGACAGTCATCGGTCCAGATCACTTTCCTTGGCTGCTTCCTTGAAGTCATCTCTGTCAAGGGGACAACAATGGTGCCATACCCCTTAACAAACCATCTGTAGTAACCAGTGAGACCTAAAAAGGCTCTCACCTCTGTCTGGGTGTTGGGGACTCACAGGCCAGAATGGTGTTGATCTTAGGCTGTAGGGGCGCCACCTCGCTGCTTCCAACCTGGTGCCCTAAGTACACCACCAATCCCTGCCCTATGTGGCACTTACTCGCCTTCATAGTGAGGCCTGCCTTCTGCAGGACCTTCAACACTTCACACAGGAGTTGCAAGTGTTCCTCCCAGTTGGAGCTGAACACAGCAATGTCACCCAGGTAGGTGGTGCCGAATTCCTCCAGCCCAGACAGTACTTCGTTGACTATTCTCTGGAATGTGGCGGGGCGTTCTTCAACCCAAAGGACATGACACAGAACTGGTAGTGCCCCTCTGGAGTTGAAAATGCAGACCTCTCTCTTGCCCCATCTGTCAAGGCAATCTGCCTGTACCCAGACGTTAGATCAAACATACTGAGGTACCGGGCAGCTCCCAACCGATCAATAAGCTCATCAGCTCTGGGGATGGGGTGCACGTCAGTCCTGGTGATGGCATTGAGCCCACGGTCGTCCACACAGAACCGGAGTTCAGGAGTGGCACCGGGTGCAGCAGCTTTTAGAACCAAGACCACTGGGCTATTCAAGGGGCTGCTGGAGGGCTCTATCACCCCTAACACCAACATCTTGGAAACCTCTTCCTTAATGCTGGGCCTGACTTTGTCAGTTACTCTGTAAATCTTGTGTTTTACAGGTAAACTGTCCCCAGTATCCACATCATGGACATAACCAGTTGGTGATTCCTAGAGTCAGGGAGAACAGGTAGGGGAACTGTCTCAGCACCTGGCGACAGTCCCTCTGCTACTCTGGGGTTAGGGTGGGAGAGAGGTTCACCCCATCCAATGACCCGTCATGTTCCTTGGCAGACAGGAGGTCAGGAAGAGGCTCACTATCCTCTTACATTCCATCTTCTGTAGCCCAGAGCATTGTTACTTCAGACCTCTCAAATTGAGGTTTGAGGCGGGTCACGTGCAGGACCCTCAAAGGGTTCCCGGGAGTCTGCAAGTTAACCAAATAGTATAATAAACAAATGGTCACAGTAGCAACATTTTTTGAAAACAAAAAGAAATAAAGAGCAGCATTCACACTACCACTGTAGGTTGATCTGCACTGAATGCAATTTTATTTTTCTGCACAAATTCACTTTTGGTTTGGCAACGCAGTTGCTCACCCATCTCCAATCAATCAAATCACTTATTGAGAAAGGTGCTCTAGTGCTGGGGAAAAGAACAGGGTTTGAAGGGTCAGAGTGATTGTGTGAGGAAGGACAAGGGAAAGGTGGTGTGATATATATACAACAAATTCACATAGTGAGACCAATCCTGGCCTGACATAGGTCAAATGTTCCAATTATATCACATAGCATAACAAGGACATTGATAGAGGTTCTCAGTTGTCGGGGCTTGTGTGGTAGTAGTTGTCAACGTTTCGACCCCTGGGGAGATCAAGGTGAATCCGGCCTTAGAATGGGGTCTTCATCAGGACTGCGTAACAAAGGAGCACCTAATTGTTCGTCAGCTCATGAATTGTGGCTGGGCAGTCAAAGGAAATGGGCTCAAACGAGCATGCACTAAGGTAATCAACTACGGGTCAGGAGACTCCACGCGATATAGAAATGAATCTTGAGACATGACCTGCCAGCTCAGATTCTGCTGGGGGAAAGCATCATATTGATTTGCAAGTAGGGCTGTACCCAGCTCCTGGCCCATCCAGGCACACCTAATCATTCTATTGTGTGGCTGTCTGGGAGAAATAAACAAATCCCAAATGCAAACTACACCTAGTCATGTGACCCAGAAACATGCTGCAGGCACCAAATAGCTAGGTCAGGAAAATGCCAAGTTTCAAAAAGGGGATTTTTTTTACATTTTAACTTTACATCTGACTTTACCATTAAAAAGGATTTTAATTACAATTTCGCAAACACCAATCATGAAATATTCACCTGTTCTGAAACAAAAGTTTGTACTTTACTAAATGTAGTAAAGAACCCCTAATTGTATCCTGTGTGAGAGGTAGGCCTCACAGTAGTGAAAATGAATTTAGGAGTTTTCACTACCAGGACATGTAAAAATTAAAAGTACATGTCCAACCTTTTAACTTTAATGTACCCCGCCCTTTGGGCTACCTAGGGCCTACATTAGGGGTGACTTCTATGTAATGAATGGTTTAAGGCTTGGCAAGGGGGTTATTTGGTCAAGTCAAGTTCGCAGTTTATAACTCCTTCAGGCAGTCTATAATATATTAAGGCTGCAATGGCAGACAACCTGGGACATGTTTTTAAGGGGCTGCTTAAATGCGTGGCACAATAAGTGTTGCAGGTCCACTAGTAGCATTCAAATTACTGGCCCTGGGTATAGGGTAGAAAACATTATTAGGGGCTTTTAAGTAAATCAAAAGTGCCAATCAGATACAGGCCAATTTTACCAGGTTTTAGGGAGTGAGTACAAGCACTTTAGGCCAAAAAACTAATTTAGCAAAATGTTAGGGTGATGGCAGGGTGAAAGCAAACTTTTGGGGGAATACAACCCTAAGGCAGAGAGGTCTAACAGTTACTAAGATTGAAGGTAAAATGTAAAACGTCCACCAGGACGAACCTGGTCCCTGTATTTGCCCCACGTTCCATGGTGGTCTGCCTTAACTTTTGACTTGGTCCCAGTCTAGGTTGAATAGATAACCGCGGTTAGCGCTGTCTGTTTTTTGGCACTATTTTTAATTCATATATTTAAAAATAACATCTCTGATTCTACTTATTTGATTTTTCTCATTTTGGTGTAATTTTATTTATTAAAACTTACTTTATTTTTCAAAATTGATTTGGCATTTTTCGTGTGTTGTTTTTACTTCATTACTGTTTTGAGTGCTGCATAAATGCTTTACACAACACCTCTAAGTTAAGCCTTATTGCTCAGTGCCAAGCTACCAGAGAGTTAAGCACCAGTTTATAAGTGTCTTTTGTGGTTCAGTCTATCAAGGATTGTGGTCATTATTTGAAGTGGATTATCACTCGTTTTAAATAATACCCCAATTACTTACAGCTACCCTACTACATCAGACTATCTAAATGTTTGACAGCATTCAAGCTTTTATATGTGTTACTATTAAGCTTCAATGAGGGTAAACCCTAAATGTCAGTGCCTTAGATGAGACAGATACATTTCTCAGTTAAAGTTTTAATGCAAAACTTTCCTTCTGAAAAGTTCCTATTTTATAATTGTGCAGTTTTTGCAGATTTCATTTTACCAGATTTTGAATGTCCTTTCAAGTAGGAGGATGTAGTATTGAAGCGCATCCGATGCCAATATGCCTCTGGCATGACATTTATAGGCAAATTCGTGGGTGTATGCTGGGAGATGATCGAAATATACAAGATATAAATCTATTGTAAATAAATGCTGAGCTGGTTTGAAGTCTGCCCTCAGACGAGAGATCAGAAACAGATTGTACAGCATGCCCATTTCCCAAACCATACATACTGTAAGCCAGAGAGGCCTTACATTTCTGTAAGCATTTTCTATTTCATTTTTGATTGTCTATTTAAAGATTACAATTTGTTTGGCAGTGAGAGTGAAGGTTAGCCTTGTTTCATGTCATAAAGGTCAAACTACTTTTCCTAGAGCTTGACCTATTCCGCCAGCCAGTGCAACTGCTGATGAAAATAATGCATTGCATGAATTACATGCTTTATTTGCAAAGCTTTTGACCTTTTCGATGTCTTCTTTTCTTAATGACTACAGCAGCATATACGATATTACATTAAGTACTAAGTAATCTGAAGGGTACAGAGGGGAATATCAGTATGCTAAAAGTAAGTTATCGCTCTTCCTTAACTTACCTATTCTTGTCAATCTCCCTCTACATATTGCCAGTTGAAGGTCAGGCAGCTGTGCCAGGGCAGCTTTCAAGACAACAACACAGTCTATTTGCATCCAATTTTGCAAATGCAAATAACATTATTCACAATTATGTTTTTTTTTATTTTTTTTATTTTTTTTTATTTGCTACAGCTAATGAAATAATGGGTAAAGTTTGAAGCAAGTGAAACTCCCATTAGTAGGTGCAATAAGAAGCTAGAAAGGTTGTTTTCTTCAAGAGACAGAAAAGGGCAGAGTCAGGCCTTTGCTTCAGCAGGTCTGAATCATGCCTACTGCAGCAGGTAAAGCTGATGGAGCAACACAGTACAACATGGGGCGGGGCTTGGCTGGGGCTTTAAACACCCCTTCCATCCTTTGACGGACACCCTTGATCGCCCTCGAACCCACAATTATGTTTCTTACAGAAAGTTTTGTGCCTATATTTGAAACTTCACTATGGAATTCACATCCATTATGAGACAAATATTAATCTACACACAGAACCCATTAAATCCAGGCATGTCTGGGTGGACTAAGCAGGCATTTACATATAGAAATCAGAGAAGTATGCACGTTTGGATCATGCTTTCACATGCATATTAATCCTAAACCGTTTAGAGATAATTAGCATGCTAAGCAGTGTGGCTACTGTATAATGAGGAAGTGATTTTGCTTTGGACAGTGTGATATATACAGTTAGCGAATGATATATTTAACCTAATCCTATACTTTGTCATGGCTGAATATTCGGGATAGTTTTAACCCCAGACAAGCAATTAACTGCAAGCAGGCTGGGCAAGAAAAAATAATAATTCAAAATAAATCATCGACAGATCTTTCCTTCTCTCCTAGTCGCTCATCTTTAGAAATTAATTGAAATTGTGTTAAAAACTATTTGAAGGAAAAGCTGCTCTTTAATAGAAAAGTAGTAATCTTGCCTTCTGAAATCATGGCTAAAATTAGACCACATTTGTGCAGGCTCTGACTATATTATATTGTCACTGTAATACATATTCTGGAAGGCTATTTCAGTTTTAGGACTTGCATAATGGAGTATTTTGTGGCAAGCATCAACATTGAGTTGAAGAAATGTCTTCAACTTAGATGAGTAACATTCAAATGGAGCCCATATTACCAAAGGAGACACTATAATTTTGATATTGGTCCAAATTACATAAATGTTTAGAATGAATATACCATTCCTTTTGCCTTTTTTTAAAAACATAACTAACTTTGAATAAAACAGTGTTGTTTATAACACTGGTATGATAACACATATGGTAAGAGTTTAGTTTTAGATAATTTGAGTAAATATAATGTATAAAGAGAATCAATGAAGCAAATAGCTATATTCCCTCTTGTACTCCGGAATGTACTGACGGGTGAACTCTTACCATTCTCCTGAGTATGTTTGTGCCTCTTCCATTTCAATGGTATGATATGATATCCATTCAGGATTAGTGATTTTCTCTGTATTATTTATGGTCAGACCCTGCACTCTCCAGCAGAGGTCAGTGGGTAGAGTGAGCACATTGGGATAGATTTACAAAAATAAAGTGCAGAGCAGCAACCAAAGTTACTGAGCTGCATTGCATTTGGGAGCGAAAGCAGTTCACTCATATTTACTAATAAAAATGGCCTGCTGCAGCTCTTTTATCCCATGCTGGCACACAAACAGGCTTTGCATCATAGTTCAATGTTGTTTGTGTGATGTCTAAGGTTTTGTAGTCAAAGGGTTCTCTCCAGGACCTAATACATTGCCTAGACAATTTTTAAAACATTTCACACATTGGATGCTTGATGTACAGAGCAGCACACTTGTATTGTGTGACATTTTAGGAGAAAAAATATTTCTCCAACTTCGCACCTGCCTCACGCAGGTGTTATTTTTTCCGGAAAGCCCAGTCTGACAATTTTAGTAAAGAGGGTTTTGCCTCCAAAACTACTGGTGAGTGACGTGGAATGCCCAATTACCACCCATGGAATGCCCTCCTGACACAAAGTACTACAAAGCAGTACTTGCACTAAAAATCACTTTTCCAGAGCAAAAAAACGTTTAGCCCTGGAATGCAAGTACCATATCAAGAATTTGCACTACTTTGCCTGACTGTGTGGTGTTAAACATTTTGTAGAAGTGAACAACTAAGGCAGGACCTCTGGAAGGATGAAGAAACTTTGGGCCTGGGTCTCGACTGTGCCCTTTGGTTTGGAACTTGCAGAGACTAAGAGAGTGAAACTATCTCATCAGATAATTTTAATACACTTAACAGTAAAATCTCATTTTCCAACTCAGACTTGTATTTTTTTCTAATGCACATTCAAAGAGATGTGTTGCACGCAAACCACAAGCCCAGATATAGTAGTGTACAAATAGCAAATATGATAATGTTCGTGAGAGGAGGAGCCTCAATCAAGGCTTTTATTTTTTAATTCTTCATGGCACAAAGTCATGGTTAATTTAGACACCCTTTGTTATATTTTTGCTATATCGTTTAGAATTTACCTACCATACACACTGTAACAAATGTAGTGAAATATGCATTGAAAATGTAATACAGTTATAATCCGACTCTGTTTTTTCGTTACTACTATGATACTAACCTTGCGCAACGTGCTTTTGTATCATTGCAAATACAAAATATTTATTATTCAACATATATTGACCAAATTATGTTCCAATTATGTACATCTTCAAATGTAATGGTAAAGAAATGTGGCTAATTAGACGAAGAACATTTCGCTATGCTCTCTTTGCATTAGTCTACATGGCAGAGCTAATTATAGAAGCCTTGAAATCAAAGTAAATGTATAGGCTGTTACCATCATTACCCTGGAACTCCTTGACAGTGTTCTATGCATGTTAGGTATTGCCACATGGTTGTTCACGTTTACGGTCCTGAAGTTATTGTGCAGAAAACCTTTCCTTAAGAAGTTTGTGATTACTTTCTGAAGGATCACAACAGTGACATGCCTGCCAGCCAGGAGGAGATGATACCTTTAACACACGCCTATGATTCTTCATCTGTACTTTATTATATGTAGCATCATTGCTATCATCACATTTCAAACACCAATAATGCTGCATTCTCTTCAGAATGTTATTGTTCTTACTGTTTCTAATATTTGAGTTTTCCGTTAAAAGAACCAGAACCAAATATGTCTGAATATTCTGAATAATAGCAAAATACATTTGACTGCTGGAGGATACATGGTCATATTTATTTGTAGGAACTATGTAAAACGTTTATTAAAGAAGAGAGAGGATTAAAAAAGCTCAATTAAGAAACATTGTGATAAGTCCCTTGCAGATACAAAACATGTATGTTCACAAACGCATGTCTAGTTTATATTGCTGTAAATAGCTCACAGCTGTTCTGCTAGCCAGTGTCCATTCCTGGCAGTGACAAACACATTTCTAATAGCAATTAGCAGCCATGCAATAAGTTAAGTGTTAGTATTATTTCATGATTCAGATTTCAAGTACAAATTAGCAGCAGTTTACTAAGTTTGACAGTCACATGCAATTACAGTTGTTACAGGTTTACAATTGCTTCAAGATACTATGTTGACAACATAAGTAAGGTATTTGTTTAAAGAGAGTTTACATGTTTGGATGATATATGTTAGAAGTATGCCTTAACAAATGTACTGAAATCTATGACGTTCAGGCAAAAAAATAATTTGTGAGATAAATTTAGTCTTTTGGCCTAGATGAGATGCATTGTGGCTGATCTTTAGAAGCAATACGGTGAATGTGCATATTTGTCGGAGGGCTCCAAGACGTTTTACCAAATGAGTGCATCCCAGTCACATTAGGCCTCACAAATATATTCATGGGTGCAGTTTGATCCTTACGGCATGAAGAATGTAGATAAATTGTGTCTCTTTCCTCTATGCTCAAGAACATTTGGATTAGTTGCAAATTCCCTCTTATCAAGAATCGAAGGTGCGATTGCTGATATATAATGTGTATCAAGATTTGCTCAAATGAGTAGACAAGCCATTTTAATATTAAGTAAAAACCATTAAATATCACTTCCCTTTGTAGAGGCTGGTTATAAGTTTTAACCCACTTCAGAATAATTCTTTTGGAAGGTGAGTTCCATGATTTATAAGCAGTATTTATTCATAAAATTGGATTACAGACAGCAGTGTTAATAATTCAGGTGGTAATGAATGTGCCATCATCTGTAATATTAAACTCTAAAGTAACCTAATGAACAAGAGTTACCAATGTCTAGTATTTTCTCCTTCTGGTAAATATGTTATCTGATTGTGTGTCTTTTAAGTGGTATGGCTTGTGGATACAAATAAAAAAAGAGGCAGCCAGGCTCAGAGAGGAAATCGTAGTGTGACCCTGAAAGTTTATGTGTTTATTCTGGCTTGACAGCAGTCTATTGCTATTAGTTTTGTGAGTCAATTTAATATGATAAGGAATTATATTTTTCAGACATTACACAACAGAATGCAGAAGATCCCAACCCCCACTTAATATTCTGTAATTTAGTTACTTTCTTTTGCAATCCTTCTTTCTTGTTTGTATGCTTTTGATACGACTGCAACTTCCCACTAAAAACCATTTGGCACATTCTGGTAGGAAACGAAATGAATTATATAACAATCTCTGAACTATGAAACTCTCTTCAAGGAAAACATTAGTACTAAAATACAGGGGGTTTACATGTGCAATGTTTTAAAAAGGTGATTTGTTTCATGAAGTGTTTTGGTGGGCTGGCATAATGATCATTTGATTAAACATCAGATACGTAAGGTTTGGGATAATAGATGGTCTTGGTTTCATTAGGTAGCACATTGATCATGTTCTGTCAGTTCCTTCACAATGTTGGTCAAATAGCATTTAAGTGGACTGATAACTGCACTCTGTGAAAAGTTTATATTCAGACTGTGATGGGTGGTGATTGTAAATAGTGATGGGGCAGAAATACAAACAAGGAGATTTGAACCTCTGGCCACACAGTCAAACACAGATCCCTTTCAAGAATTAATCATTAATATCATCTTTTGACCCCACCCAAACACATTCTTATTAAGGCTGGGCGTAGTTCGCGAAGTAGTGCTTCGCGAAGCTACGCAAAGTGCAGTTCGCACTACGCGAGCTTCGTGTAGCACTACGCGAACTGCGTAGTGCGTGTTCGCAATGATTGCACAGTGCCGGATGCTTGTCCGCACTGTGCAATCATTGAAAACGGCAACTTGCACAGTGCGAGCTGTCTTTTACTGCCGCTCGAGTAGATTTTTACTCGAGCGGCAGCTTTCTCAACGCGGACTGGTAGTTTCTCATCGCGAGCGGTCGCGAGCATACGCGACCACTCGCAATGAGAAACCTGACCTCCCGCGTTGAGAATCTCGCCGGGAGGTTTATTTTCCACGCTCGCGATCGGCAACTTGATGTTGCTGATCGCGAACGAGGAAAAAGTCTCGCCGGGATGTCATTTTGCTTGCTCGCGGTCGCCAACTTGATGTTGAGGACCGCGAGCAAGCAAAAAATGACCGCGGCACTACGCGTGTTTGCACTGTGCTACGTGCAATTCGCGTTGTGCGAAGTAGCGCAAACTTCGCAAACTACGTGAGCGTAGCGTAGTACTTCGCCCAGGGTTAATTCTTATTCACCCACACTCTCACTCATTTCAGTTCACCTTACTCACCTCTTCATTATTGTCTTTTTATTTATCAGGAGGGTTTATTGAGGGCTTCAGGGTACTCTGACACACTTTCATCCTGCCACCTTTACCTTCACACATTTCCCTATCCATTACTTTCATTCACTTACTAATCCACCTGTATTCAACAATTCACTCACACTCACCCAGCCTTCATTCACCTACCCACTCACATTCACTATTGCATATTAAGCTATCCACCCAACTAATTTTCCCGGCCAATGTAACCAGTCTCATTGTTAGACACCCAAACGTTTTGCCTGTCTACCTCCTCTTTTTGTTTGCCTTATGACTGTGAGCACTTTGCCACTGCTAACCAGTGCAAAAGTGCATGTGCTTCTCCCCTAAACATTTTGACATTGGTGTATACCCAATTGGCATATTTAGTTTACTTATAAGTCCCTTGTAAAGTGGCATACCATATACCTGGGAACTGTAACCTAAATGCTACTAGTGGGCTTGCAGGACTGATTGTGCTACTAACACAAGTAGCCTTCCAAACCTGTCTCAGCTCTGCCATTGCAGGGCCTATGTGTGCAGCTTACTGCCACTTCGACTTGGCATTTGAAACTCCACGTCAAGCCTTAAACTCACCTTTTATTACAGATATGTCACCTCTCAGGTAGGCTCTAGGTAGCCCTAAAGGCAGGGTGCTGTGTAAGTGAAAGTTAGGACATGTACTATTACGTTTTACATGTCCTGGTAGTGACAAACAGCTCAATCTGTGTTTCAATACTGTGAGACCTATTCCTCTCATAGGCTAGCATTGGGAATTCCTTATAACACTTTTAGGCTGTAACTCCTGATTAGAAAGGAGAAGCATCATAATGTGTCATATCTTTAGAAATGGTAATTATAAATCCTCTTTACTGGTAAAGCTGGATTTAACATTACTATTTTAGAAATGCCACTATTAAAAAGTGATTTACAAATATTGAGACCGGGGTAAAAGAAATTGCACCTTTCACATATAGTGAATTCTTTCAAATGTAGTGCTTTGGTCAGGAGGACAATCTCCTAATCCTCCTAACAGGAGTATAACTCCAGACAATATTACACAAGAATGCCCAGCACATACAATTTCTCTCTTATAAATGTATATTCTTCAATATTTCAAATACATTTGTTGCACATTATTCATCCAAGATTCGTTTTATATTTTAAAAACATCTTTTATTGAAATCTTCATAAAATCAGACTTTCACTAGTAGCCAATGCGTTTCATCTATATTCAAGAGACTTCTTCAGGGCTTGATTAGTTGTTTTGATCATTTAACACTGGACATGTCAGTGTGTACGCATGCTCTAAGTTCCTTCTGTATTAGAGGGGATGCTCCAATGAAACTCTCTTTATCCTTTGTTATCGCTTCTGGTAATATGAGTCCCGATTTCATAAGATGTGTGTCTCAAGCATGAGTTGATATCCCCATAAGTTTAGGCCTATGTTGGCATCTCAATCTTCTTTATCGCAAATAGCAGGTCGTGTGTGACAATATCAAAAAGTACACATTTCTCTGCTGTTACTGCTTTGTGTGCCTTGCAGCCTGTCTCCAATACATGTCTTGGGTGGGAGACAGCTACACTTTGTGCATTCCCTCCAGTCAGCCACAAACACAGGAAGGATGGGTGTGACAGAGAACTCATCTGCATTCATTTGCATTCCGATATCTCTTCCTGGGCAGGAAGAGGGAGCTGACACTTACACCTGAATAGGCAGTGTCCTGTTTCCCACACAAAGAGCTGATGAACCCCTAATGATAGTTTGGAGCCAGGGCTGGAAGGAAAGCGGGACTTGTGCACTTCTTGGGCCTACTTTGAAGTAACCCCCACTTCAAAGGTACAACTGGATATAAGTACTGGGGCTCTGATCCTACCAAGAGAGTACACTACTCTGCCAGGGGTAAAGACTACTGTACTACAAGGATTGCTACTCTGTTTGACAGAAGCTCTGTAAGAACTGCTTTTTTGCTTGCTATGCTGCCCTGCTGCCTGCTGATCTCTGAAGGACTGGACCCCTCTCACTTATACCCAGAGTGACTCCAAGGGTTTGCTGGCTTGCCCCCTGTTCTAAAGTCTCTGGGCCATCAAAGACTTCTACCAACCCTGCAACAGCAACTGGACTGTGCCATCTGTGAGTGCTGCCCTGCTAAGTGGTGCCAATCCAGTTCTGGGCCCTTGAAAAGTGATTTCTACTGTCCAGAACCATCAAATTCTATGCAGTGATGACTTTGAACCAATCGGAACCAACGCATTGCCTTTCGAAGCTGATGCAGGAGCTGATCAATGACATTGCTTTGACGGACTGAGTGGCTCGACGACGTTGGACAGCACGGCTCGTCGACAATGCAGCGCCTGCATCATAAAGGGGTTCGCGACGAAGCCTTCATCGCCTGTGCGGATCAGAACTGATGCATTCAGTCTTCAACATCAAAGCTTGCTCCATCCAAGGTACCTTTTCTGCGGGACCTGCGTGAGTCCTGTAGATGGCCTGTCCTCCAACGCAATCGGCCTGAACTTTGAATTCACCCCGGTCCAGAATGACCTCAAGTAACCCCTATGCACCATTTACTTCTAAGCACTGCTTTTTGATTTATTCTTTAAAAATGTATCACTCGGTTCTACTTATTGGATTTTTGTCATTTTGGTCTTGTTTTACTCATAAAATTATAATTTAGTTTTCTAACCCTGTGTGGAGTATTTTCTGTGGGACTTTTATTGGGTTATTGTATTACTGTGTGTGAGTGTCTTACACAAATACTTTACACCTTATCTCTTTAGATAAGCCTGACTGCTCTGTACCAAGCTACCAGACGATGCGCACAAGTTATATTTTAGTGCGTATCTACATTACCCTCACTACAGTGGTGGCTCCTGCTTGCACAGAGTGTTTACTCTGACAACCAGAAACCCCATATCGGCAACTAGCAGTGTCACTAATAAAGAGCTACACATAGTATTTTTGTTAATGATTATTTTATTTCACCTGCAGATTATACCTGTTTAATGTGAAGTGGGCATGTAGTCAATTTAAAACAAGCATCATTAGTCATAAAAATAAGGCAGCTAACACTGAGGCACCAGCACTTAGAGAAGAAAGTCAGGGAGGGGAAGGGATGGGAGAGCTCAGAGTAGAATAGGTGTTCACTTAATTTCTATATATAGACACTCCAACTATATAATAGAGGCTCCAGCTTACTTGTGTATGCCTTTTGCAGGCAGTGCTCTGCTTTGATCATCGCATGTTTATGGCTTGAAGGCCCGTCGTGTCACACACTCATCTTCAAGACAAGCACTGGATGAAGTTATTGTTTTATTTATATACCTCCATCTCAGCACTTCTCCTGTTCCTGGAACATGGTGAGGGGAATTTTAAGTAACTTTACTTACTTTTGTTACCAAAATGTGAACGTAAGTTCTGTAACATCAGGTCACATGCTTCCTAACCTATCCTTTCCCAGCTCATCATAGAGTGGAGTGTGGTCAATAGAGTGGGGTGTGGTCAATAGGGCTTGCTAGTCGCATCCCACCCTTTGAGAATGTGAAAGGGTGGAGTAACAGCAGCTGAGTGACGTGTAGTGTTTGAAAACCAGGGCTTGATAATAACATTCCCGAGGCTGTTTTCAAACAAGATGAAGGAGGAGATAAGCAAAGGTACCTCACCTGTGCTTTCAAAAAATACAAAGGTCGCACCTAGGTAAGCCTTTTCAGCTCTGACATTCATTGTCAGCCACATTCTCAGGGTCTCACACAGGCACATTGGGGCTTGTGAAAGTGCCTGACCTTCACTTGGTTTAAGGGCAGACCGAAAGATGTCAACAAAAGGCTTCATTCTAAAATTTGTTTAGATAAATGTTTAAACAGAGAGATCACAAAAGATTTGGGACGTAACCCCAAAGCCCTTAGGCACCAGCCACCTGTGTATTCAGAATCTCTTTGATGTCAGTGGGATGACTACTGAAGTAATATTTCAAACAAGTATTTTTGGGCATTCACAAGGCAGCATAGAAGTGGCATAGGACTGAAATACTGTCTAAAGGTTTAAAGTACTTCATCTCTGCTTCACCAGCAGACAAAAACAAGCTTTCCATGAAACAAAAGTGATTCAAAAGTTCCTTAAACAAGCTTTGGCTCTCCATCAACATTCAAATCCTTAGAGATGTATGAAGTACCACAGTGAATTAGAGATATACAATAATGTACTTGCGATCCATACGTATTCACTTATATCATTGCTCTCCATGTACATTTGCAGCAGATTTTAAAGTTAGATCAATAGTGTCTGGTATGTCTATCCAACTTCAAAACCATCAGGGCTACAAAATCAGTAAGAGGGGTAGATCTGACGGCGCGCCAGGCTTCCAACAGGCCTGGCTAAACATAATGCAGAATTTAGGGCACGGGTTTTGTGGCCATTATATAATCGTTGCCTCCAATATCACATTATACCAGAGTCCTGGCAGGGCTGGATTTTACATCTAATAATTAAGAAAGGGCCCTACCTTAAAACTAGCAAGGTACAGGATGCCTTCTCATTCTAGTGTGTTCTCTTCAATTTAATTGGTTTCCAATTACCCACTGGCACAATCTATAATTGCAGAAAAAACTCTAGAGACATCAGCACTGATATATCCCTGCTTTGTTGGCTATAAATCAGCTCTTAATAAGATGTGTAGAAATATTTATGCCATAAACATAGTCAGTGGAGTACCCCTCATCTTCTTCATGAAATGTAGATGCTGTATACATGGGTGAATGTTAAGGTGGTGTTGCGGTCACACTGCCTCTGCCAAAGTGTACACAATGAGTGGTCTCAAGCAGGAATGCCCTAGTGCACCTTCCAATTAATCTGTCTGTGGGTGCTCTGAACATCTCTAAATAGTGTGACACCTCATTCTTTGAAAATAAACAGCCAACTGATTGAGTTATTACAATATGCTGACAATTTATCATTACTGAGCAAAACATTGGTCAGCCTCCTGAGTTTCATCATTGAACTAGAGTTTTGCTGCACAAACAATTATATGGAGGTAGATCGAAATACAACATAAGTTGTAGTCAATGGAAGGAAAAAAAGAAACCTAGGCCTATGGCACATAAATAATAAAATAACTTAAGATGATAGCTTGTTAAAAGTACCTCAGTGAAAAGAAAGGTACCATGTGTTACCTCCTCTCATCATTGAGGTCAAAAGCCCCATGTCTGGGTTTTGCCTTAAGCATCATCGCAAATAAATTGAGCAGATCTTTTATCAGAGCCAATGTCGTGGGCAGTGGAAACTAACCTTTTACCATCCTTGATTTATGAATTAGGGAAACTCGTGAGGTTTCACAATCTGACCCAGTGTAACATTAGCAGAATACATCCCAGGTCCCAGTAAAGCTGGAATATTGTCTGATTAAACAAGGCAGCATGATTACAGCAAGCAACACATATTAAAATGTGCTATAATGTACAATATGCCCAGGATTTGTCACTGAAACATTTTATGTGGAGGAAAATAATGGTTTGCAAAATTTGCATACTTTATTTTTGCATAATTAGGTGAAATTGTTGAAAAACGATGGGAAATTATACGTAATTATGCAAAGTGCAAAACTGGCATATACGGCCACATGTCTTGTTTTTTGACTCGTAAATTGCCATGTTTAGTGATTCACAATTCGCGAGTCGCAAAACGTCATGTACAACAGTGCGTTAGACACTGTTTGTGATTCCCAAATGGGTTGCAAGGGACCTGCCTCATTACTATTCATGAGGCACATCGCAGCATGCGACCCATTGGGAATGGCCGCCACTCAAAGGGAAGGCGGCCTTCTGGGTTCAACAGACCACCATGTCTGTGACTGCTTTTTAAATAAAGCAGTTTTTCTCTTTTTTAAAATGCAGCCCATTTCCTTAAAGGAAAGTGGGATGTATTTCAAATATAAAAATGAAAAGATTTATTTCATTTTTTAAAGTGGGCAGTGGTCCGTGTGACCACTGACTGCTCAGAAAAAAATGTTTGCGCCCCCATTCACAAAGGGGAAGGAGCCCCTCGGGGACCCCTCCCTGTTTGCGAATGGCTTACCACCAATTTGAAATTGGTGGTAATCTGCAAATGTATTGCAACTGCATTCCCGGTCGCAAAAACATTCATACATATCAGTGCGACTCGCTATTAGGAAGGGACATCCTTTACATGCCCCTTCCTCATAGCGACTTGCAAACCCTATTTTGCGAGTTGGTAATAGGTTACCAACTCGCAAAATGGGGTTGGTACATAGGAAAATGCATTTTACCAGTCGCAAACTAGTAAAATGCATCGTACATCTGGTCCTTAGCTCTCTTTTTTAGTACAAAATGCAATTGTGCATTCACTTTGGATGCAAGGTTGCATTCTGCGCTAACAAATAGTGCCAAAACAAGGACAGTAAGCAACAGCCTCTCTTGTTCTGTTGTTCACAGTGTTTCCATGTTTTAATGGTACATTTTTACTGCGAATGGCACACTCACAGAACAATTCTACCACGAATGGTGCATAATTACCCATGGCCAGCATAACACAAATTTGCACAAACCTTGAAATAAAGGCAGAAAGAGGCAGAGATAATCCATGTAAGGTCTATTTACATTGTGCTTTACAGCGTTTGAATGTTAAAGACCAGTGGAATGTAACAAGTCCTTTTTTAGGTCGAGATGTATGTAGAATGATATGAGAGTTGCAATGATGTTCTAAGGAATACAAATGCAAATTATGGCCAGCCTTGATGTGTTTCTATGATGTACATATAATAACCAATAGGTCTAAAAATTTAGAGTCTCTAATGGCATCAGTGTGATTGGTGATGGGGGCGTTGACATTTTTTGCTTGATAATGTCATATAGGATAAGAATCAACATAGACGACTTTGGCCAGCTGAATCTACCAGACATATGGTCATATATGGTATACCAAATATGAATTATGTGTCAACATTACTGTTCAAGCCCCATTTTAGCAAATTATAAGCAGCTGAGACTTGAAAAATACCTCTTCGCCCAAACCTATCACTGCCTGGAAAGTGAATCAGAGATTTGGGCTGACACAAAATAACGTGTTTGTCTTTTCTCTTTCTGAATGGGCCCAGAACAGACATCATGTTTCTGGGCAGGACCTTCCCATTCACATGTCATTAATTCTTGGATCCTGCTGCTGTTCAAATTCCAAAATGTTGGAGCTTAGGGGTGATCACTGTCAGTGAACTCAAAATATATTTCTCAAATAAATTAAGTAATGGAGGGCACACATTTTCACTTGTCCATACTGTTAATCTTGCAAACTAATGAGAAGGAATGATTCATAAAGGCAAGTTAGCATGTCTGGAATTCTGCAAAATAATGAATAAAACTATCTAACAAAAACATACACCACAACGAGTGCAAAACCATGAGACAGGGTAAGCCTAAAAGGCTGGAATTGGGCACTACTTACAAAGATTTTGTTGTTAGTAAGTGTGACTTACTTTTGTAGTACACCTAGCTTACTCTTGGAATTCAAAAGTAAGACAGAGTATTTTTGCCTTACTCTTGTCTTGCTCCTGTAATTCAAAAGTAAGCCAGGCGTACTACAAGAGTATGTCACACCTACTCAAAACTGCATCGATCTCATTGGACAAGTACACAGCTGCAGTATAACTAACCTTACACTTCAATGAACCAGTTGGAAGAAGAAATGAATGCAACATACATAAATAATCTATTGCAAGAGAACCCTTGATGAATTCTATACTTGGTAGCTGTGTTCTGTAATTAAAAATACTGATACCTGACCCATATTATCTTCAAGACAGCTGCATAACCTTTAAAGCTGTCAGAAACAAAACTTCAACATTCTTGGAAACGCACCTAACCATGTGAGGTGGGCAGAACCACACCAGAGTCATTTCATCTTCAAACTGGGAATAAAGAGGTGGAAAAAGGAAAACAATAGACGTCAAGCCTTCTCTACTTACATACCCAGGCCCGTCAAACAAAATCCAGATTGACATCAGAACCCATTCTAACCATCCTGCAATTCACAAAGAAACTGAAGACACATATCTTCAAGGAGCTTTGCATCCACAGAGTAGTACTTACATATTTCCTGCTTTATCAGGTACGTATTCTCTGTGCATGCAGTCTGAATGGTGCCTCTAGGCTCTTGCCCTTTGTTCACTACTCTGTAGCGTCCCAGCTATGTTTGCACTGTACAAATTCTGTTGCATAAATGCTCACATACTAATAAAGATACTAGCCATTTCAATTATCTCAGTTTCTTTGCTTCGGTTTCTCATTTCTCAACCATGTTCATGGTGCAATGTGAACTAAGTATAGTTGCCAATAGATGCAATCTTCATAGCTTTAAGAAGGATGTGAGCTGATACTGTTGAACCTACTTTTTTTCCTATTCATATGTCATAAAACAGTTCTCTGGAATTGTCAGGTCCTAGGCATGTGGTGTAAAGATCTGACACTTAGTAAGAAATAATACATAGACGTAGAGATGGGTAGGTATTAATAATGTGGTTGATTTCTATTCTATTCTGTAGGTCCTATATAGCGCGTAGCTACCCGGAGGCCTCCCAGTGCTGGACCAGTCAGAAAAGAGCTCATAAGTCATATTAACCAGCTCTCACCAGAACTAGTTGCTATATAGCCATGTTTTCAAGACCTTTCAAAAAGTGAGTTCATTGGAGAGCAGGCATGGTTCCAAAGGAAGAGTGTTCCAAACATTTGGGGCCTGATAGGAGAAAGAACGGCCATCCCAGTGGGATCTACTAAACTTAGGGACCTGCAGTAAATGTACTGAAGATGATCTAAGTAGCTTCCAGGGGTTAGCTAGCGGTCTTAGTAAGACAGGACTTTTCTTGTGAAGTGACCTGTTCAGGATGCAGAGAGTCTTAAACTGGATCCTCTGCTCGATTGAGAGCCAGTGGAGGTCCTTTAGGGCTCTTTTTACAGATTGGTGCCTTTGTAAATTCATGAGAAGCCGAACAGTGGTGTTCTGCATAGTCTGTAATCTCTTTGTGATATAGCTAGGTGAACCAAGAAAGAGAACATTGCCATAGTCGAGACAGAAGATGATAAGGGGCTGGACAATTAATCTTCTAGCTAGGAAAGGGAGTGATCGAGTAGAAGCGGTGTAACATTTGTGGGCACAAACATAAGTTACCCACCACACCATAATCTCAATCCACAGCTACACAATTCATAACATCAGACAGTTTGGCCCATAGAAAATCTACAAACATTCACAACCCATAAGGTCCTCCGATATATGTTTGTATGAGCTCAATTTACAGTATGCAATTTAGAATCATACAAACCAAAGATTCGGTTGTAGATTTAATAGGACCAGGACACGAGATGGACCCAGTAGGACACCAGAGCACAGCTTGCGAAAGCTACAGTCATCAACCCTTCAGCCAAAGGGTTTTGGTCTGTTTGACTTTACCAGCCGGTAAAGCGCAGAGGGAAACAGGAGAGTTCAGTTCAGGGAAATCAGAGTTCAGTCTGACACCATGTCAGGCTCAGGTTTTGCAAGGAAATAGCTGTACATGTCCTTTTCCCACGGGACAATTATACCTCCAAACGTTCACGGTTCCTGCCCACAAAGTAACTTTTGCACAGTTTGCATGATTTCTATTGGTCAAAATCCATGGCTCGATTGTGGTGTGATCGTTCTCTATCCCAAAATCATCCGGAACCCATACGTAATATCTTTGTTCACTGTTCACTGTTTCTAAGAAAGTGCAATATCATTTACCCTCGGAAATAGATAAATACACTTGCAACTTAACATGTCCGCTCCACACGCTCTCTTCCGAGCTTGCAACAAGGTTGTCACAATTTATATCAACTGAGAGAATGTCCATTATTCAAAAAGTAGGTAAGACACTCCAACGATAATACTCGTAGCTATAATGCAATCAGGTCAGGATTTTTAGTCTATTGAGTGGAAATGATGAAGGACAAATTACATTTTTGAGGCCTACAATGGAAAGCTAAATCACCATTTTCTAAAGAAAAACACTTATTTCACAAACATTTAGAGAAATAGACATGCATAAGAAATTATCATTAGTACACCATTTCATTATACGCGCCTGGGAAAGGGCTCCTACCTCGCACCTTCACTATTAAAAAAAAAAAAAATTGCTCGTTTTTAAAAATAAATTGCTGTCTTTTTAACTTGCACCTTGCTTGATCGGCACTCACCGCCTCTAAATCTGCACATTTCCCCCTTCATAACTTAGATGCCACTTGCTTTGCGCAGCGGACGCGCGCAGCGGGTGCGCCGCCGACGCGCCAAAGGCGCGCCAAAGGCAAGCCCATCTGCGCCCGTCCACGCCTGGACCGTGCCCAGGGCCATACCCCCTGCCCCACCTACACCACTCCTGCAAACCAATATACTAACTTACACCATCAGCCAACTAAAAGATATAGCAGGCACACTCAAGAACTCACAAACCTGCCCCTGCTTTAATGCAGAAACTATATCCATCCAAATTACTGTCCACTGTCCTAAATGCCTTTTTACACTTAACATCAGGGAAAAGCCTTTATCTACCAGGGTTCACCCCCCATCCACCAAACACGAAACAACTCGCTCAGCCCTTATAAATGCGCGTTCCCTCCCCAAACATAAGTATGAAATACTTACTTTTTTAGAAAATAATAAACTTGACCTCCTATTTATAACAGAAATCTGGGGTGATGCTTCCTCCGGACCTGACTTCGCTACTGTATCACCTGACGAATTCTGCGTCCGTAGACTAGACAGAACCAATAAAAAAGGTGGTGGATTGGCACTCATTCACCGTAATAAATATTCAGTTAGGACAGAAATAATCCCCACCAAGAGCTGTGAAGCCTTTATTTTCACAATATCCCTTACTCATTCACACTCCTTTAAAGGCATCCTACTGTATCGCCCACCCTGACCACGAGCCGAATTTCTTTCAGCATTAGACCTCCTAGCAGAACCATCAGCAGGAGAAGCTAATTTTACCATCTTGGGTGACTTCAATTTCCACCTTGAAGCCCACAACGATCACGACACTTCAGCCCTATTAACAGAACTTGAATCAATAGGACTCCCCCAACTAGTAACAATGCCCACCCACTCGGCCGGACACACACTTGATGGACTGTTCACCAATAATAAACAAATTTCCCTAATAATAATAAACAAATTTCCCTAACGAACATCCTCCCCTTATCTTGGACCGATCATTCTGCGGTCCTCTTTAACATTGACACCGAAAACAACACCCCTAATCAAGCCAATCTCCTCCCCCCCAAACAGTTCAAAGCCTGGGGCAGCATCTCCCGTGAAGTCTAAAATCACACCTGCTGTCTACCCAGCAAGACCTACCAGACGACCCCGAACTGGCAGCCATGCATTACACACAATGGCTCCATTCCGCCTTTGACACTTTGGTACCATTAAAAAATACATCTAAAAACAGAAAGATCCCATCCGCACCTTGGTTCTCCGAGGCACTTAGACTAGAAAAACAAAAATGTAGAAACTTAGAACGACACTGGCGATGAGACTATGACATCACAATGAAAATATGCTACAAGGAAGCAATGGCCAAATACAAACATCTTCTAATCACAGAAAAAAGTAAATACTACCTTAACCAAATTGAAACAGCACAAGACTCTGCGAAACAGTTATTCCAGGTCGTTACTAAGCTTTCAGGACCAGAGACTAACCCGCCCACAACTCCCACGCAAGTCTTCTGTGATTCTCTTGCCACTTTTTTTCAAGAAAAGTCACTCACATCTACACCAATTCTCAATACACTCCTCGACTAATAATCAGACCATTGCATCCAACGTAGAAAAACACTCCTCCAACTCTCCAGAACTACGTCCAATTATCAATAACCCCTCCCCCACTTTCTCCGAATTTAGCCAGGTCACTACAGAGTACATTATTGATCTCTTATCCACCATCAAATCTGGATCCCCCAACGATCCTTGTCCTCCCACCACACTAAAACTTACACCAGATATCATAGGCGCCAAACTAGCCAATATTTGAAATTCAATGTTCACGACAGGAACATACCCTTCCATCTGGAAAAATACCATCATCAAACCACTGCTAAAGAAACACAACCTCAACCCCATAGATACCAAGATCTATAGACCAATTGCCTGCCTCCCTTTCCCCGCCAAAATCTTAGAGAAAGTGATGAACACTCAGCTGGCCACTTATATTGACAACAACAACCTCCTGGATGACACCCAATTTGGCTTCAGGAAGGGCCATGGTACCGAGACTGCCCTCATCAAGACATCCGGCGAAATCAGGATGACACTTGATCAGGGAGGTGCCGCGGTCCTGGTGCTGCTGGACCTCTCAGCAGCATTTGACACGATCGATCACTCAACCCTGATCGACCGTGTCTCAGCCATAGGTATCAAAGACAAAGCCAAGGCCCTCCTGACATCCTTTCTGTCTAACCGCACCCAACTTGTAAAGCTTGGCAACTTCAACTCCCCTCTCTTTTCACTGCCATGCGGGGTCCCACAGGGATCCTCGCTAAGTCCGACAATGTTCAATATATACGTGTCGGACTTGGCCAGGATCATTAAATCCCACAACCTGCGACTAACTTCCTATGCCGATGATACACAGATCGTGCTAGAGATCCACAACAATGGTCGGACAGTCTCAGCTAATTTCCTAGAGGGAATGCTTGCTATAAGCACCTGGATGGCAGACAATTGTCTCAAATTAAACCCCGAAAAGACGGAGGTGATGATCTTCGGCAATCTCTCCCCCAGCTGGTCTCCTTCCTGGTGGCCATCAGAGTTAGGCCTACCTCCGTCTCCCGTCACAAAAGTTAGAAATTTGGGGGTCATGTTTGACAACAAACTATCTTTCATTCATCACGCCAACTCCGTCGTCTCCTCATCCTTTTTCACCATCAGGATGATAAAAAAACTCTTACCTTACCTTCCACCGAATGCGGGTAGAACTCTCATCAGCACACTTGTCTTGTCTAAGCTAGACTATTGCAATTGTCTACTTATTAACGCCCAGGAAAGAGTCCTACATAGATTGCAGATGGTGCAAAACGCAGCGGCTAGAATTCTCACAGGCACCCCTAAGTTCAAATCTGTATCTACGGTGCTAAGACAGCTACACTGGCTGCCCATCAGGAGCAGAACAAGGTTCAAGGCCCTCTGCATTGCCCACAAGGCAATCCATAATACAGGACCTGAGTTCCTCAAAACATCTCTATGCTCCTACAGGCCGACAAGATCCTTACGCTCCTCAGCAGCACACTTGCTGACTGTTCCCAGAACCAAAAGGCCTCCTGGGCGACAGAAGATTCACTGTCGCCACCGCCAAACTCTGGAACACACTTCCCATTCACATTAAAACCATCCCCACTCTCTTCTCCTTCCGTAAACACTTAAAAACCTGGCTATTCAATCAATAAATCACCCCTCCTCAGTCTTTCTCTAATCAGCCGTCCACAGCGCCGAGACACCTATGGGTATTTGTGCGCTTAACAAATTTCATAAATAAATAAATAAATAATAGTCTGTTTTACGATTTCATTAATAATCAAACAAGTATTTTCTTTCAGATTTATATACTGGAAAAACATAAGCAGATATCGTTTTACTTGAGCACTTTCATAATCACATTTTGCTACAAAACTTATAGTTTTCACTATTATACTACACACTATCGTTTTAGCACATTAGTAGTATTTCTCTCCCAGTCATGAACAACTTATTCTCAAACCAGTTTGGCGACCCTTCTGCATGCTTTTACGATGCAGTTTTAAACTTTCACATGTTTCACGAGACGCCGACCCATCTGCATGCTTTTACGATGCAGTTTTAAACTTTCACGTGTTTCACGAGACACATTGTTTGTCATGTTTCTTTAACTATATATTAGTATCACACTCAATGAGCAGGAATTGATCGAGCAAATAACTCATTAAAATAATCACGCTCCATCAGGAGCAGACTTAAACCTTTGTAAGCAATCTCAGGATGCCAAAGCAAGTGACCCCGAGTTTCTTTGCCTGGCAGTCCATGGTAAGATTAGAGGCTAGTCACATTCCAACAAAGGATTCCAACAAGAATTCCAAAATTAACACAGACGATTGAATCAATGCCTGAGTTATGTCCTTTGGAACACCCATGGTAATAAATATCCAATTTTAGATACTTATCCATCTACAATGTTGTATTCTTCATAGTCTCTCCATGAATACACTATGGGGCCGATTCCAATCTCGGTCGGAGGCGCACCCAATACCATTCGGTCGGGAAAAAAGCCATGCGAAAGCCTGTTTCCTGACCGATCCGTACAGCACACCGAACGAGCAAGTACGATGCGCACAACAGCAAAAATTCCGGCCGAGCCGTACTCACCCAAACCAGGTCCTGTTCTCCGACCGAGGCGAATCCGGAAACGCCGAATCGAGTCGCACGGAAGGGAAAATGCAGCCCCGTCCGGCCGGACAAGTACGATGCGCTTCCCGTACGCGCCCGAACCCGTCGCTACGCACGGCACGTCAAAGCATCCGGGAGAGGCGCACATAAGCTCCGAATCGCGCCACAACACGATCCACGGCTACGAGACGAACACGGCACCGACGAGGACGACGCGAGCGGCGAGGACGAAGCGAAGCGACGAGGACGACGCGAAGCAACGAGAAGGACGAACGACACGAACCAACCATGAATCCCTTCGTCCCGATCATACCAATATTCTACATCTACTACCGGAACAGGCACGGACGCGTACGGCGCAGAAGGTAAGTCAGACACCAACCACAAAACACATACAACACGTACACGACACATCACACACATACACTGGGAATCTGAATATACTTACACCAGCAACAGCAGCACCATAGGGGCGGGATGCCCATCACCAATGCCACATATGCACACAGGGGCCTGAATGCGCGCCACCACCCCAACCCAGGGGGGCTGGATGCCTACCACTACTACCACCTGACCCAGGGGGGCAGGATGCCTACCACTACTACCACCCTCACCCAGGGGGGCAGGATGCCTACCACTACTACCACCCTTAGCCAGGGGGCAGGATGCCCACCACTACTACCACCCTTAGCCAGGGGGCAGGATGCCTACCACTACTACCACCCTTAGCCAGGGGTGCAGGATGCCCACCACTACTACCACCCTTAGCCAGGGGGCAGGATGCCCACCACTACTACCACCCTCACCCAGGGGGGCAGGATGCCTACCACTACTACCACCCTTAGCCAGGGGGCAGGATGCCCACCACTACTACCACCCTTAGCCAGGGGGCAGGATGCCTACCACTACTACCACCCTTAGCCAGGGGGCAGGATGCCCACCACTACTACCACCCTTAGCCAGGGGGCAGGATGCCCACCACTACTACCACCCTCACCCAGGGGGCAGGATGCCTACCACTACTACCACCCTTAGCCAGGGGGGCAGGATGCCTACCACTACTACCACCCTTAGCCAGGGGGCAGGATGCCCACCACTACTACCACCCTTAGCCAGGGGGCAGGATGCCTACCACTACTACCACCCTTAGCCAGGGGGCAGGATGCCTACCACTACTACCACCCTTAGCCAGGGGGCAGGATGCCCACCACTACTACCACCCTCACCCAGGGGGCAGGATGCCTACCACTACTACCACCCTTAGCCAGGGGGCAGGATGCCTACCACTACTACCACCCTTAGCCAGGGGGCAGGATGCCTACCACTACTACCACCCTCACCCAGGGGGGCAGGATGCCTACCACTACTACCACCCTTAGCCAGGGGGCAGGATGCCCACCACTACTACCACCCTTAGCCAGGGGGCAGGATGCCCACCACTACTACCACCCTCACCCAGGGGGGCAGGATGCCTACCACTACTACCACCCTTAGCCAGGGGGCAGGATGCCCACCACTACTACCACCCTTAGCCAGGGGGCAGGATGCCTACCACTACTACCACCCTTAGCCAGGGGGCAGGATGCCTACCACTACTACCACCCTTAGCCAGGGGGCAGGATGCCCACCACTACTACCACCCTCACCCAGGGGGCAGGATGCCTACCACTACTACCACCCTTAGCCAGGGGGCAGGATGCCTACCACTACTACCACCCTTAGCCAGGGGGCAGGATGCCTACCACTACTACCACCCTCACCCAGGGGGGCAGGATGCCTACCACTACTACCACCCTTAGCCAGGGGGCAGGATGCCCACCACTACTACCACCCTTAGCCAGGGGGCAGGATGCCCACCACTACTACCACCCTCACCCAGGGGGGCAGGATGCCTACCACTACTACCACCCTTAGCCAGGGGGCAGGATGCCTACCACTACTACCACCCTTAGCCAGGGGGCAGGATGCCCACCACTACTACCACCCTTAGCCAGGGGGCAGGATGCCCTACCACTACTACCACCCTTAGCCAGGGGGCAGGATGCCTACCACTACTACCACCCTTAGCCAGGGGGCAGGATGCCCACCACTACTACCACCCTCACCCAGGGGGCAGGATGCCTACCACTACTACCACCCTTAGCCAGGGGGCAGGATGCCTACCACTACTACCACCCTTAGCCAGGGGGCAGGATGCCCACCACTACCACCCTCACCCAGGGGGGCAGGATGCCTACCACTACTACCACCCTTAGCCAGGGGGCAGGATGCCTACCACTACTACCACCCTTAGCCAGGGGGCAGGATGCCCACCACTACTACCACCCTTAGCCAGGGGGCAGGATGCCTACCACTACTACCACCCTTAGCCAGGGGGCAGGATGCCTACCACTACTACCACCCTTAGCCAGGGGGCAGGATGCCCACCACTACTACCACCCTCACCCAGGGGGCAGGATGCCTACCACTACTACCACCCTTAGCCAGGGGGCAGGATGCCTACCACTACTACCACCCTTAGCCAGGGGGCAGGATGCCTACCACTACTACCACCCTCACCCAGGGGGGCAGGATGCCTACCACTACTACCACCCTTAGCCAGGGGGGCAGGATGCCCACCACTACTACCACCCTTAGCCAGGGGGCAGGATGCCCTACCACTACTACCACCCTTAGCCAGGGGGCAGGATGCCTACCACTACTACCACCCTCACCCAGGGGGGCAGGATGCCTACCACTACTACCACCCTTAGCCAGGGGGCAGGATGCCCACCACTACTACCACCCTTAGCCAGGGGGCAGGATGCCCACCACTACTACCACCCTCACCCAGGGGGCAGGATGCCTACCACTACTACCACCCTTAGCCAGGGGGCAGGATGCCTACCACCCTTAGCCAGGGGGCAGGATGCCTACCACTACTACCACCCTCACCCAGGGGGGCAGGATGCCTACCACTACTACCACCCTTAGCCAGGGGGCAGGATGCCCACCACTACTACCACCCTTAGCCAGGGGGCAGGATGCCCACCACTACTACCACCCTCACCCAGGGGGCAGGATGCCTACCACTACTACCACCCTTAGCCAGGGGGCAGGATGCCTACCACTACTACCACCCTTAGCCAGGGGGCAGGATGCCCACCACTACTACCACCCTTAGCCAGGGGGCAGGATGCCTACCACTACTACCACCCTTAGCCAGGGGGCAGGATGCCTACCACTACTACCACCCTTAGCCAGGGGGCAGGATGCCTACCACTACTACCACCCTTAGCCAGGGGGCAGGATGCCTACCACTACTACCACCCTCACCCAGGGGGGCAGGATGCCTACCACTACTACCACCCTTAGCCAGGGGGCAGGATGCCCACCACTACTACCACCCTTAGCCAGGGGGCAGGATGCCTACCACTACTACCACCCTTAGCCAGGGGGCAGGATGCCCACCACTACTACCACCCTTAGCCAGGGGGCAGGATGCCTACCACTACTACCACCCTTAGCCAGGGGGCAGGATGCCCACCACTACTACCACCCTCACCCAGGGGGGGCAGGATGCCTACCACTACTACCACCCTTAGCCAGGGGGCAGGATGCCTACCACTACTACCACCCTTAGCCAGGGGGCAGGATGCCCACCACTACTACCACCCTTAGCCAGGGGGCAGGATGCCTACCACTACTACCACCCTTAGCCAGGGGGCAGGATGCCCACCACTACTACCACCCTCACCCAGGGGGCAGGATGCCTACCACTACTACCACCCTTAGCCAGGGGGCAGGATGCCTACCACTACTACCACCCTCACCCAGGGGGGCAGGATGCCTACCACTACTACCACCCTTAGCCAGGGGGCAGGATGCCCACCACTACTACCACCCTTAGCCAGGGGGCAGGATGCCCACCACTACTACCACCCTCACCCAGGGGGGGCAGGATGCCTACCACTACTACCACCCTTAGCCAGGGGGCAGGATGCCTACCACTACTACCACCCTTAGCCAGGGGGCAGGATGCCCACCACTACTACCACCCTTAGCCAGGGGGCAGGATGCCTACCACTACTACCACCCTTAGCCAGGGGGCAGGATGCCTACCACTACTACCACCCTTAGCCAGGGGGCAGGATGCCCACCACTACTACCACCCTTAGCCAGGGGGCAGGATGCCTACCACTACTACCACCCTTAGCCAGGGGGCAGGATGCCTACCACTACTACCACCCTTAGCCAGGGGGCAGGATGCCTACCACTACTACCACCCTTAGCCAGGGGGCAGGATGCCTACCACTACTACCACCCTTAGCCAGGGGGCAGGATGCCCACCACTACTACCACCCTTAGCCAGGGGGCAGGATGCCTACCACTACTACCACCCTTAGCCAGGGGGGCAGGATGCCTACCACTACTACCACCCCCACTCATAGGATGGACAATGCATGACACAACCAGCACACCACAACCTAGGGAATGCAAGATAAAGACATCCCCCCACCACCATGACAAGCGTGTGTAGGCTGTGTCAAATGCCCACAACACCGAACATGACTTTGAACATACAATGTGACCCCCTAGCACATGTGCCACACATATATGTGTGTGGCACCCACAATCTAAGCAGCCCATGACCATTGTGGCAATGGGGCCTAAACCCCCATCATCACAGTGACCAAAAGGTAAGTGTGGGGTCCATAGCTGAAGCTCATTTTGACCATTGTGGCAATGGGGTCTAAACCCCCATCATCACAGTGACCAAAAGGCAAGTGTGGGGTCCATAGCTGAAGCACATTTTGACCATTGTGGCAATGGGGTCTAAACCCCCATCATCACAGTGACCAAAAGGCAAGTGTGGGGTCCATAGCTGAAGCACATTTTGACCATTGTGGCAATGGGGTCTAAACCCCCATCATCACAGTGACCAAAAGGTAATTGTTGACAAAGAAAGAGCTGCAACTGCCAAACTGCATGGATCATTCCTGGTCACAGAACCAAAAACTCATGTGTGGCAAAGTAGTGTATGTGTCCCATTGCAACATAAATTGGGGGAGCCAAATACTGCAGTGCAAATGAAACATTCCTTTGGCCATGTGCAGACAAACAACACCCATGGGGGCTGAGACCGTCAACAGTCACCAATGACACAATGACAGAAGTGACCATCAGAATGCAGAACCACATATTTGCACCAATGGGCACACAAATGCAGATACCCTGTGGAGACAGCAGATGTGAGGTGAACAGATACCATACCATGGCAGCAATGGGACACACAAACCATGATCACAGTGCTGACCGATGACCTAGGAGTCCCAGGGACAGCAGGGGAAACACACCAAACAACATACAGCCAATGGCACACCCAAGATATGCCAATGCAGTGGTGCAGATGCACAAACACAAACAGGCAGACCAACACTGTCATCATACACAGCAGGTGAGGGGTGGGGGTGCCAGTGTCCCCAGGCAACAACACAACACATGAGGAGAGCTGAATACCAATCATACAGATGTGCATACACTGCCACACTAAGGTAACTCATGGATCCAAATCCCCTATGTGGGCAAGCAGGCATTGACAGGTGAGAGGGAGCACAAAACACACATGTCACACAGGCACGTAGGAACAACAACTGACACAGCAAGTCACAGACACACCACAGCACCACCCCCAGGGCCCCCACAATGTGGTGACCATGGGCTGAATAAAAATACCACTGTGATGACAAAGCTAAATGTCGTTCACACTGTGAACCACAGTCAGGTGTCCTGAGCAACAAACTACCATCACACCTACACAAGCACAAATCAATCAGCATGGCCAGTAAGCCAAGGCCAACATGGAGGCAGGGGACTAGCCGGGCAACAACTCTCATCTGCACACACTCAAGACCACACCCCTCGACCTCCAACAATGTGCAGCAGTGAAGTACACATGCACTGGTGACATTGCACATGCACCCATGACTATTCCAGGGTGGTGGGTGGGAACCAAGGTGTAGAAACACATCACACATGGACACTCAACAAGACTCCTGAATGTCTGACACACTGCACACTACGCTGTACATGGACATGACGGCAATACCACACCGACCAATGGGATCCCAGCCACAGTCACACACCAATGAAGAAGCCAAGGTCACCCACAAAGAACACACATAGACAACAACCAACATTGCAGCCCGGACCCTAAGGAGTGCCAGCAGTCACACACACAACGTGTCACAATCACTGAAAGATAACACAAACTGGAAATCACATGACAGGGGCAAACAACAAGTGCCAAAGGGAAACCTGACTGTGACCCATCTGCGTCTGCACACAAACTCTGCCCTGACAGCAAACACACCTATGGGTGACACCCTGATGACCAGTAATGTGCCATGCACCCACATCACAGAGAACACAGGGAGAAGACTTTGGGGGAACATAGCTCAAGTCAGCAAGCATCACAAACAGGTACAACACTAGGGATCACAGCATGCGCAGATGAATGGAAGTGAACACACAGACATGCACATACAACACACACCTTGGGCGCAGGCAATGTCACACGTGTACACACTGCCATGAGGGGACTCCACTCCTGTGTGAGGAAAGCTGTGCCATATGTTGCCTCAGTAGGGCCCCATCATGTCAGCTGAGCACTTGGTCACACAATCAACAATTAGCACCAAATGAGGGCTCCCATCACATCAGCCTGGTCATGGATGTGCCAACGGAATCATCAGCACAGATCCAACACACTTGTATAGCAATGTTGCACTGACTACACGGATGAGTCCCTCCCCATTGATGCCCAAACCTGCATGTCCACTGGAGATGGCAACACGGTCAGGGAAGTAGACAAATGCAACGATGGCAGGCACAACAGATGTGCAGGGGTGGAAGCCACAGATATGAAATTGCCAATGTAAGTAGGAAACCCATTGCCAAATACTGAACACATGACACCCTCAGATGCTGCTATTGATGACATGGATACACCACATGATAGGACACATTCCCCCTGGACCACATGGGTTCCTGCACAGTAACACTTCATAATCATGAGACCAGATATCACCATCACTGCAGCAAGGGCATGGTTAGCTGCACCAACAACATGTACATCTGAAGCATGAGCACTAGAGAAAAGAAAGTTGCTTTATTCAGCATATGTGTTGTTTGATAACGACGTCCAGAAGAAATTAGAGCAAAGGCCAATGGCCAGTCCATTGTCAAAGTTCAAACAGGGTGACACTGGCAGATGTCACCCTACGCATGCCTGCACAATACCAGGGACAATCCACTAGGAGGGGCAACCGGGGGGCAGGCCAGGCACCGCAGGGACAGGATCAGGGCTCACCAGGGGGAGTCAGGGAAGGGGTGGTGGGTGCTGGAGAGCCACTGACAACTGCAGTGGAGGTGTCTGACATGGTGTGTGCCGGCACAACTGGGGGCATGACACAGATGTCGTGGGTGCCGGCACAACTGCAGTGGACCCTGCAGATGGGGTGGACAGGTCCGCCACTGCAGTGCCCAAGTCAGACAGGGCGGTAGTGGACTCCACTGCAGTGCCTACCTCCAGGGGAGGAGAATGGGGAACAGGCAAGGTGGGTTGGACAGAGGGGAGGACACCCTCACCACATCAGTGGCACAGACAAGCGCAGCGGGGGTGTGGTGCTGGGAGAGCAAGTGGCAGGGGGAGAAGGCCGGAGCATCTTGGGGATGGTATATCTGTGGGTGGGGGAACCTGGGGCAGGGTGTGGTGGGGGCACCTGTGCAGTGGGGGCCTGAGGGATGGAGGACGGAGACCTTGTGCCTGAGCTGCAGGGCGGTGGCGGGGTCTTGCTCTTACCACTCCGGGGGACTTGCGGGTGGGGGCCTCAGTCCGTCTGCGCCTGGGGGAGGGTGTCCGGGGGCGAGGGGCACTCTGCTCCGTGTGGGTGGGCTTCCTCTTCCCCCGGGATGCTGGAGCAGCTTCATCGGTGGGGAAGAGGCCGAGGTCACAGAGGAAGAGCTGCTGTGACTTTGGGGTTGCAGGTGAGGCAAGGGAGGGTGCTTTGGAGGGAGAGGGAACTGAGGACTGCGCAGTGCATGTGGATGCGTGTGTGTGTTCCAGGGCCCCATCCCCTGTGAGTCTGGCTTCAGTCCCCTGAATGTGCGTGCGTGTGCGTTTTTCATTGGCGTGTGTGTCAGTGTGCTGGATGTGTGTGTGCTGGTGTGTGCCTGTGCCGGTGTGTGTGTGCCTGGGATGGGTAAGGTGCTGGGGAGTGTGGATGGAGCAGAGGCAGGAGGGGTGAGGGACCGTTTGAGGAGGGACACTGCTGCCGTCAGGGAGGAGTCCATGGACCTATTGCCCCTCTGTAGGTCAGACATGCCCGATGAGATGCCCTCCATGAACGACACCAGCTGAGTCAACAGCGCGGTGTGCGCATGGAGGACACTCAGCATGGCTGTCTGCCCTACATGGAGCTGGCGAAGGAGGTACACAGACTCCTCACTCAGGGCAGCAGGGGACACAGGGGCAGGGGGTGCGGTGCCTGGCCCAAAGGAGACACGCTCCCGGACATGGGAGCCTCCACGGACCTGGGGAATGGGAGCCGATGGGAGGGCGGTGGTGGTGCTGGTGGTGGCGGGGACAGCAACACTAGCTGGGGTGTGGTGGCTGCTGACACCCGCCTCCACAAGGGAGTCATCCTCCGAGTTGCTCTGGTCCTCAGCTGAGGTGGATGCTGCTGAGGACTCCTCGGTGTGGCTCCCCTCGCCCTCCGTGCCACTGGGTCCCTCCGACCACTCCTCGGCTGCTGACCCAGTCTGGCTCTCCGGCTCCTCCTGGTCCGTGGAGCTGTCCCCTTCCGTGGCCGTGGATGTATCTGCAAACAATGGGGAAACAGACAGACATCAGTCACCTGCACATAACGCACACACCACTGTGAGCACAGCACATCACAGAGCAAGCCCTGGCATCATTAGTTGTACATTGCTAAAAGTGCACTAATTGAACAGGAGAAGTCAATTGTCAGTCTGATGCCAAGCATGGCACTCACATCCCACATGGCCTTGCACCCATCTGTCTGGTGTCTGTTGGATTGCAACACCCCAGTGTTGACACATGCACCAAGTACACAGTAGTTGGACAGTGCAGAGGACACGGTGTGGACACATCACAGCTCTTGCCACTGAGTCAGTACAGGTTTCCGGATGTAAGAGATGCCCAGAGTCAAATAGGAAATGCATGTGATGCATACCAGCGACAGACACCATGATGCACCCATGTCCTGATAGCCAGCGCCACTATGGTGTGCATGTAGCACATGTCACTCCCCTGCAGGCTCACCAATCAGTAGACACATGCCATGGCGGAGGCATGACTGCAAAGTCATACATCACTGGCTCAGTGATGTATGACTTTGCAGCCAGACTAACAACACTCTGCACTGTGTCACAATAGTAGGTCATGGGGAATGCAAGTCCTGGAGCTGCACAAGTGCACATGTACATCCCCCCACAACACATCCTCTTAACCCTCATCTGTCCAGGTCATACCTATTGGACATATGGGAGACCTGTGACACTACCCTCTGAACCTGAGCCCCTCACACTCTGCTGTGCATGGGGAACAGCTGCCTGAACTTCACATTTACATGCCCCAGTCTGCATGGGCAGCTGATCAGACACCTATGTGTCACACAAGTATCGTCTCCTATGGTCACATCTCCAGTGGCATGCTGAGCCCCTACCAAGAAACTCCACAGCAGTCCTGGCGACTAATCCACAGCACACTGACACAGAGGCAGACACCTGAGGGGTCAAATCACTGTGCACAATGTGTCCGCTGATACACGGGAGTGGGAGTACAGAGTGTATTGTATGGCCTGGAGTAGGCATGACTGTCCAGCCCCACATGAATGAGGGATGAGCCCTGGACTGTAGGCAGCTGGCTAAGTATGTGTGACACACGTCATATACATACTCCTGGGGCCCAAACATTGTTCCCACCCGCAGCATGGGTGTGTGCCAGGTACCCCAGCCACATGTGGTGGATCAGCTCAGCAATTGGACCACAGATCAAAGTAACACGCTGAATACATGTCAGAATACAGGCATTGTGTAAGCAATGGACCCACCCATGATGCCCACCACAGAGTCAGGGAAACAGATGCTGTCTCCCACCTTGAGTCAAGCAAACTGCAAGGACACAGTCCTAAGTGACAGAATTCCCTGCATGTAAGGGCCACACCTGGGTATCAGATGAGGAGTGGGCAGTGCACAATAGAGGGACATGGCTCCTGGACAACATGACTGCTGTACTGTGGCAGTTTAACCAGGCCCGAGGAGGGCACATAGCATGTTAGACAGAGTACACAGTGCAGTCTTTGACTCACCCCCTCCTTGCTGCTCTCTGGCCTTCAGCTGCCCATCCAGGTCTGGAAAGACCACCGCCAGGATCCTGAGCATGTGGGGGTCAGGGTCCGTGTTCCGCCCCTCCTGCGAGGAGGCGACAGCTTCAGCTGGACCCGTGCAATCCTCCGGGTCCAGCCCCGAAGGTCCTGCCACCTCTTTTGGCAGTTGCGGATCCGGCGCTTGTAGACCCCCACGGACCGGACAGCCCGGACGATGTCCTTCCATATCTCATGCTTCCGATGGGCAGAAGCCTGTCAGGATGACAAAGTGATAAGGCCATTACTACACATGCAACATATCCGTGCATGACACAGTTGCATATACATGTCGCAATCACAGGGGCACATGGTGTACCCAGGCAGTGCACGGCTGCCCATGGACAGTTTTCCAGAAGTCACTACATGGTATCATTGCATGGGGAGTAAAACCCTGTTCAGAAGCACTGTCACTGCACCATACCTGTCCAGTGCAAGTCACTACACACTATGGGGGTGACAACTACTCAGTGAGCCTGCTAGCCAGTGGTGTGCTGACTCTCAGCCTTGCTAGTCAGACAAAATGCACATTCAGAAAGGCAGTGCACAGAACACTCACCTGCTCCCCTGGTGTCCCATACAGCTTGCTGTACTGTGGAAGTAGGCTGTCCAGCAGGGTCTGGTTCTCCTCAAGGCTGAAGGCTGGGGCTCTCTCCACAGTACGTGCCATTGCAGGGTCCAGAGGGGCAGAGACAGCAGCAGTGCAGTGGCAGATGTCGTCCTGGAGCATGTAGTGCAGGCAAGTGGGCTCTCAGGGGAACAGGCAGCAATATATATGTGCTGGAGAGGCAGATACTGTCCCTTGTGTCCAAAGTGATAGGTCCAAGTCGTTTGCATCTTCTGAATCTGGCCAATCCATGGAATAGCAGCACCAAAACACGCCCACAGCATCCTTCAAAACTTCAACTTCATGACATACATGATTTTGCAACATTGTTGTGGGTGACCAACTGATTTTCCAGCAACCGACTCGTTCGAAATTCGAAACGCGTCCGTTGCCAGGCAAGCCCATTGTCAATGGGTGCGCACCGATCGGTCCATTGAGGTACAACGCGCACAGGGGTACAACGTGTACCCGCACACATTGAAAGCAATGGGCCGGCCGGAGGCACCGATCGGTCCATTGCAGTTCAACGCGCACAGGGGTACAGCGCGTACCCGCACACATTGAAAGCAATGGGCCGGCCGGAGGCACCGATCGGTCCATTGCAGTTCAACGCGCACAGGGGTACAGCGCGTACCCGCACACATTGAAAGCAATGGGCCAGCCGGAGGCACCGATCGGTCCATTGCTGTTCAACGCGCACAGGGGTATAACGCGTACACGCACACATTGAAAGCAATGGGCCGGCCGGAGGCACCGATCGGTCCATTGCAGTCCAACGCGCACAGGGGTACAGCGCGTACCCGCACACATTGAAAGCAATGGGCCGGCCGGAGGCACCGATCGGTCCATTGCTGTTCAACGCGCACAGGGGTACAACGCGTACCCGCACACATTGAAAGCAATGGGCCGGCCGGAGGCACCGATCGGTCCATTGCAGTTCAACGCGCACAGGGGTACAACGCGTACCCGCACACATTGAAAGCAATGGGCCGGCCGGAGGCACCGATCGGTCCATTGCTGTTCAACAGCACAGGGGTACAACGCGTACCCGCACACATTGAAAGCAATGGGCCGGCCGGAGGCACCGATCGGTCCATTGCAGTTCAACGTGCACAGGGGTACAACGCGTACCCGCACACATTGAAAGCAATGGGCCGGCCGGAGGCACCGATCGGTCCATTGCTGTTCAACGCATCACTGTATATGTGACTGGCATAGGTCAGCATGCCTGTCTCAGATGGACATATGCCAGCCACAGATAGCTCCCAGGGAGTGAGGGGCACACCTACATCACGACAGCCTGTCCAAACCTTATCATAAGGCATGTAAGGCTGCATTTCCTATTGTGTGTATGTTGGTGTACATGTTGTCCTGTGGGTGTCACCTGTGGGCAGCCACCCCCAGGCTGTGCACGTGTTCATGGGGACAGGATCCTGGGTGTTACGTGTACGTGACCACTGTGATGTGCAACTGTTCATATCTGTGCATGTGTCATGGTCACATTTCACAGTGGTGTTTGTGTATGTCATGTCACATACCCCGTGAGTCCCATGTGGGACGGTATGTTTGAGCCAGGGTGTCCCAGTGGCACAATAGTGATGGCCCTCCACAGTCTTTGTGCATGTAGTGTTTACAATGTCTCTGATTTCATGTGCACAATGGGAGACAGTCTCCACATCCACGTTGTGTGTGCATGGACTCTGATGTTGTGCGTGTGTGTCACAGACGTCCATGGCTCTCCTGCCATGGCAAGTGTGGCCACTACCTGTGGGGGTCATGTTTGTTTTGCTGTGGTGTACACATGATACTCCAGGTGATGCCAGTGTCCATGTGGCATTACAGGGTCCCTGGGAATGTGCCTGTCGTTGAGCTGTGGTGCCTGGGGCACATCTGTCCTCACATGTCACTGGGGGGTGACTTTGACACAGCATCATGATATCCAATGGGCCAACCTGGGACAAATTGATGCCACCTGTAGGACCGTGTTGACAGATGTTGGCCATGTATGTACCATACATGTCGTTCCGGTACTGCACACTTCATGTAGTTGTGCCTCATGATGATGTATGTTGGGAACTTGAGTGTGTTCAATGCCGCATATGTGGGGTGACTGACGATCTTGCTTACTTCTCCTCTGCACTGCAGGGCTCCTGCTGTCCATCGGCCATTCCCAGACCTGGCAACGATGGTGGAACGGGACAGCATCCGACGGTACCGCTTCACCAGGCAGCTGATTGAGGATTTGGCAGTGCAGTTGTCCCCACATTTGCAGCCTGGCCGGCCGTATCCTACAGCGCTGACCCCCAAGGTGAAGGTGATGGCAGCCCTACACTTCTTTGCCACCGGTACCTTCCAACATACTGTGGCGTCTGCTGGTGGGATGTCACAGACCATGTTCAGCCGTGTGCTCCGCGATTTCTTGGCGGCAATGTTGCTCTTCCTGAACCGGTACATATATTTCCCTAGACTGCGACGACTCACTGACGTGAAGAGTGACTTTTATGCCCTGGGGAGGATGCCGCATGTCATTGGCTCCATTGATGGGACACATGTGGCTTTGGTACCACCACAGGCCCAGGAGCAGGCCTACAGGAACCGCAAGCACTACCACTCGGTCAATGCACTGGTGGTGTGTCTTGCAGACATGACCATCACACACGTGTGTGCCCGTTTCCCTGGTTCAGCACACGATGCCTTTGTGATGAGGAGTAGTCGCATCCCCAGGATGATGGCACAGATGCAGAACCAGCGTGCCTGGCTTGTCGGTGTGTACTGACTTTGTGCCATTGTGTGTGATCTGATCTGTAGTATTCCGCCCACTTTTCCAAGTCAGCTGATGTGCACTTGTCTGTCCGTAGGTGACTCGGGATACCCCAACATGCCGTGGTTGCTGACACCCCTCAGGAACCCTGTGACACCTGCCCAGATGCGCTACAATGAGGCACATGGTCGGACCAGGAGAGTGATTGAGCGGTCCTTTGGTCTCCTGAAGAGCCGCTTCCGCTGCCTGGACAAGACCGGAGGGTCCCTCCCATATGCCCCTGCGAAAGTGTGCAAGATTATCATCGTCTGCTGCATGCTCCACAACCTGGCAGTGCGGAAGGAGTTGCCTCTCATCCAGGATGACGATGACCAACATCCGCCACCTGTGGAGGATCCTGGCCTGGACCACGATGCCAGTGACGATGATGATGATGATGGTGATGGTGATGTCCGCACACAGCTCATCACCAACTTCTTTAGCTGAATGTGAGTATCCTGAGGTGTCATGTGAATGATGTGAGTTGGCATGATGTGTGGGTGGTGCTCTGGTGCTGTTGGAGTGTGTCCATGGGCTACTTGACAGGATGTGTGTTGCGATGTGTGGTGACAGGTGGGCTGTACTCCCCAACAGTGTTGACATGCTAACTTGGTTCTGGGTGGGTATCTTGTAACATGTATTGTGCATGAGTTTTGCTGATCTGTACTGTACTGCATTGCTTTTGACTGTGTGTCATTTCTGTCCTTCACAGGGTACTTTCAGATTCGTTTGGTCAACTGTGTCCACCGACGACGTGATTGCACATCCAGGCTGGTAGCTGTTGTGTCCCTACAGGTGATGTGCGCCACACCCATGGACTTCCTTCCGTCTACAGTTGTTGACTGTGTGCCCGCTACCAGGTGGGGTTACCTTGCATCTGTAGTGGTTACGGCATGTTGCTACTGTGTAATAAACCTGTGCTTCACTTAGTGATGTGCGTTGTCTGTGGTCACACATTTGACTGCCATTTGCTTACTGCACCTGTGGGCTACTTGACTACAACTGGGAATGGGTGTGGTGTCTGTGCATTGCACCGTCTTCCCTGGCAACATCAGTGTAGGCAATGAGTCAGATGGCCTAGGTGTGTATGTGTTGTGTAGCCCTGGTGGTGTGTCTCCCTCATATGTGTCACGTTGCCTGTACTCACATGCCTGTGTTGTCCTTGCTGTTGCAGTTCGCATACACAGTGTAATTTTGCAGTTCATCATCCCCATAACAGCACCCACGTTGGAATCACGACAGAGGCAAGTATGGTGTATTAGTGTGTTTATTGTGATACATCTGTGTTAATAGTGCATAGGATGGATTGTGCTGTACATGAATCTTGCAATCCCAAGTTCCTAGGTGAATTGAAAGTCCAGGTAGACAGGATCCCCAGTATCGGGGCCACAGTTGTCTGACACATTGTTCCAACTTGTACTCCCCATGCAATGTGTGGGAGTAGTGTTGCCATCAACAGGGTGAACAGTCTGTGCACAAGGCGAAAATCCAGAACAGGTTCAGGCTTCCTGGGAGTTGCGCTTGGCCATCAGCCTCTCACTTTCCCCTCCTCGGACGACCCCTCTTCTTGGGGGGGGCCCTCAAGTGCAGGCTGCTGCGGTGCAGGGGACTCTCCGCCAGAGTCCTCCTCCCTCCCTGTGGCAGTTGCAGTTTGTTCGGTACCAGATGTTGTTGGCACACAGGGAGGTGTGGACTGGTTGCTGTTCATCTGGCGGAGGCATTGTAAAATGTCCCTGTGCACCGCCGTCATCTCATGTAGTACATCCCACTTGGACTCCACGCGGGACATGTGGGAGTCCACACGTGACATGTGTGACTCCACGTGGGACATGTGGGAGTCCAAGCGGGCATGATGGGCAGCCTGCTGCTGTTTGATGTCTCTGAGGAGCCCCACTACCTGGCTGAGCTCTCCGGTGCTGGACTGGTACGCATCAGCTATGCGTACCAGTTGTGGGTCTTCATGCACGCCAGCAACGTCTGCAAGCAGCGACCTCTGTCTCCCACCCCTCCCACCACCCCTGCTGACATGTGCAGTGTGTGCAGTTGCACGCACAGATAACCCTGGTCCACCTTGGGGGGGTGGTGGTGGTGGTGTCCATGGCCCCAGGTTGGTCCAGGGTCACTGCGCTGGTGTTGTTCCTTATTCTGTCCATGTCGGCAGGGATGGTATTCGTGGTGACAGTCGTTGGAGGGGTGGGTGCAGGGGGTGCAGCTGGTGGACCTGCTGGTGCTGCAGCTGGTGGTCCTGCTGGTGCAGCAAGTTGACTTGCACCGGATGTGCCAGGTTGTTCATCGTCCGAGGAGGACAGAGGCTGTACGACGCCAGTGAGCTCGGCATCCTCTTGAGCCTGGGACTGGGACTCCTCAGCGTCTGCTGCTGTGTCCCTATCATCACCTGTTTTTGGGAGACACAAACAATGTATTTCATGTTTCTGCAGGCATCAGTGGTTGACACACCTGACAGTTGTGACTGTGCCTCGGGGTGCGGGCCTGTACATTGTATTGTCCTAAGTCGTCACAGTCAGGGGTTGATATTGGTGTGGCACATTGTCCTGCATTATTTGGGCATTTCTATGTATTCTCTGGGGTGTGAACATGGTCTGCATTGATTGTGTTTGGTTGACAGCCAGACCTCCTTCCCACCCACCCACCCACCCAGTCAGTTATCCCACCATGGAACGTGCTTGCATTGCAGGGAGTGGAAGTTGTCTCTCAGGATGTCAGTCAGTGGTGTCCTGCTGTTTGTTGGTGCACAGTTGGCAGCAGGGCCTTGTGCTCCCCACAGCAGTAGCCAGTGTCAGCCATCTTGTGAGTCCTTCTCCACTCCCTGTGATGTGAGCATGGTTCAGGGTGGTGTTGATGGGACAGTTGTGGGGGTGAGCTATGTCTGTGACTACGACTCCCATCATGCTATTGCCTCCACCCCCTTCCCAGCATGCCCATGCTTCCTTCCTTTTGACTCTGCTTCCCTGTGGGGTGGGCTGGCTGTGCTGACAGGATGGCTGGGAGTGTTGTCCTGGCAGTTGTTTGGCTAAGAGTCCCAAGAGTGTCCCTGTGCTTCACACAACATAACCCAGGGTGGTGGTGCTTTGTGGGATCTTGTGTTAGGATGGAGGGCATTGCATTCTACCAGGTGGGTACTGTGGAGTTTGTGTTGGGGGGGGGTGAGGGGAGGTGCTGGTGACTATAGTCAGTGCTGCAAGTCCCCCTTCCCACCCAGCCAGCCAGCCAGATATCCCACCATGGAACGTGCTTGCATTGCAGGGAGTGGAAGTTGTCTCTCAGGATGTCAGTCAGTGGTGTCCTGCTGTTTGTTGGTGCACAGTTGCCAGCAGGGCCTTGTGCTCCCCACAGCAGTAGCCAGTGTCAGCCATCTTGTGAGTCCTTCTCCACTCCCTGTGATGTGAGCATGGTTCAGGGTGGTGTTGATGGGACAGTTGTGGGGGTGAGCTATGTCTGTGACTACGACTCCCATCATGCTATTGCCTCCACCCCCTTCCCAGCATGCCCATGCTTCCTTCCTTTTGACTCTGCTTCCCTGTGGGGTGGGCTGGATGTGCTGACAGGATGGCTGGGAGTGTTGTCCTGGCAGTTGTTTGGCTAAGAGTCCCAAGAGTGTCCCTGTGCTTCACACAACATAACCCAGGGTGGTGGTGCTTTGTGGGATCTTGTGTTAGGATGGAGGGCATTGCATTCTACCAGGTGGGTACTGTGGAGTTTGTGTTGGGGGGGGTGAGGGGAGGTGCTGGTGACTATAGTCAGTGCTGCAAGTCCCCCTTCCCACCCAGCCAGCCAGCCAGATATCCCACCATGGAACGTGCTTGCATTGCAGGGAGTGGAAGTTGTCTCTCAGGATGTCATTCAGTGGTGTCCTGCTGTTTGTTGGTGCACAGTTGCCAGCAGGGCCTTGTGCTCCCCACAGCAGTAGCCAGTGTCAGCCATCTTGTGAGTCCTTCTCCACTCCCTGTGATGTGAGCATGGTTCAGGGTGGTGTTGATGGGACAGTTGTGGGGGTGAGCAATGTCTGTGACTACGACTCCCATCATGCTATTGCCTCCACCCCCTTCCCAGCATGCCCATGCTTCCTTCCTTTTGACTCTGCTTCCCTGTGGGGTGGGCTGGCTGTGCTGACAGGATGGCTGGGAGTGTTGTCCTGGCAGTTGTTTGGCTAAGAGTCCCAAGAGTGTCCCTGTGCTTCACACAACATAACCCAGGGTGGTGGTGCTTTGTGGGATCTTGTGTTAGGATGGAGGGCATTGCATTCTACCAGGTGGGTACTGTGGAGTTTGTGTTGGGGGGGGTGAGGGGAGGTGCTGGTGACTATAGTCAGTGCTGCAAGTCCCCCTTCCCACCCAGCCAGCCAGCCAGATATCCCACCATGGAACGTGCTTGCATTGCAGGGAGTGTAAGTTGTCTCTCAGGATGTCAGTCAGTGGTGTCCTGCTGTTTGTTGGTGCACAGTTGGCAGCAGGGCCTTGTGCTCCCCACAGCAGTAGCCAGTGTCAGCCATCTTGTGAGTCCTTCTCCACTCCCTGTGATGTGAGCATGGTTCAGGGTGGTGTTGATGGGACAGTTGTGGGGGTGAGCAATGTCTGTGACTACGACTCCCATCATGCTATTGCCTCCACCCCCTTCCCAGCATGCCCATGCTTCCTTCCTTTTGACTCTGCTTCCCTGTGGGGTGGGCTGGCTGTGCTGACAGGATGGCTGGGAGTGTTGTCCTGGCAGTTGTTTGGCTAAGAGTCCCAAGAGTGTCCCTGTGCTTCACACAACATAACCCAGGGTGGTGGTGCTTTGTGGGATCTTGTGTTAGGATGGAGGGCATTGCATTCTACCAGGTGGGTACTGTGGAGTTTGTGTTGGGGGGGGTGAGGGGAGGTGCTGGTGACTATAGTCAGTGCTGCAAGTCCCCCTTCCCACCCAGCCAGCCAGCCAGATATCCCACCATGGAACGTGCTTGCATTGCAGGGAGTGTAAGTTGTCTCTCAGGATGTCAGTCAGTGGTGTCCTGCTGTTTGTTGGTGCACAGTTGCCAGCAGGGCCTTGTGCTCCCCACAGCAGTAGCCAGTGTCAGCCATCTTGTGAGTCCTTCTCCACTCCCTGTGATGTGAGCATGGTTCAGGGTGGTGTTGATGGGACAGTTGTGGGGGGGCAATATGTGTGACTGCGACTCCCATGATGCTATTGGCTACACTGACTTGGCCAGCATACACAGAATTCCTTCCTTTGAGTGGTCTTCACTGTGTGTTGGTGTTGTTGTGGTGGCTACATGTGTGGATGTGTTTGTTAGTTCTATTTGTGCCACTGCCTAGCTGTAGTTGTGGTTGTGTTTGTACATGTGTTGGCACGGTTGGATGTGACTTTTTTGATGGCATGTGTTGTGTTTCTCTGACTGACATACACATTTTGGGATGATTCTGTTCTGGTTGCTGTGTGATTGCTATGAGTGCATGGTTTGACTCTCCCCTTGACAGTGATGTGTGTGTGTTTTGTGGCAGTATATTGTGTACATTTGTTGTGTACTCACCAGGCTCTGGGATGTCCTCTAGTCCATATATGCTCACTGGCGGTAGGATGGCCCGCACCTTCTCCTCCCAGGGCCTGAGGTATATTGGCTTGGCAGGAGGGCCACTGCCGGTGTGTTGGCTGTTGATGTAGTCTTGCTTCAGCAGTTTCCGTACCCTCCTGCGCACGTCATACCACCTGTTCTGGATGTCGGTCTTTGTGCGCCGACATGGTGATTGGGCGTTCACCCTGTTGATGATCCTCTCCCACATCTTGGTTTTCTGCGACATGGGGGTCTGTTGGACCAATGTGCCAAACAGCTGTGGCTCTACCCTGAGGATCTCGTCTACCAGGACTTCCAATTCACAATCTAGGAACTTGTGATTCTTCTTGGGGGGCATGGTGATGGGTGGTGATGGTGAGTGATGTGTGTGTTGGTGTGCAGGTGAGGGTGTGTGAGTGTGTGTTTTGCTGGGTGTATGTGAGGTAGGTATTTGTTGGTGTGCTGATGGTGTGTGGCTTGTGTGAGGGATGAGCTGTGGGTGTGTGGTTGCTTTCTCTTGGGTGCTGGCAGTGGAATGGCATTTGCAAAGGCTCATGGTAGTGATTTGTGTCCTTTATATAGGTGGAGTTGTGGGTGTGTCTTTGTTCTCTGTCCCCACCCCCCAGTATTTATTGGCTTGGTAATTGCTTGTTTGGCCTTTTTTTGGTTGATTTTTCCTTTGTGCTGTTTGTGTATGTTGGAAACGTTCTTGTGACCGAGTCGGACCCTGCATTGGTCTCGTACGGTGTTTTCCGTTTCGTTCACGCTGTGTTTGTGCAGTTTTGTATGCTGCGTACGCGTCGGTCGCGGTGTATTGTGTTGCTTCGGCTCGGTTTTGTATGCGTGTCGGTCGTACGGCTTGTCCTCCGTCCGACTCGGTCGTGTTTTTCGCGCCTTGCATCGTACTTTGCGGTTTGGAGTTGGCGGGTACGATTCGGTCGAATTTGTTCCGGGTGCGTGTCGGTCGGTTGTATTAGCGTGTTTTTCCGGCCGGATTGCTATTTTCCGAGCGGCTCGGTCGGTCGGCTTGGTTTCCTAACGTGTCGGTCGGATTTATCGCGGCTTGCATCGTACTTGGCGTGTCGGGCGCCACTGGTACGTGTCGGTCGGTAATTTTTCCGGCTCCGAGTCGGTCGGTGCTTTTTCCGGCCCGAATCGGAATCGACCCCTATGTGAGCTAATTCCATGTTTCATCTGTGCTGGGGGAGGAGTCATTGGGAGGCACACAATAAGTGCCCTTGTGTATAACTTACATGCACTTCAACCGTAATGTTATCTCTTAACCCCTTCAAACTGAATATTGAAAAAAAATATACCAGGGGTCCTGCCTCCCTTCCCTGCGGCAATCTTACCTTTCTTCCACTTTACCCTTCCCACATATTGATTAAAGGTAATTCCTGAATTTCTGGTACCCACCCTATTTTTCTCTGTGCTTCTCACTCCCTTTACCACATGTATGCTAATATTTAGAATTTAATAACAACTTGATAAAAGTTAAGGACTTAAGGACCTGTGTGTAAACCCCTGTTTACGCACGGGTTAGAACTATGAGTTTAGCTGTATTTAACATATCCGGTAATTATTATTATAAAAACATCAGCTGTCGCTAAATTTCAGCAGGTTAAAGGCTGAACCTGCTGAAATTTAACAGGGGAAATTGTACAGTATTTACCGTTATTCCCAATAAACTTGTGATGGGTGTTATTTATCGCACACAATAAATAACGTACACCGTAGTATCATTAATAATGTGTGATTTAAAAAAAAATCATAATCAGGGCCTAAATGTTATGGATAACACCAACATATGTATTTTCACCAGAATATACACCTTTAATAGTAACTCCTCAGTAACACCTGGCAGTAAGAGAAAAAAAACAAATAATGTCCCCACACCCTCTGAGAAAACTCCAGGATGTGGGAGTCATTCATTTATTGTTGTTCACAAACAAGCTCATGCTTTAAATCAAGTTCAAAAGTTTGGTGAACAACCATCAAAAACTGATGAGGACTGTCCACCAACATTTTTTACATTGAAGGAAACCACCATGATGGTGGTTGCTTCCAAACTATAGAGATGACCTTCGGGCCATCAATCATCTCTAAATTAGACATATGGTGGTCCAGTAAGGTGAAGTAGGTAATGTCACCTTGACGATCAGAGTACCACTTTTAAAGTCCATAACAGTCCCAAAGTGACCAACTTCTTAATAAAAAGTTCCCAGGGTCCTTTGGCCCCTAGAAACATGTATTCTATTGTTAAACCTCCATTTTCCCCTAAGGCGTTTGAGAAGTGTTTTACCTAGCAATCTGGGTGATTCCAAAATCCTAAATGTTTTCATTTTGGATTTCAACCAATCTATGGAGCCGATTAAAAAATTGTGCCTGTTACACATTAGCCTGTGTCAATTGTGGACTATGTGGACTGTGCTGATCTCTCCAAACCTGTAGCAGAGAAATCCACATTAGTAAATGCACTGACATCCACCAGGATTTGCTTTCTGAATTCCTTGCAGGAATACATTAATTATTCTCAGCTGAAACTTAAGGCTACAGCTTAACATACCTAAATAGGTCCCATATTGCCTATTCAATGTTATTGCTTGTGTCAACAATTTCAGAGCTGATAGGTACTTTGCAAGGTTATACACTGGCATTTATGCTTAAATTAGAGGTTAATGACCCAGAATACGTGAGTATCTGCTATAGAATAAGCCTTGATTAGTACCTTTGTTTCAAATCTATGTATGGTTTAATTGCCTTATACATATTTATTTTTCAATCGCACGAGGTTTAGACTGCCAAGACAATCTCGCGTCATGTAATGTCTGGCACTGGATCGCCTGTGTTACATTTATCATTGTAGATATTTTTCTCTGTGAATTGCATTTAAAATAGTCTGAATTCTCTCTGAAAAATACGAACCTGGAAACAAATAATACCAACTTCTGAGATTTAATGTATCTGCTGAAAAAGTCAATCTCTATTTGAAAAGTAAATGCGTAATATCATGTTGGGAGCTACACTTTCACATGTGACTATTTCAGGTATCTCAGGTATCTCAGGTATCTAAAGTTTTAAAAGCATTTTAAAAAGGCTATTACAAAGGAACAATCTGCTCCCTGCATGATAGGCAGTGTGAGTACCTGCCAGTTACATTTTCAATGTAATTGCATGTCTAGTGAGTATGTTCTCTGCATACACATTCAGTCATATTCCATAATATTGCAACTTAGCACAGTCCACCTAACTTAAAATCAGTGAGTTGTATGTGACATTGTAAAATTGTAGTAGTATTACAGCTGCTGGTACTGCTACTACTACTGCTACTAATAACAATAATATTAAATAAATAATACCATTACACTAATATTACTAATTATATTGAGGTTAGCAGTAATATGACAGCTGTTATTATTATTGTATGCTCTTCCACCAGGGTCTTGTGTTGTGTCACTTCCTTTCCTTACTCAGTGGGGTGGTATTGGCTGCTAGTGGTTTTGGCTGCTAGCGCCTTGTTGCATACACTTTCACTCACTCACAGTCGCACTCAGTGATGGTAATGGTTACCAGGGGCCATATCAGACGAGGTACCCTGATTCAGTGTAGAACTGAATGGTTGTGTTTTTTAGAGTTTGAGGTGTGTACATTTTGTACATGTAACTCAGAGTTTCTGCAAATGTTCATACATTTTTTGACCAGTACAGACAACCAATTTCTACCCGGTTATGCTACATCAAGGGATTGCAGTGGATAATGTCACCGTCCTAATGCACCAAATTCCATTAAATAATATTGAATTTGACTTTGTTAATTTTCCTATTGAACCATTGGTGTTCTGTGGTAACTCTGATCCCTGCATTATTTGTTCTTTTTTTGTGTGCCATGTTTTCTGAGTAAGTGTTTCTTTTGTACTAAAATACTTAGAAATGGTTAGGTTTGCATTGTCACGCGGGCACAGTAGTGTTGTTTTGGTATTGTTCAGTAGGATCCAAAGAAACTACTGAAGAACTGACACAAAAGGCCATTGTTTACCCCCAAAGAGTCGTTTCTCAATAGGAATGATAATGCAGACACGAATGTATGTGTATCCATGTCTAGCCCAAACACAAATTATTTCAAGAACATCATTAACCAGAACTGACACTTCCTCAATTAAATGCAATGTCCTATGGGGAAAAAACTATGTTTGCCTTGAGGAAGAATCAGAGTTTGAGCGATGACTTCGTTCTGACACATCTGAAAAGTACTTTCATTGATCAAAAAGTTTTCCCACCATTAATTATGAGTATTCCTCAGATTCAAGTTCATCATTCATGGAACAATGTTTGATCCGTGACGAAAAATCACTATAGAAAAATTCATTTCCAGCCGAGTAAAACACTCTACCTTTTCAAACTGCAGCACAAAGAATATGTTATAAGCATCCCAATACACAAAAGCGCACACTTTGTACTCCTCATCCACACCTGCAAAGCACACCACAACACTGGCCCTGCCTACCTGAAGAGCTACATTTACTACCAGCAACCTTCCAGACACCTCCGCTCTGCCGGTTTCTCACTAGAAAACACACTTTCAAACAAAAAAGCAGAGCAGGGTGCTGCGCCTTCTCACACTTGTCCCCTAATGCCTGGAACGACCTTCCACAACACATCAGGTCCTCATCCTCTCCTTGACTTTTGCAAGAAGCTGAAGACCTGGCTTTCAAGTAAGCCCCAGAGTCAGCCTCACTCACACCTGCTAGAGAGCTCCTGGATACCCTCACAGGTGATTAGGGCACTATATGAACACAGATAACACAACATAAAATAACATAGCATAACATAATATGCCTTGTTGAAATGGAAACTCGGTGTAGGGATGACCAATCAAGAGACGGGTAAGAGGAGTTCTCAACAGAAATACAGAAGCTGATGTAAGGTGACGACAGACCCATTGGTGCAGCACTTTCTACAACATGGACACAGGGAGAAACAGGTTAAATGCACATTTGTGTCATTAAACAGAATCCAAGAGGAAGCAATGCAGACAAAATTCTACTGAAAAATAAAGCTACATCTAAACGATTGTGAACAACCTAACGCAATATCACATATCAATATCATCTATTTGTAGAAACAGCATGACAATTTGTATTCCCACACCATCCACTTTAGGAGAGGCATGGAAAAGATACAGAAACATGCGTCTACAGCCACATGATTCCCAAGATTTTCCATTGAACATTTTTGGAAAAATTGGGCGTTGTTTTTGCAAGATCCAGGCAGGTTAACTTTATTTGGTCGTGAAACCTTTTCTCCTCCTTAGTAACAGCCCCATTTTGGTGCCTCATTTTGTTACTAAGTGAGCCAACATCTGGCGCTTCTTGCCGCTCCCTTCCCCTGACCATGGGGATACGTGTGCGTTTCACTTTTTCTTTGCTGCTGTAGCTGAATAACAAGCAATTTCTGTGCATACTTGTGCCTCCGCGCTTGATATAAAATCAAATTTGGAAAAGAACTCTGCAGATTGATAAATATTAGGCTTCAAACTGCATGTATCTGCAGGCGCGGCCCATGGTAAGAGTGCCGGTCGGGCGGTGACGTGGGGCGGGGGAGTGGCAGGGTGGGGGGTAGTAAACTACGGATTAAGGCCGAATACAGGTAAGTGAACATTTAAATAAATAAAACGAATTTCGTTGTGAGCGCTGCATCGCCAAATGCAAAATGCCAAAGTATGCTCCATGAACCCAAGCCCCAGACCTAGGGCTTGTTAGATTATGAGAGCTGCTCTCTGTTTGGGGAGCCTCTTGTAAACATGTCAGGTGCTCACTCTGTTGTTAGCTGTTCCATCAGCATTCGTAGTAATGGACTGCCAGGAAAGTTGGTCAGGTGAAACTTCTTTATGTCACCTCGAGGGAGTCAACTATTAAAGACTTTAAAAGCGGACCTGCGAACCCAGCGTTTACTCATTCTTAAAACTGATCTTACTTTTCTACACCATAAGTTTACTTTATGTATGTCATATCAAACTAATTATATAAAGTGTTAGTGAAATATTCTCCAATCATATGTAATAATGGAAAGGAATACTTGGTAGAAAAAGTGAATACTACGATTCTCCAGGTAGACAACCCCATTTTCGTGGTGCATATATCTTGATAGCCAAAAATGCATGTGCATGATCAACTCTTTCTAATTTTACCTAAAAACGTTTCTGTATTTGTTACACAATGTGTCGTGGACAAAATGTAACAAACTTGTCATTATAGAAATAGAAAGCTAGGGTAGATAATGTTTTCCGTTATGGATATATTAGGGACGTCTAAGTAGGAGTTACAGGAACTCTGAGGCGGAGACTTGTCTGGGTAGCTGGCTGACATGATCTCATTACAGATACCTGAATGAGAAAATATTTCTCTTCTCCATTGAATATCTCTTTCACCATTTTTTCAACAGTCAAATGTCAATTAGAATGGTCTTGAGCAGTGCAATAAAAAAGCACTACTTAGATCCTACCAAAGAACTTTATATGTTTCTTTAAAAAACAGCACTTGGAAAAACACAGAGGGGCATATTTATTAAAGAGTAGTGTCGCTTTTGTGCCACGCAATGGGGCGCAAGAGCTATGCAACTCTTAAGTTGGATTCATCAAGCCACGCAAGGCCACCTTGCAAAGCCCTGCAAGGCTTGATAAATTTGGAGTAATGCGACACAGCACAAATCACTTCATTGCGTTACTCTGTCCCAGAGAAGTGTTCAAAGGGTGAAGCGTGGATCATTTCACGCATCTACCTGTGAATTTTGGCACATTCCCAGATTTACCAACTCTGGTAGACCTGGGAAGTCCTAAAAAATACTATGCCCCTATGGGGAGGCATAACGAGGAGAAATATCTTTATTTCTCCTCGTTGCTTTCTCTTTCTATGTGTGCTGCATTTTACAGCACACTTTTAAAGAGGAAAATGCCTCACAGTCACCTCACGTCATACTGTTTGCTCACTGAATTCATCAAATCCATTTCAAATTATGGCATTTTGACATACATAATGTTAGAAATGGGGGTCTCTAGTTGGCAGAGGTAGGTACCTTTGTCCAAATAGGGACCCTTGCTTCTAGTCAGGGTAAGGGGGATACACACTCTAGATAACCCCTGCTTACCCCCTTGGTAGCTTGGCACGAGCAGACAGGATTATCCCAAAGGCAATGTGTAAAGTATTTGTACCAACACTCACAGTAACACAGTGATAACGCCACAAATGAACACCACACCGGTTTAGAAAAATAAAGTATCTTTATCTAAACTTAACAAGACCAAAACGACAAAAATCCAACATACAAGTATTAAGAAAAATGACTTTCAAAAGGTTTTAGCAACTGAGTCCATAGAAAACTATGGATGCGTGATTTCTTGCAAAGTACCTGTTGTTGCGACAAAATTCACAAAGCCAAACAGCTGCAGCGATGAGAAGCGTTGAGAAACAAAGATGCGTCGTTCCGGAGACCTTCGTGGATGCGATGCAATAGTACACAGGGGAGCGATGCGTTGAGTCCGGTCTGTAGGGGGAAGTGAGGTGTCGATTCTGAGACGACTCCGATCCGTGGCTGACGCGTCGGGCAAAACTTGCCGCACAGGGACGATGCGTGGAAATCTGGGATGCGGCGGCGAACGATGCGGCGAGCGTCGCTGCATCGACCTTTTCAGCCTTGATGCGTCGATTCTTCCCTCGGCAACAGGCGCTGCGTCGGTTTCAGCAGCGGTGCGGCAGTGCGGGAAGATTCTTCTCGCACCGCGGTGTTGCATCGGAAAAACTTTTGCAAGAAGAGCGATGCATCGATTTTCTTGTTGTTGCGTTGCTTTCCAGCCTCCCAGTAGCAGAAACAACCTCCAGAGGCCACGAACAGCCACAGGCACTCCTGGAAGGTCAGAACTCCCAGCAAGGAAGTTCAGGGGACCTGGGGGTAAAGTCTTTGTGTTCCTGAGACTTCAAAACAGGAGGCAAGCTCTACTCAAGCCTTTGGAGACTTTCTTCAAGCAGGGGACACAGCACACAGCAAAGTCCTCCTCCTTTCCTAGGCAGAAAACAGCAGCTGCAGGCCAACCCCAGACACACAGCAAGGGCAGTACTTCTCCTCAGTTTCTCCAGCTCTTCTCCTTGGCAAAGGTTCCTCTTGATTCCAGAAGTAGTCTAAAGTTCTGGGGTTTTAGGTCTAATACTTATACCCCAAAATGTATTTGTTCTTTTTGTGCAAGGGGCTCTGAGCCCAGTTCAAAACAGTTCTGGGGGGCACTCTGCAAGTGCACAACAACATCCATTGTCAGTGTAAGCCTTGGCTCCAGACACACCACAGGGGGGCGGAGCTAGCATTGTGGAAGGCAGGCACAGCCCTATTCAGGTACAGGTGCTACTCCTCCCACCACTCCAAATGCAGCTCAGGCCTATTCAACCTAGTGCTGACTCATCCAGACTCCTGGAGCCACTGCACCTCCCCAGCCCCTGTCACTCCAAAGCCAGACAGCCAATCCACAAATAGGCTGAGGCACACAGGATGGTTAAACAAGAAAACAGCCACTTTCTAAAAGTGGTATTTTCAAACTCAGAATGTAAAAATCACCTTTCCTAAAAGATGCATCTTTAGATTCTGAGTTCAGGCATACTAAACTTTATTTTCCTATCTGGTCCCAATGGTAAGTTGTATTTATAAGATGTTATAAATTAACTCCCATGCTTTCCTATGGGGACAGATAGCTTTACAATAGTGAAAAACGAAATTGGCAGTATTTCACTATCAGGACATGCCACACACATCAGGGCATGTCCTACTTTTCAGATACACTGCACCCTGCCCACAGGGGTACCTTGGGCCTACCTTAGGGGTGACTGACATGTAAGAGAAGGGAAGGTTAGGACCTGGCAAGTGGGTGCACTTGCCAAGTCGATATGGCAGTTAACAACTGCGCACAGACACTACAGTGGCAGGTCTGAGTTACCTTTTAAGAGCTACCTATGTGGGTGGCACAATCAGTGCTGCAGGCCCACTAGTAGCATTTGATTTACCAGCCCTGGCACACTTAGTGCACTTTACTAGGGACTGACCTGTAAGTCAAATATGCCAATCATGGATAATCAATCATGTTCACAATTTACACAGAGAGCATATGCACTTTAGCACTGATTAGCAGTGGTAAAGTGCCCAGAGTCCTAAAACCAACAACAACAACAGGTCAGGAAAAAATAGGAGGAAGAAGCAAAAGGTTTGGGGATAACCCTGCAAAAAGGACCAAGTCCAACACATAATTGTCCACCTAAGTGTCAGCATGGTCGGTCAGCAGAGAATTCACAAAGGCTATCCAGCAGTATTCCAGCAATCTGTGACTGATGCAGTTTTCCAGGAATAACAAAATAACCATAAAGGTATCCCCTACTCTAGAAGAGACAATTTTCAATAGGGGGGGGTGATACGTGCCATGCCTACACACCACTTGAGTAGGATGCCAGGAAAACAGAAAGACATAGTTTTTTTATAAGTAACCCTCACCCACTCTAATAGTGGCATGCTTCCTCATCGGGTTCACCCGGATCCCTAAAATTCAGGATGGGCTAGACCATGTTCCAGGGAGCTCTTTTTATAATACTATATAGCAGTGGTTCCCAAACTTTTTTGACCCACGGCTCCCTTGACCCATTGGCCATTGCCGGTGGCTCCCCACTGTTACTTTTTTTGGAGGGTGGGTTGGATGTAAGCCCGGCCTCGAGAGTACTTGCATTTTTCTCCCTGAAAATAATTGGGATGAAGATGATGAAGGTATTATAAACATATACGCAAGGTGTTTCGTATTGCTAAGGCGACGCCTCTAATAAAATATTCCTAGTTACACTTCTTTGCCCATGCCTTCTTTAGAGTACCCTCTCAAACGTTTTTTTTCCCACTTACGGTGCTAGATAACACACCTATGCATGTAGGCCCCTTTGACAAATTGTTTGTGCGCTTGAAGAATATTTGCATGCACTTCCATTTCTACCCTTGTCATACATGCCAACACACCTGACTCACGATTTTTTAAACCACATATAGCTTTATTTTTGCTGTCTCCTCCCTAAAATTCCCACGAAATCAATGAAAGTAAAATAAATTCCTCAGATTTTTTTTTTTTTAAACGTCCCTCTTTCTTGCTTCCAAATGTTGGCATTCTGATGTATATGGTCTTTTACTTCCCTATGCTCAAGGAGAGAGCAGGCCTGTCTGGAAATGTGTGTGTACTGAAAGAAATGTGTACTGGAAGTACATATGATTCGAGTACAAATGCCAATACTTAATAATACTTAGTGTGTTTAATAGACAGGACAACTGTACTTTCCTGATAACTTGCATTGGTGTAAAATGCATTTGGAAAAAAAAAAACTATCAACGAAACGAACAAAATTAATTAGGCATCTTCCGCTTACTTTGGGAGTGTTGGAATGTGGGGGTCCAGTGAAATATGGAGGTCACCTCCCTCGACATGCCATCAATTAAGCACTACGTTTATAGTTTTAGGCATGTCACTTACAAATCATCAATATCATGCGTTTAAGTCTAATTAGTTTAACTGAAGCCAACAGACCCTTCAACATTAAATGCATTAAAGTGCTTGGTGCGCGGCTCCCCAGGCTAGGTTTGACAGCTCCCCAGGGAGCCACGGCGCACAGTTTGGGAACCACTGCTATATAGGGTGGCCAACACCAAAATAAAAATATCTCATCCACTCCCAAGGTATCCCTTTATTCGTGAAATGGATGGGAAAAATTAAAAACAACTATGGAAGAGAAACTGAGGATACTATGGTCCTATAACCCTTATAATGCCTTATAGCACCAATATATGGGCGTTATAAGGGTCATAGGACCATAGTATCATCAGAGCCCACTCTTAAATGTTGTCTCTTCTAGCAGAGGGATACCTTTATGTCTATTGTGTAGATTCTAGGGAGTACGTATCCCCTCATCCTCTGATATGTGAAAGGATCTCCCTATCCTTCCAGATTCGGATGGTCCCTTGAACTCCCTTACCAAAGTTTTTAGTTTTCTCGAGGAATATAATTAATTCCTTTGTTAACACTGGCAGTTGCACTTTTATTTCTATGGAACTTTATTTCACAAGGTTCGTGAAAAAATTATCCTTTTACATTTACATTAACGTAATGATGCAAACTAAATCAGCACCAAACTCTTCCATAAGATGGTGGCTGAAGTTTATTTTTCCGATACTCACCCTATTACAATTATTATTATACACAGGGAATTTACAATTAGATCATAACTCAAAGACCGAAAGAAGATAGAAGGGCCACAAAATGATCTCACATTAGTGAAGAAAAATACGTAATCCAGGCAACATATCAACACTAGGGGGCATATTTATAAAATAGTGGCGCAGTGCAGGACAACAAGTCACCTTCCTGCACTGTGTCACTGAAAAAAGGCAGGAATGCCCCATAGTTAAGGCATATGGTGCATTCCTGACTTTTCCCCCTGCACTGGCACACAATTGGCTGCCTAGTGCCAATGCTGGCAATGGTGCCTGTGTTGCATTTAGGATTGTTTTTGTGCCGGAAGGGACACCTTCCTGCACCAAAACAATCCTGAGATGCATTTTCCTCTTTCTATGTGTGCTGCAGAAGGTCTTGTAAATCTGGAATTGGATCAAAAACCATGGTAGTCAGGTGGGAACACCCACGCAAACCCATGGAATGCCTACCCAGGGCAGAGTGATGCAACCCAGGGCAGAGTTATGCAACCCAGGGCAGAGTGATGCAACACAGTGATTCGTGGCGCGTTGTGTTACTCCAGATTTACTCCAGATTTTTGGTGCCACTCAAAGTGGTTTTGCTTAGCTTAAAAAATCTGACTTAAGGTTTTCATCGCTTTTCCACCACGTTGCATGATTCAAGAGAGATGCAAACGGGGTCATAATTATGGGCCTAGGAATAAAACTACCCTGCCTCTCCACATACTGCTTGTCTCTCCCAATATGCCCAAGAGATTATAGTACAGAGCAGACTCTTGTTCTATTCCATACCTGTAACATAATAATGCAATAAAATCAACAAAGTTATTTACAAAAAGTTAATTTACTCTACGTCCTTGAAAAATAATGAATTTATGAGTATAGAAAACAACTAGTAGCATTGTCAACAATTACAACTTAACATTAGAAAGCACTGGATATGTGCAAACAAATAAACATGAATAGTCAGTACCACTTTCAACTTCATTTTAGTTCACAAAGTCAACATAATTGAAGTATTGATAAGCATTATATCATCACTTGCTGCAGTGCCTTCTGTGCCTCATAGATTCTCATTGCACATTACTGCATATAAAGAAATTAATGTGTGCATTAGGCATTGGTTATTTGTTTATTTGTGTATAGTGCTTATAACCTAAAAAAACTCTCGGCTCTATTCGCCAAGGGTAAACCTTGCTGGTGACGCAGAATTGCGTATTAAAATAAATTAATAACCTTCTAAATGCACAAGTAAGATTTTTACTTGCTTTTTATGGACAATATTAATGAACCTTGAAATCCAATAAACATAAAAGCCCAATCGCCAATTGTAACAAATGGTTTGAGAACAGTACTTGCAGGTTAAACCAGGAGGGCAAAAAAAAACAACGATAGCACTTCTATTCAGGGGAACGTACAAAAACACTCCTACTTCCCTTCAACCTGCAACTGCCACATTATAATTGCCTAAATTCAGAAATCTGCACACATGCTTGTTGCAAACCACTTGGTGAAGATTTCAAAGCTTTGCGGTGAATCAGGCCAGAAGCTGTAGTTGCAATGAATATCTGTTTCCAGTCCAAGATGGGGTTTTTAAATTCTCAAACGATTCACTTTCTTTGAATATGGGCATTTTGAACAAGATGCAAATGGAAATTAATGTGAGTGACCAAGAGTGCATCATTCCAACTCTTGCATGACACATACTGTGCGAGTTTGCTTCATTTTTGTAAATAACAGAGTTTACAATTGTGGCATTTTGTTATGACCTTGATTTTTCATTCGGGTTTGAATAATACCAAGACAACAAAACAAATTCTACATTTCTGCTTTCATAAAGTGTTATATTCACTATCTTTTGACATAAAACTCAGGCGGATTCAACCGGATTTTGTCGCTATTTTAATCTTTAAATATTGTACCAATATTATCAGCAATGTTTGACACAGCAGTATTTACTGCATGATTGCACTGTCATGTTTGACACCGATGATGGATTGCTCCTCAGAATGAGGTTTCAGTAAATGTCCACCGTTTCATTTGTACAAAGAGGTATGCTCTTTAAAGGATTCAGGAAGTGTATGTCTATAATTACTGTACACCAAGTGAATTTTATGCCATTCTCCTGAGATGGCTTAATGGACAAGGTTTTGCCCTTATTCAACAGTTACCCTCTGAGTCAGATTGCATTTTTTATGTATTTAATTTATTTGTGTGTTTAGTTATTTATATGTTTTTGTTTTATTTGCGTAGGTTTCAGTGTGTCGTACAGAATGAGGGATTGTCATGAGACTTGAAAGCACGATTCAGAATATTAAATATATACAATTTTCATAGGTGTGAAGAAGGTCATTACAACAAGTTGGTTTTACATGTGGAAGAACAGTGTACAGTACATAGTGATCTATACCATTGGGCTCATGTACTAAGAATGTATTAGGTGAAAGGAGCAGCAATTTGTACACTGACTTTTACCGAATGCATTCTTATTTTGCAAGCCAACCTATACAGAATCATAATTTGTCACAATTCAACTTACCTCAATATTAATGAGGTATGTCGCAAATTGAGCCTCTTAGACCGAGCATCCTTGGTGTGGTTTACCCCCTAACATTTTGCCTTCAACCCTCCTGTTTGCTGACTTTGTTATGCTGGCTTTAGGACTCTCCGCACTTTACTAAGTGCTTGTGCTCTTTCCTTAAAACATAAAATATGGCAGAATTGGCTTATACCAAATTGGAATATTAATTTAACCTAGTACAGTGGCACTACCTGTACCCAGGGCCTGTAAATTGAATGATACTAATGGGCCTGCAGCACTGATTGTGCCAACCACTTAAGTAGCGCTTTCAACATGTCTCAGGCCTGCCCTTGCAGTCTGCATCTGCTGTTTTAACTGCTATTTTGACCTGGGAAAATAAATCTTTTGCCAGACCCAAACCTTTCTTTTTAATGGATATAAGTTACCCATCGGGTAGGCACTAAATAGCCCACATGGCAGGGTGCAGTGCATTTAAAATGTAGGGCATAAACTTTAAAGTTGTATATGCCCTTGTGGTGAAAATCTCTTAAATTAGTTTTTCACTATTGCAAGGCCTACCTCTCCCATAAGATAACATTGAGGCTACCTTATTTCATGTAAAAAGCTGTGATTTTCAAATGGGAGTCGGTACCAGTTAATGATTGGTGTATTTGGAATTGTAATGAAAAATCATATCTTATGATAAAGTCGTATTTTAAATTGCAATTTTGAAAATGGCACTTTTAGTAGCTTGGCATTTCTCTGCCTTAGCCATTTGGTGCCTGCAGCCTGTCTCTGGGTCACATGACTGGGTGTAGTTGACAGTAGGCTTTGTGTAATCCTGCTAGATAGCCACACACAATAGGGAGCTTAGGTGTGCCTGGTTGGGCCAGCACTAAAAAAACCTTGCCACCCAAATACCCTTACTGAACGTAAACCCTAGGGATACCCTTGCCACCCAAACATCCCAACTCACCCTAAACCCTAAAAATACCCTTGTTCCCCAAATAGCCCTACCCACCCTAAACTTTAAAAATACGCTTGCCACCCAAATACCCTTACTCACCTTAAACCCTAAAAAAAAACCCTGCCACCCAAATACCCCTACCCACCCTAAAAAAACCCTTGCCACCCAAATAACCCTACCCACCCTAAACCCTAAAAATTTAATTGACACCCAAATATTCCTACCTGTCCTAAACCCTAAAAATACCCTTGCCACCTAAATACCATTACACACCCTGAACCCTAAAAATACCCTTGCCCCAAATATCCTTACCCACCCTAAACCTTAAAAATAGTCTTGCCACCCAAATACCCTCACCCAACCTAAACCCTAAAAATACATTAGCCCTAAAATATTTATATATATATTATATATAAAGGCTTTATACTTTAATACTTACCTGCAAAATACTTAAATTTTTTGTTGTGAATGCATGCGTGGTAAAAGTTTGTATGATAAAGACATGTGTTGTAAAGTCTTATGCGCTGTTAAGGATGCATGGTAATTGTATTGCATGGTAACGGCCACATTGTAAAGTCTGTTTCCCTTCATTAACACCTCTAGTTTAAGGATTTCAGCACAAGATTTTAATCAAACACATATTTGTTAAAAGTATCCCACAATCTTCTCAGAGATATGAGAATCACCAAATGAAAGGTTGAACAAAGAACAGAAAATGTTTAGTTTTATAGTCTTGCTTTGGTAAATGACAATAATAAAGCTTCAAAAATATCTGGTTATATTAACAATGTGTGAAAAATATTGCTAATTCAGAAATATTGGGGAACAAATATGGAAGGTAAGAATATCATTTTATAAGCATATAATATTTTTTAAATAAAATATTATTGATATAATATTGTTTACTTAATATAGTAGTATTACATATCAATGTATATTTATTTTAATATTTATTATTTTATAATATTAAATTTAGGCATTAATGTTATTAATATCATTGTTTTACTTTTTTAGTATAGTTTGAAATATTTAATGTGCAGTTAAAATGTGAAATAGTAATTTAAAATTATGTAGCAGGTTATTGGGTTTTAGTATGATTGGGTGGAAAGTTATTTAAATTATAAATTATTGTTTTTAAATTTAAAAAATATTTTAATTGATTATTTGTTATTTTAAATTATTTTGACTTTAAATGTGTAATTTTTTTAATGGATTTAATAATTTATAATTTAGCTCTGGGCTGCAGGGATTACAGCGGAAAAGGGTTGGAAATTATTCAAATGATATGTTTTTGCTTTTTTATTACATTTTCTACATTATTTAAATAGATAATTTGCAATCAAATGTGTAAACTCTGATTGGTTAATTATTATTTTGATTATTCAAGTGTATTTTGTGTTCTTTAAAGTTCTTCCTAACTCCAACAATTTCCCTGCTTTTGTTTTTGTTGGAGCGGAGCAGTGCTTAATTTGTAAATAAATAAGTGCCAGGGCCCTCGTCAGGAGACCACTGCAGCTTGCACCACCTTTGGGCCCTGCCAGCATAGCCAATGGCGGTACTAGAGGAGGAGGAGCCAGCTCCCTGCATGGTCGCTCGGAGCTGATGCTCCGTGGCAAACCCTCGCTCCACTTTCCGGAGCGGCGTCCCCCCGCATTGTGGTCCCACTCAGCCCAACGATTCCTCTGCCTGAGCACTTGCTGACTCCCAGAAGCTGAATTACGCCCTTCTCGGACCTTGCTTCACGGAGATACGAGCCGCGACATCCTGGCCTTCCTATCCTCCTTGATGGCACCCAGGGAGCTGCGAGACCGCGCCCCGTGCCGAAGGAGGAGTTCCGCGTAGCCGCCTGACCGCCATTCCCCGGTTCTCCATTCCACACAGGAGACGGGATTGAGCTTTCACTTTGGACGGGGAATCGAGTATCCTGAACTGAGTCCCAGGGAGCGGGTGCACTGGACAAGATGGCGCCTCGGGACTCCGGGGACCTCCTTTGAGCCGACGGTGAGTGGGGATTCCGTGTAATACCCTAACGGCCCATAACTATCTCTGGAGGTGGACTGGGCTTGCCCCTGTTACCATAGGGCTCTCTCCTTTCACGAGACAAATACTGATTCCCAGCCGCGCCTGACTCCAACATTGCGCCCATACTGCTTTTGCTTCGGGCAGGACTTTTCGGCTTTCTCCAACTGGTGACCTCCTCCCTGGATCATCATGGAGTCTCCTGGTCGACCATAAACTCTATCCAGGGAACTGGCCTGTCCTTAACAACAAGGGACTTGAACAACACTCTGCGCCTGACCCTAAAATGGCTGCCACTGATCCCACCTAGTCAAGGACAAGTCTTGTGGTTGAAAATCCCCAGCCTCAGAGTCACAGTGATCAACAACCTCAACCTACCTGACCTAAAGAGGGCAGCCAAGCCACATATCCTCTCCTACCCCCCCACCCTCACCATCTCCACTCACCCGCACATGGACTCAAGTCTTTCGTTCACCCACTGATCCTCACCCTAAGCCGGCAGAGTCCAAACCGCATGGCCGATCCCCGGTGGAGGTGCTCTGACAGCTATAGGGGAGACTGGCTCTGGCACTCCGCTTTGGCCGTCACCTACCCAGCCGGTCTTCGGACATTTGTCTCGTCTTCTCCTCCACTGCTGTCTCCTTCCTTTGGACTCCCAACTCTCCCTGATCTGTTTGGATCCTGACTCTCGTTTTTGCTAATAACTCCTGTATTGAATATGTATTCATTCTGTTATTAATGTGAAATCTCTGTAATTTGTAACACACTGTTTCCTTATGTAAAGTGCTCTGATACCTCCGGGTCTAGCCAGCGCTATATAAAACAAACTCAAATAAATAAATACTAACACATCTACTGAAACTATTCCAGGCCCCTGAAGCCATAATATTGGCTTGGGCAACAGGTAGCAGTCATTTATTATGTATGTTGAATTAATAAACAACTGTTGTTGGGCTCATCTAAAAATTAGACAAACAGCACCACCATGTGGCAGACTGACTTATGTGGCGATGTTGACAATTAAGTGCTGGTGATGTGCTCAAATTAAGCACTGGAGTTAAGTAAATCTAAGCCCTCCAAAGTCCAACACTTTCCCTACTGTTTAGATCGGAGTGGCAATTGTGAATCTAATCATTCCAAGGTCCTACACTTTCCTTGTTTTTACATAGTAAATCAAATGATGGTAAACTTTTATAGCTATTTTTCCATGGAAAAGAAAAAAAGAAAAACACATGGAACTTGGCTGAGACCTCCATCACCGGAAACAATACATAAAAATATCTAGGAGCTTGGCTATATGATCAAAGAGGTCACCTTGTTCACCTCAACTCATTAAAACCCAAGACAGCATCGTTAATATTTACCTTTAAGCACTCCTATATAAAACACTCAACCTATCACTGGCACCAATGTTAAAAATATTAAAAGCAAAACATATTCCCACAATTTCCTAAAGGACAGGAGCTTTTCCAGACAAAGTCAGGCTTATTTTAATATCACGTAATGCAATGTTCAAGGTTTCACAGAATGCCTCACAAGCACAGTTAAGGCTGGAGCTAGGCTTAATAGGGCAACATCTGGCTCAAAAAGATGCCGTTCTTGATTGCATGTCTACAGTTAGATTCGCACAGGCTAGGACTTTAGACTTCCATATGTGGCAGAGGGCACATTTAGGTGCATCCAAATCATGTGAACGCATGGTTAGTATTTCTCATCACAGCTTTTCACACTCTGAATACAGAAGTGCTCTTGGAACAGAAATTACCTCAATGCTGTCCAAACAAACAATCCGGTTGCACACAAGAAAAAGAAACATTGGCCCACCTGATCTGTATCTGTCCAATGCTACTTTGAATGTTGACTTTTGCATCTGAAATGTTTTTAATCAGTACGTATCTGCACATGCCCTCATGCCTTTTGTATGAGGGGAAAAATGGAACATGTAGTATCTAAATGTATCAAATTTATGAATAAGGTAGATAGGCTGCTGTTGAGGCAATGTAATTTAACTAGCTGAGTCACAAGAGCGACAAGATCAATCATTTTATCAATGGATTGAGCAAGAGCCAGATATAGGGGTTCTGATTTAAGAAACCTACCACACTCTGAAGGCTAAGACACCACTGACTGACAAAACATTTGCTAGGCTTGTGCTAACAAATGTAAGTAAAAACCATTTCCATTTGACAAATAGGGCAACAGTCCACACAAGATTTTTACCGGTAACCAAATCCTACTTTTTTTTAAGCACTTTTTAGATTACGTCCAGTTTTATGCAGAAGACTTTACTTGTAAATAGAATAATATTGCCAATTTCTAGTTCTACTTTACACAGTGCACTTTTCTACACCTTGTATAGATTCCTTATGTTTTATTTTATTGTATGTATAATAATAATGAAATGGTTTTAGTTAACTGCAAATAACATTTACCTCACCTAACCTTAGCTTGCACTGGCAATAGTAATTCTAACCCCTCTAAAGTCCAACCATTTCCCAACTGTTGTACAGATTGAGTGGGAACAGTTAATCTAACCCTCGAAAGTCCAACATTTTCCCTACTGTTGCTTAAATTTGACTTTATATAGTTAATCTAACCCCACCAAAATCCAACACCTTTGCCTGCTTTTGTTTTTGTTGAAGTCCAGAAATTTCCCTGATTTTGCTTACATTGGAGTAGGAATAGTAAGTAAATCTAACCCCTCCAAAGTACAACACTTTTCCTACTTTTGTTGAAATTGGAATTTAAATAGTCAGTCTGACTCCTTCAAAGCCCAACATTTTGGTAGTTTTTTGATTGATTCTTTTTAAATGATATTTTTCTTTAATGTTTATATAATTTATATATTTGCAAAGTTCTAATTTAAATGTGTTTTTAATTTTTTTATATAATTTATATGAATTTAATATTTTAATATATATTAATTTCTTCATATTACTGTTATTTCTTAATTAAGTGTGATGTGTTTTTGTTAATATATCTGTGATAATTTGAATGTTATATTTATAATTATCATTATAGTATTTTTAGAGGTGGCAAGGTGAATTTTAATGGTATTTCACCCTCAGCTGCAACACCTAATGCATTTCGGTCATGAATGACCTTGATCACAGGTGATTAAAGGCAGTCTGTTCAACACTGCTTTGGGGTCGCTAGTTCAGTTACTTCTTAATTTATAGCATCTGGGCCTCCAGTGGGCTGCCCAATTGCGCTTGCGGTTCAGTTGTATTGTGGGATTAGCGGTCCAATGCAGTTCAATTGAGACCTCTAGAGTTACAAAGTACTGCGGTTGCCAGAGTGAAAGACACGACTGCTTGCGCTTTTCCTAATTAAAAAATCCTCACATTCCATACAGATGTGAGGGCACTCTGGTGTGGCAATTCCCATATTATTTTATTTGCAGAAGATGTATCAATTTCGTTTCGGCTGTAGAGTTCAGACTTGATCACAACTCAGACACCATTTTTACGGATTGCATTTAAATCATTTTTAATTCATAAATACAGACTAAATTAAGTTGATATAAATCAGGTGCCATCTTATAACACATAAAACTAATTCAAATCATATTATGAACCCAATAGTTATCCAAATATTATCTCATCATGATTGAAACAGTAAACATAAAAAACTGAAAAAAATCATGTCAGTTACTAATGTATTACCACATGGCATTAATCCATTAGTTTATATCCTAGTTTATATTTCGTTTTATATTGAAGTTCACCTACCATACAGACTTTTTTGATGACGCATTAAGTACTCTAGCTCCAGGAGCTTATAACAGATTATAATTACTTCATATTGATCATATATTATTCTTCCACCCTGATGAAGTTGATCCAGCGCTAATCCAGTACTTATCAGGGATCAATACTCAATACATCATAATACAATGGCCCATACACATTCACCCAGAATCCCTGATGCGCTGGGGTCAATTTATATGTACGATCAATTCTTTTCCTTTCATGGGTTAAATTATGACATCACATCTAACTTTTATCATCAACTTTCCTTCTACTTGGTCGATGGACCAATTAGTTGAATAGTTGATGGCAATGATTAACTTCTAACTTACCAACCATTTAATAAATTTAAAATGATTATAGACTCTCAGTGAAGTTAATAATGAATTTTATCTCAAGAAATTAAAGATTATGCTCAACTGCATTTGGTTACACAATACAAACACTGAATCTCACGTGAGGAGAAATTTTACATATGCAGTACAAATGAAAAACACAAACTCATCCAAACATAGCAATGACTTTATGCAATGAAGGAGTGGATAGAGTAAGAGACAAAAGTTTCAGCAAAAATATATATGCGAAACATCATATACCTAATGGAGGGGATAGATGAAGAGACAATAGTTTCATCTAATAATACATATCATTGACGGAGTGGATAGGTGGAGAGACAAAAGATTCAGGGACAAAAATACATCAATAAGCTAAATTCTGAGAACAAGTTAGACTAAATACAAACCTATTGGTCTGTAAGAAAACCAACCCCTCGGCCTAGGGGATGAAGGGGGTTCCCCGACATAGGATCAGGAAACAAAGGATAAGAAGAAACAGAATCGGGACAGATCAGGAACAGCTAGGCCTCTCTGCAAACCGACGGACAGCGACGCATCTCCCCTCTTTCTCTCCTGCCAGCCTAAGCTTCTCTTAACCACACCCCTAAAGGCATCCCAATTATACCCTTAAACTAACATGTCCATCCCACAATTGTTGCAAACATTTCTAAATCTCGCAAAGGGATTGGTGGGTTTGGGAGGTGGCGTTGTCACACCACTGTGACTTCACCTTTCTTTCAACTACTCCTTTGTTCATATTCATTCCCAGGGTATGGTTCTCAGCTTGTTCTCACTTTATTATATATTAAACAAAAATTAACAATTTCATTCATTTCTTTAACATCATCCGTAGTCTGTCTCTCTGGTCCCACGCTTGGTCACTGGTTTTGGCAGTCGTTCGACACTCTGGCCTTCACCCTTCTCATGTCATCTGCTGTGCACTGCGCATCTGTCTAGCTTCTGACAGAGCAAACTCACTCCTTGTGCCTTCCCCCTCCCATTTTAGCCAAGTTTAGAAAGATGGCTGCTTCATCTAGCACACTAAAATGAACGAAAATGAACATTTATTTAATTATATGATAATGAAACCTTCACTGTTTACCACCCACCTTGCATTGTTCCCCATTAATGTTACCTAGCATAAGCTTGTGTGCCAAATTAGTATTATTTATTAGTTCAAAACAGAATGCAACATGCAGATTACTGAAGCATATGCGGCCTATTTATCCAACACTTCTCATTTTTCTCAAATCGCAAATGTTATTACAATATTATTTTGTTTACGTGTTAGTTCAGACATGCACAAAGCAATTTCCCTTATGTTCGTGTTGGGTGTACATTCGTTTTTCAACAATTACTTACTGTCAGTACGTGTTATGGGACATCAATTCCGAGCAGGTTTCATTTTTGCGAAACCCTGCTCCATCAAAGTGACACTGTAACCTTAATCAAGGCAACAGTGGCATCATGGCATCAGTTTCTTTTTTAAATTCACAAACTACATCAAGAGATTAACCATTAAAAACTTCATTTTGGAAATGTTTAACCTTTAAGAGGTATTTTTAATTCACCCCCTTAAAAAGCGTCTGCAATTGTATACAGCACCACACCTTCGTTTATATGATGCTATTCTGTCTTTATCCTTAGTTGCAAAACAGCAACTTTGGTTGTTGCACTGCATTGTGTCAAATCTTGGTAAATTTGGAACAGTTAATGAAAGAGCAGAAAGCATTACGCAACAGAATTGGTACCACTAGGCAAACACATTCCACCACTGCACATGGAAACTATGATTTGGAGTCCATAGCAACTTTATATAGAATGGTTTAATGTCATCTTCCTCTTTTGAGAAGAACCCTTGCTTGGGACGCTGTCACTTCAGAGCTTGCTTGAAACACTGGAATATCAGAGCATTACTAGAACATGTACGGCCTTCAAAAGAACCAAGCAACATTGTTACAGCCTCTTAATTGAATCTCAGTAAGAAAGACCTGGTTCCAGAACTAGGGAGGCCCATTTCTACATGAGGACTAGTTGAACTTGTGCCTGTTGAGAAAATGCCTGATTGAGGTAATCCTTTACAATGAATGGCATGCTGCACAGTTGGACAAGTCCTGAATCAAAACCCCTGACCCAGGCAAACTGCCAGTTGAACGTCCAGCCCCCAAGATGTGTGAATTTGTATATTTGAGGTTTTGTGAACGTAAATGGAGCTCTGCTGTCCTGAAGAATTCCCTGCAGTTGCATATTTCTGGGAAAGACTGATTAGTAACCTACCCCACAACCATTTTATCAAGAGGGATGAGCAATGTGTACCTTACCCAAAGTGCCTGTAAGTTTCTATAACATTGAGAAGAATATGTGTCAAGCCTCAGGCATCCTGTTCAATAGTTTGGAACAGGATTTGAATGTTTTGGTGCAATTCTTGTATGAGTAGATTGGCAAGATCCTTTATTGCGCATTTGGAATGGACAGGCATTGTTGTTGACAAGCCGACTCTGGATCGGCTTTAAGAGGCTTCCCCGCTGCCTGCTCTCCTTCGAGAGAGAACTCTGGATTCCTGCTATGTGCTCACAGCCGTTAAGGTTTTTTTTTTACAATTTGTGAGTCTGAGCGAGACCGGCTTAAAGACTCCTTTTCTTTTCTACACAATGGTGTCAATCGTAAGCAGGAGCTTACGCAACGAGATATAACCTTTTCATCAGACAATTGACTTGGGGGAAAAACTATTGCGTTCCTTTTGTTATTATAATTTTGGACTTCCAGATCCTTCCAAACTATTTCCCAACACAAGAGAAGTATTATCACTGGATATAGCTGTTCTACCAGGAGTGAGGATAACTCCTACCTTCAACACTTCTATGAAGGAGTGAGAGACGAGTGATTTGGGTAAGTGGATCGTCTCACAGACCTGAATTGCACTAGACTTCAATATTAGTAGCTATAGAGGGGTATTAGAATGTACTCATAGGTTGTCTGGTTCTCTCCTATACAGTTATGAAATTCCTATGCTTTACCACCAGATGTGATCTGCTTCTGTGGCTGTGTGGAAGCGGTGTGGTCTTTCCCCGGATCTTTTTTTCCCCCCGTCTCTCAGGGGAGAGTGGACTATGTTGGAGTAGCGTTTTTTTCTCCTCATGGCACTACCTTCTGGGCGCGAGGGGGACTTCTCTTCGTTCCTGGTGATTCTGGCAAACCCCAGGCTAGTGCTTAATCTGGGAGTGACAGTTTGGAGCACCTGTACAACATCTACATCAGAGGAGCTCTCTCCATTTCAACCACATCCCAACCCTTCTGGACTGTTTGAAGCATGGCTGCTTCTGCTCCTGTGAATAATGTCAAACAATGTGTTAGCTCCTAGTAGGTGCTATAGAGAAGGAGCGTTTTGGGCTAATTCAGTTTGTGGTGTGTGACACAGAGCTGTGAAAGAGTATTCATAATGTTACACATGCTGAACAACTATATGCTATGCACACACTTAACATGGGCATTTTTCCTTAAAGAAGTTCATATTGCAGTATCCAAAACAGGATATCTATCAAACAGCATGCATAGATGTGGATAAAGCAATCAACTGCCTGAAATGGTTGCTTTTAGCAACTACCTTATCCGGTTACTTTGAGCACATCACTTACATTGAAATGTTTAATTTGTTAACAAATAAATATCATTATACTGGCAAAACACTGCATGGATTTCATAATTATTCACATTAACTGATGTAATTTGTCCGGGCTGAAAACAATGACCCTTTTCTACAAAGCTGTAAGCCGGTTGAAAAAGGTGGGGGGGGGGCATGGCCTATGTAATAAAAGGCATGGCTTCAACACATAAACTAAATTTCTGGGTTTTCCATAGTGTGATACCTGACCAGTGCCCTGGTGTCTTCTTTTGCTTTCATTGTTACATGATGAAATATAACACAGCAACAGACATGCACCTAAAACCAGCCAAGGCTATAGTCTTTGTCAATGACTATTTGCTGTTATGATAAATGAGTAATAACAATGATATTGTTCTAAATATTTAACATTGAAAATGTTTTAATTATGAGATTGTGAATTAAATATTACTGAGCCATGTGGAAGTGGTAGTGGTCTTCAGAGTTTCTCAGTTACTCCTGTTATGTTCACTCTATGTTCGACATGCACATCCTTTTTCTCTCCTTTCCTCCTCCTTTCATATCTTTCACTTCATCTCTTTCCTCTTCACCATTCTGTTTTCACCCTCCTCCAAATAAACTTGCATTCACCTTTAAGTGTTGCATTTTTTTTTTACTTTCGCCTTGTCAATATTTTGACAACTGTGTACCCTCTTCACATACATTTGCCCAAAATCACATTTGCAATTGGAATATGCGACCATTGCCCTATGCCCTTTAGAGAAAGGCCAAGGTTTGGGTAACCATATATTCTGTACACTTTTCTGACCCATTGACAGGTAATGTGAGAAACCCATGCTGAATTAAGCCTCAGACCCAAAGTTCTCAATTGTGACCGGTTGTTAATACCTGGAGGGGGCTCATGTCAAGTATGGACAATACAAGAGTAATATGCTACACATAAAAATTCAGAAATGCATCATCCTGGAAATAGCAAACACTCTTAGGTAAAACAAAATGAAGTAAAACGTGAAAGATATACAGGAATTAAATAGCTGACATGGTTTACCTTCCCGTTTTTCACATTCATTGTTCAGAAATCGATCAGTGATTTTGCCTATAAAGATAAGGACATGAACATAGTGCCTGATAGGAACCCATTTTTCCGTCCATTTTTAATGATGCCTGTGTCTGAGATCCGGAGGGACCTCGTCCACTCAAAGCTGTGCAGTATTTATTGTTTACCTCTGCTGTACCAGAATTTCAAAACACCATAGATATATCAAACTAATTGAAGTCTGCGCTGTCTAATTCTAGCAAGTAAAGTTGTTATCGTTACAAGCAGCTCATTTTTTCTTTTATTCAGCACAATTTATTTTACCGCATAAAGGTACAAACACTGAATATTACAGCTGACAATACGCTTTACAATCATCCCCTTTGGTATCGCTTACAATCTGTGAGGCTGATTCACAAGGGCATTGAGAGTATGTAATAGAGTAATGTGTAGTATTGTTTTAAATACTCTGTCATGCCTTTGTGTTTTGGATCCATAACATCTAAAATGGGAATACAATAAATAACAAGTTCAGGTAGCCTAAATATAAACTAAGTACACATACACGTTTGTGGCCCATTGGAGCTTTTAGTCATATGGAGTTATACTTTTCAAGGCTTATTCACAAAGACATTTAAAAGTAAATACAAGACTACTTCTGAAAACTACTTCCCAGATACATATATAAATGTTTTTTGTGAATCAGCCCCAATGTATTCTCTGCATAAAAGATTAATATTAATTCGTTTAAACGTTCCCCTTAGCTGGGGCCAGAATAGTCTTTCTGCTCTTATGTGAATGATTCATATGTCGGGTGGGTCTCTAACAAGAATTTTATAGCTAATACAATCATTAGCCGTATTTAGATTAATATCAATGCCAATGGCCAATATAGCAATCAGGCACCTCCCCCATACTTTTGTCATGTTTACTATCATGCCCATTCTCAGGTAATAGGATGTCTCCAGTTGAGCAATCCTTCAAATCTCTAGTACCCACTGTGTAAACATTTTGAGCAGTTCAAAGAAAGGTACCATTGCTGCAAACCATTTCCGTGTTGAGCTTCAAATGGGCGGAGTCATTCAGGCCTAAAAAAACTGCAGAGGCACTATATATTTAGATTTTTCCTTGCGTCACAGAGAGCTCGGAAGCAGCACATATTTGGAGAGCACGTTAAATTGTTTAGACCAGAGTAACTATGTTAAAACAATCAAGTTAAATTGATTCATCTAACTAATGCTGGGGTGATAGTGGAAACAGCAAGACTTCCTTTTTGAGATGAAAACCAATTAATATGGTGCTTTAACAATTGGTACAGCATGCACAGAAGTAGGAAGGATAAGAAGCTTAATTGAATGCGTGATATTTCAATATACTTTCGTAGTATAGATGAATATTAAACTCTACTTTCAGATTAATTAAAGAGACACTTATGCAGCTAAGCAATATAAAATGTTAATTAACAGAAGCAGATTTGTAGTGCAGTGCTGTTTGATTTAGGAACAGCGGCGGCTCCCCCTTGGGAGCGGAGGAGCGGCGCCCACCCCCAAACTGCTGGGCAGAAAGCGTCAAAAAATAAATGGTAATAAAATGATTTTATTACCATTTTATTTTGCACATTTTCTGCCATCAAACAGAGTGCAAGGGCAGGGCGGGTGAAGAGTGGCCACTTAAGTTTGTATTGTGCATGTTAGTTTGGCCGGACTACGGGTAACAGTCGGAACAACACGTGCAGACCCATGCGTGTTCCGCCTACGCAAGCATAACCAAGCTTGCCTTAACCACGCATATGCATGGTTAAAGCAGTGCGCTGTCTAGCTGCTGGGTGGAACTCAAAAGCTGGACCTTGGCGGAGGACGTTGTGAGGTAAGTGGGTTTCAGTCCTTGAGGTGATGGCTACGGCGAGTCCCGCCGATGCGTAGCCACAGGTGATTGTTTGTCACTCCCCCTGCAATGGAGCCTGCATGTACCTGAGCTCCGGATCAAGCAGATCAAGCGGACTGGAGGCGGCTGCTGGACTGGTGTGTTTTCTTGGTTTCAAGACTGACTGCAGCTCGACAGCAGCTGTAACTTTACAGCATGGTCAGACTGCATGTTTGACCCCCCCCTGCTGGCTCGAGTGAGGCCATGATCGGAAGGTGGGGGCACCCGGCCGGCACTGAGCATCGTGAGGCTGACCCCTGAAGACGTGCGTGCCGAGGGTCTTTTGCACCAAGGCTTTTGTCAAGATATTCACTAGCTGGTTGGTCTCCCGCCTCCCTGGATCTTGTCGACCATGGCTGCAGCTGCCATTGAGCAGGGCTGAGATCAAATGCTGAGAGGCTGACAAGGATGCGGAACGGAGTTGAACGGATTTGGCTGCTGTCTGCAGGATTCCCTGAGTGGCGGTGATGGAGTTGCTCTGATTTATGCCGGCGTGCTCCAAGGGCTCCCAGAGGGACTGCGGAGTGCTCACGCACAGCCACCGGGGACCAGTGGCAAGTGCTCCTTCCCCCTCTCGGCAGTAGGAGAAGTAGTAGCAGTGGAGCCAGGGTCCATACGGTCCTCCATAGGTGACACAGGGAGAGACATACCATCTGAGAGCTGAAGGAGCTGAGGGGTTTATTGGCCGGCGGGCTTTTGGATCAAGTAAAACCCTACACAGTTACTTGGACTCATGTCAATGGCGTTTGGGTACAGCTAAACAACATCCAGGAAGTCTGGGGGCAGAAGGGGGCTGATGGCTGATGGCTAACACCTGAATTTAAGGGAAGAAAGGAGGACGCTTAGCGGCGGCGAGTGTCAATCCTTGTATCTGTGGAGAGAGCAGGAGAGGCGCTGCTAGCAGTGAGGGATGGCAGCTGGCTGACTGTGTTGGGGGCCTGGTTTTTTCTCTCGTTTTTTTTCTAGACACAATATAAACGACCAGGCGGAGAGAAGCCAATTCTTCCTTTGCAATATAAGATCGGCGCTGAGCTGGGCAAAGGCAATTTGAATATGAGGCTGGGCTTTGAAAACTACATAGCTCAGATATAAGTACGGCCGCTGGAAGAGATTGCCAGATCTTAAAGATAAAAATGGGAAAACATTTAAAGCAGTCAAATCTAATGGCTAAAGTTGACTCTGCAGCATGTCTGAAAGCTAAAACACGATTAGCCCAATCAAAGGCTGTATCATCCGCGGCTAGAGCTGAGTACAATTCAAAGTGACTTGGCATAAACTCAAGCTTTGAGAGCTCAGAAGAAGAGTTGTCAGAATTCCATCAGGATTTGAGAGCGAGAGACCTAGGCGCAGAGAAGGAAAGGGGTGGAGTACCGGGAGAGCAAATAAGACCCGAGGTAAAACAGGTTTCTAATTTAACTCCCGAGGCAAGCGAGGACGGTATGAAAAACTTTAAAGACTTTCCATTATTTTCAAAAGGAAAAGCATCTCAGTCTACATCGGCAAAATTACCGGCAAAATTACAAGGACCTTTGGAGGGGTCTTCTGAGGATGTATTAGCCAGCTCTTCTCAAAATGCGCAATCACTCTCATGTCAAGTAGCTATTTCAGAAGAAAAAGCTTAAAAAATTCCCTTTATAAGGTAAAGAGTACCCTGATGGATTTCCAGCCTCAGGGACAGGTATTACCATCATTGCCACGAGCCCAGGCTCAGTTACAGACACCACTACAAAGTTCAATATTACCGCAGCAGCTAACTCAAAATCAGCTTCAACCCCAGCCCCAGCCTCCTAACAAAGGAGGATCGGAAACTTTAGGACAGCAAGCTGGGAAGAAAGATGAGAAAATTCAATATAACTCGCTGAAACAGGTCCCAGAAAAAGACACCATTCAACAAATTGATATAAAGACCATGCTGAATATCATTTTAGAGGAAATAAGAGAAATGAAGATATCTCAAGTGAACGAAATAGCCTCCCTTCACCAACGCCTTGGAAAAATCGAGGAGGCAGTGGCTGGTTTTCCAGCTAGAAAACAAGAAGCGGAGTCCAGGATTGCACATCTGGAAGACCAAATGATCAATATGCACCAGAAAGTGAATGAAGCAACAAAGGAAAAAGTCCCCCTGGAGAATAAACTTGAGGAACTCGAAAATCATTCTCGAGGTGCAAATCTACGCATAGTTGGGGTGCCCGAGGGGAGTGAGGGGTCCCAAACACTTCAATGGGTCGAGACTTTTACTAAGAAGAATGTCTTGCCTGAATTTACTGGAGACTTCAGTATAAGAAGTGCACATGGAGTCCCCTCTCACCCGTTGCCAAATTCAACATTTTCACGTACAATCTTGATTAATTTTGCCGATTATCGTATCAAAGGAAAGATTTTAACTAAGGCAATCCAGCAGAGGCAATTTGTGATCAATGAGGTCTCTAGCTGCCAGATTTTTGCTGATATGTTGGTAGCAGCCGCACGCAGGCGTAAAGAGTTCATTAAGCTGCTATATCTTTTTAAGGCTCAGGGCACGCAGGCTTCAATAGCTCAGCAATCGAAGTTACAAGTGTTGGTGAGAGGCAAGTTTCACATGTATGGAGGAAGCACAGGATCTGTTGAGAGAAATTTCTTCTGGAAGATAGAATAGAATTATAGATTGTCATGCAGGGTCTCTAAGACAGGGGGGAGTCGTCACCCAGGGTGCAGTACCAGAGCACCCCACAGAGCACTAGGGGAGGTCGAGATGTGGCCCGCGGGCCTTGGCACATCTCCTGGGAAGGGAAAGGATGGGGATAAGAGAGGGAGCAGGGGGGTGTACGGTATTAAAACAAGCAGAAGCATAGTGGAGAGGTGGAAGGAAAACAGGGTCCTGAATCAAGTATTATTATTTTTGGGGATAAATCATAGAGATGGGCATTAAATGTCAAATTATTTCGGTTAATGTCAATGGAGTTTCAAACAAAGAAAAGTATGGCCTTTTTTGCGCCACAAGTCCCTATTCTCCAGGAAACACCTTTGAAAACAAATTCACCAAAACTCTTTGTCCCAAGAGTATTCTCGAAAGTGTTTTTTGCTTCAGCAGGGCTGGCGATGAGAGGAGTAGCTATATATTTTTGTAGGGGTTTGGGCTGGGAGTTTGTCCAAGTGCAGAGGGATCCTCATCGATGATGGTTATGGGTTACGGCAAATTTAATGGGGTTACGTTAAACTTTGTTAATTATTATGGTCCAATTACTGACCTGTGAGTAAGATTAACAAATTATTTAGAGGAGCTGCAGGGCAGATTATTTTTGGAGGGGATTTTAATTACATCCAAGATTTGATAAAGGATACTTCGAACAAAAATAAGAAACAATTAAAACCTAAGACTAAAAGAATTTTAGATACAATAATACAAGATCATCAGTTATTTGACTCATGGCGTAAAGTCCATCAGGAAGCTCTCGAATATACTTGCTATTCCCGTCAATTCCAAACTGCATCCCGTATTGATTTTTTTGTAATATCTCATTCCCTAAAACATATTGGCTCAGAAATAGGGGCCAACTCATTCTCAGCCCACTCTTTGGTCAAATTAGACCTAGAAATTGAGGGGGAAAGGAGGACAAGAACCAGGTGGCAGATAGATCGACTCCTCCTTTCAAATCAACAATGAGTAGCAGGTATAAGGGAATTGTTACAGGAGTTTTTTAGGGTCAATGAGGGAACTGCAGAACTTTTTTCAGTATGGGCGGGCTTCAAGGCGTCAGTGTGTGGGCAAATGATTGCTTTTATGGCTGCTCAGTCCAATAAACGAAGCAATCGAAAAGCCAAACTCCAGCGGGCAGTCAATATTGCTCTGATGCAGAAGAATGCCTCTTTACGGGGTGATGGGTTAGCCGTAAGTCAGCTTGAAAAAGCAAAAACGGAATTAAGAGAGTTTTCTTGCTAGAAGAAATTAATAGCTTCTGGACATTAACCGTGGGCGTAGTACTACGCTACGCTCGCGGAGTTTGCATAGTTTGCGCTACTACGCACTACGCGAATTGCACGTAGCACAGTGCAAAAACGCATAGCGGGCCTTTTTTGCTTGCTCGCGGTCCTCAACGTCAAGTTGGCGACCGCGAGCGAGCAAAATCAACATCCCGGCGAGACTTTTTCCTCGTTCGCGATCAGCAACATCAAGTTGCCGATTGCGAGCGTGGAAAATAAACCTCATGGCGAGATTCTCAACGCGGGGAGGTCAGGTTTCTCATTGCGAGTGGTCGCGTATGCTTGCGACCGCTCGCGATGAGAAACTACCAGTCCGCGTTGAGAAAGCTGCCGCTCGAGTACAAATCTACTCGAGCGGCAGAAAACGACCGCTTGCACTGTGCAAGATGCCGTTTGCAATTATTGCACAGTGCGGACAAGCATCCGGCACTGTGCAATCAGTGCGAACAGCATTTCCCTACCGCACTACGCAGTTCGCGTAGCGTGCGTAGTGCAAAGTGCGCTTCGCGTAGCTATGCGTAGCGCCAGTACGCAAACTACGCCCAGGGTTACTGGACATTCCTACAGCGAGCCTATGAAGAAAGTCAAATGATAGGCAAACTGCTAGCTTGGTCAACCAAGGTAAAACAGGAAGCTGCCTTAATTACTGAAGTTATAGATCCTAGGTCCAGAGTTACGGTGACGGATAAGGACAGGATTGCCCAAGTATTTGTGGACCATTATGACCAGCTATACGCTTCCAAGTATGGGGTCAGACAAGAGGCAATTCAGCACTATTTTGAGGGTGTTAATCTCCCGCACTTGTCAATTACCCAGGTCGAGAAAATTCAACTTGATATATCAGGAGCAGAAATCCTGGCAGCCCTGGATACAATGGCGGGAGCGAAAGCCTGTGGGAACGATGGGATACCAACAGAATTCTACAAGGTTTTTGCTAAGGAATTAACACCCTTCTTGACCAAGCTTTTTAATTATATAAAGGTGGGTGATTTTGTTCCCCCAACTTTTAAAGAATCCGTTATTGTTAGCTTCGTGAAAAAGGGGAAAAATCCTAAGGCTATTAATGCCTATAGACCAATTAGTCTACTTAACACGGACTATAAAATTGTAATGAAAATCTGGGCACAGCGTTTTACCCCTTTAGCACAAGAAGTAATCCATAGAGACCAGACAGGGTTTGTCACAGGGACGTTAATGTCGGCAAATATAGGGTTTTTAGTACATGCACTTGACTTTTTTAATAGCAATTGAACCACTGCGCTTGTCATGATGGTAGATGCAGAAAAAGCGTTCGATCTGGTTAATTGGGATGCTCTGTTTTATGGTCTGGATAGGTATGGGGTTCCCCCTCAGGTCACAAAAATGCTATGGAATATTTACCGGGGGACACAGGCTCAGGTTTTTATTAATGCTAACTTAGCAGGGATAATAAATGTAAACGGGGGACAAGACAAGGGTTATTTATCTTATTTATCGAACCTTTGGCCACTAAAATTCTTAATAATATGATAATTAGAGCACCAATATTAGGCATGGCAAAATTAAAGTTGTTTGTGGATGACATCATCATTTATTTTAATCCTGAGAGCCAGAATATAGAGCAAGTATTAGCAGAATTTGCTCAATTTGAATTGATTGGGGGTTAAAAAATCAACCAAAATAAGACTGAGATTTTAATTATTAATACGGAAAGTGACTTTCTCCCCGAAATCCTTAGACAACAAGCCTGTAACGTCGATCCAATTCGTTATCTCGGGATAAATGTCACCAATCAATATGGGGAACTATATAAATTAAATTATGAGGCCATGCGGAATAAAAATTTTAAAAAACTAGATGACTGGTCATTATTACCCCTCACTTTGATAGGCCGTGTGGCCCTTATCAAAATGTCTATTCTGCTTTTAATTGTTTTTCTCTTCACAAATATACCTATAAAAATTAACACCGTCTATTTTAAAGAACTGGAAACAATGTTTAGAAAGTTTATCTGGAGTAAGAAAGGCACCCAGGGTCAAACTCTCAGTGCTTCAATTGGATATTAACCAGGGGGGGCTTGCACTTCCTCAAATTCGTACATATTATGAAGCTGCTATTTTAGACTTTGCAGCTCGTCTAGTGGACTCAAAAATATCAGTAGATAATTTTTGGGGGATAAAATGGTGCAGGAAATTGGCTCACGGATCCCAATATTTTTACAAACAGCAAAACTCACTAAAAAACTAGGTACAAGACTTTGCAGGAACATTCTTATAGACTGCAGACTTTTTTTAAGCAAGCAGGTGCTACAGGGTTTCACTACCTAAAATTAGGCGAATGTAGAAGTCTGGGTCTTCGAATTCGGACTAGCCATCTAAGCTGCTGGTATAACTGTGGTCTGAAAGAGTTGGGACATTTTCTAATAGGAAATAGAGTGATTACTTGGCAAGAGGTCCAAAACAGAAGTGGCGACTGGAGCAAGCCTCGCTTCTTTGAATACATACAGATCGTATATTTTTTAAATAGATACAATCTCCCTTCAAGTACCGGTCCAGCTAAATTTGTAACTGCCCTACTGGGAGCAAAGTTAAGAGGGGTGGGAAACTGGTACCGTCTTTTATGCTCTCAGGGGGAATCAATGTTGGTCAAGAAATTTCTAGAAAAAGTCACCCAAGAGACACAATGTACACTTTCGAATCGGGATTGGAAGGCCATTTCTCAGTTAGGTAGCAAGGTCCTAAGAGCTGCTAATTTTAAAAGAATGGCCTTTCTGTCTCGATGGATGGCACATTATACACCTAAACCACTCCATAAAATATGTCCAGAATTGGAGAATAGATGCTTCCGTTGCCAGGCAGAAGGAAAGGGAGACTGGCTACATACATTTTGTACTTGTCCAAGGCTAGGGCAATTTTGGGAAAGGATTTTCTCTCCCGTTAGCCAGGAGATCCAGAAGAAATTAGATCCCGAGATAGATGTAGCTCTCTTCAGTATTACTAGACAAGGGGTGAACTTAGCAATGACAAGAGGTGAGGAGACATTTATAGCAATCGCCTCCCTCGTAGCACGCTCCCTGATACTACAGAATTGGAGGTCCTCGAAAATACCTACTTATGCGGGGTGGCTAAATAAGATGAAACGAACAAGGACATTTGAAGAAGCATGTGCAAACAGAGTAGGCGCAACTAAAAAGTTTACTCTTGTATGGAAATATATGGCGAAGCTAGATATTACAGTGGAAGAAGAAGCCCATATCGCATCACAAAGTCTCGTTTAGAATGCAAGGGGGTTACAAATAAGGAAGGGGGCAAAAAAAAAAAAAAATAATAATAATAATATTGCACTTTAATATCGCACATTAGGATGAGTAGCCTAGGATGACGAAGGAAAGTCTGCACTGGGTGCAATTTAGCACTGCACTTTAGTATTAAGTAGGGATATTAACCTCTGTATTTTATAAAATTTGTATTTAGCCAGGTTATTGCTGGAATATTCCATTCTGCACTTTACAGTATCTGTTTTATTCAATTGTTTTTGAATATTGGTCAAATTGTGTCTTAAAATGCCCTGTTTTTATCAATGGCTGTTTTTCTCTTTATGCATCTGCTCAATAAAAAAAAGAAGAAAAAAAGAGGTAAGTGGGTCTGGGTATGGGCGGTAGTTTGTATGGTTTTGGGAGCAGTTACAGTACTGGGGAGGTTTAAGGTCGATTTCAGGGCTTGGGAGGGAGGCAGGTTCGTTTTCAGGGCTGGGAAGGGGGTTGTTTTCAGGATTGGGGAGGGGGTTGTTTTCAGGGATGGGGAGGTGGGAAAGGGTTGTTTTCAGGGCTGGGGGACGATGTCATTTTCAGGGCAGGGGGGTCGGGTAGTATTCAGGGCTGGGGGAAGAGTCAGGGGTGGGAGCGGGTTGGAGTAGTGTTAGCTAAGGGTCATGGTTTTAGGCCTTAGGGCAGGAAGAGGGAAATGGGTAGTCTGGACAGTTGTTAGGGCTTAGGGGATGACGGGGTAGTTTTTAGGGCTCAAGGGGGGCTGGGGTAGTTTACAGGGCTGGAAGAAGATCGGGGTAGTTTACAGGGCTGGGAGAGGGTCAGAAGATTTTTTAATTAGTGGTTAAGGTGTTAGGCATAAGGACAGTGGACAGGGTTGGGGTAGTCTTAATGACAGTGCAGAGGTGGGAACATGTCGGTGTAGTGTTGGCTAAGGGACAGGGTTTTAGGCCTTAGGGCAGGGGGAGGGGAATGGATAATCTGGACAGTTTTTTGGGCTAAGGGGATGGCGGGGTTGTTTTTAGGGCTCAGCAGGGGTTGGGTAGTTTTTAAAAATAGGGGTTATGGTTTTAGGCTTCAGGGCAGTGGAAGGGGTTGGGGTAGTTTTAGGGACAGTGCAGGGGTGGGAGGGGTTCAGATAGTGTAAGCTAAGGGTTAAGGACAGCATGGGGGTGGGAGGAGGTCGGGGTATATGGACCTCAGGGCCAGGGGTGCATGTAGGGAGTTTATAGTTTAGGACAGGGGAGGGGCGTTGCGACCTTAGCCACTCATACTCTTTTACCATTAATGCCTTTATCACAAAATTGCGTGGTAAAGGCTTACGTGGTAAAGGCATGCGTGGTTATGACGCATTTGTGGTTCAGGCCGTGTGGGAGAGGCACTCGTGGTTCAGCCATGCGTGCCTCCATCATACCACCCTGGGCTACACTGCTATGGCCAAATCAACATGCCCAATTCAAACCTCTCCAATCCGGCTGTCTTGGACAGCTGGGTTGGAGAGCAGGCACATGTCTACGATGCCTTTTGGAGCATGGAGCAAGCTCACTCCAGACAACCAAGTCGCTTTAGAACAGCATCTTGATTGGATGAGAGAGTTGGTCTGTAGGCTTCGTGCTCGGAGGACGTGCTGCACAACAACAAGGACGTGCTGCAGAACATGTAGCGGCAGTGAAAGGTAAGTGTTTTTTTGTGTATATTTATGTTAATGGGTTTATTATTGTGTATTTGTTATGTGTTATATGTTTAAATGTGTATATGTTATGTGTATTATGTGTATTTGTTATGTGTATATTTTTTGCGCAACCTCAATTTGATTTGCCACCAACCGCAGACTGTTTAGGAATCATTAATGATAGTAGCTCTTGCAGTTATAAAAAAATGTGATGCTTTAGAGTATTCTAATACATTGGTATGTCACAGTGGGTTGTACATTGACCTGTGGAGAAAACACACGTCATGCATTTTTCCTTCTACTAAAAAAATATTTAATTTTTTGTGTTGCAAGAAGCAGTATGTTATATCCTTGTGTAAAGAGCTAAGGACGCAATTACTTATACAAGTTAGTGAAACTATTAATTCTGTTTTTGGATGCCAATGAATCCTGCGGTATTTTTCTCCTTTTCCAGCTTCGAAAGTTCAAATGTGTCCCATTTCAACCAATGATCTTTGGCTTTTCGTGGTTGCAATAACATCCTTTCAGACCTTCTGTGACCCTGCTAATTCCATGTTGATTGAAAGTGTTACATTACCTTAACAAATACAAATGCAACATTGATTTTGTGAATGTTTTAGTATATTCTTCTACTGGCATGTTTAGAGTCTTGCGGACTGGTCCTTTGTCCTCCTTTCTACAAGTGCCATATTATTACAATGCGCACTTTTAATAAGGTGAATAACATGCCATCTGTGCTTCAATTTCTAAATCAAGACCACAATTCTTGACAATAGAACGATATCGCTTCTTCACGAAATGTAATGTTTTATTTAATGTTCTGCTGTGCTATTCTATGTGTTTTATATCCTTTTCATATTTAGCACCGTGTTTAAAATTAAGATGAACGGAAACAACAGGTGTGGTAGGAAGATAACAGACAGAACGCAAAGAATAGGATAGGAAGGGATGTATCTATTGGGAAAGAATGAAGAGGATGCCTGGTCAATATAATGATATTTCATGTCTTCATAGGCGCAGTCATAGTCCACAGTGTAGAGTTTTACCTTCGCTGTGTTTTTCAGATGGTGGGAACTGAGTATGTGAGTGGAGGGGGAGCAGGAAAGGAAATGGGTGACAAGACGAGATGACAAGAGTGATCAAGAAAGGGACAATGGCTACAATCATGGTGCCATTAACAGTGCAGGGACCAAAAGGTGCTGAAACATAGCACTGGAAGCTTCCCAAGTTACAGTGGTTTGGAATTCCAGACCTCAACATTACATCTTATATTGCATTAATGTGTGATCTGTGATGCCCCTGTTATGATAAGCAAACAAGGTCTTCTGATAAAGAAGAGTTGAGCTTGTATTTAACGAAGCTTTAGAGATTCATGAATGTAAGAAATGTGGTTTTTGGTTGGGGGTGAGAAATCCTCCTCAGGCAATGACCAGAACCTTTGTCAGAGTTAATCAGAAAAGTCACTAAATTAATCTGTGCATATCCCTCTGGTAGCTTGGCACAAAAGCATTCAGGAACTGTGTAAGTCTTCATGCAGCACACAAACAGTAATACAGTGAAAATACAGCACAAGAAAAATCTCACAGCCATTTAGAAATAAATAGTAAACTGTATTAAATAAAATGACATCAAAACAAATTAAATCCAATAAGTAGAATTGGAGTTATGATTTTTCAAAGTTTTAAGGGAAAATGTGTATCTAAAAATGAAAGCCCAACCGTTGGTATCTGGTCACACAAGACTGGGGCAAAGTCTAAAGTCAAGGCCGACCGCAATGGAGTGCTGTTCAGCTACATAAGGTGAATTGAGTCTGGTCTCAGCTCACCTTTAGACTTAGAATACATTTTGAAGAAAAAAGGTAAATGTCAATGGGACAAGGCAGCTGGTGGTGTCCGAGGAGGAAGCATCATCATCGGGCAGCTGCTGGACAGAGTCGCTGTAATTTCTACATTTAGACTTTGTCACTTGTTTAGAAGTCGAAAATCTCCATCTGGATGAGATTGAGGCTGTATCCTACAATGGGCTCCCTGAGGACCGATACCGTTGCTTGGAGGTCCCACTGAACAGGATTTTCAACAGGTTGGTCTGGGTCTCCAATCGAGTCTTGGGCCACTTTATGTCCCAAGTTTCAGGTTTTGGCTGGAGGAGCACATTTAGCACCACTTCCAAGGGTCCAGTACTGGTTAGGCACCTCTTGGGGTGCCAGGACTGACTCCAGGCAGATGCCAAGGGCAGAGTTCAAGGTCACTGGAGCTAGTTATGCCCCTATAGCTAACACTGGAGGCCAACCAACTATTGCTTTGAGTCACTCTAATAGTTCTGGCATCAAGCAGCAAGGCAAGCCTCAAGCAGCAGGGCAGTCCTTTTAGGGTACAAGGCAAGCTTCAAGCAGTAGGGCAGTCCTCTGGTAGCAGCAGGGCAGTCCATTGTGGTGCAAAGCAGGCCTCAAGCACTAGGGCAGCCCTCTAAAATACAAGACAATTCTTCTGGGGTCCTCCACATGTCCAGGAGTGTACTGAAGAGTCAATGTGAGGGTCCAATATTTATACCTGGTGCCAGCCTTTGAATTAGGGAAACCATTCAGGCTACCCCCACTGATTATGGAAATATCCTTGCTTCCTCTGCCCAAGCTCCAAGGGATCTAGGTTGAGAATAGTTTGGGGTCAAGTTCCTTTGTGAGTTACTGAGGGCAGCCCTTTCAAATATAAGTGGGGCAAGAAACTGCTCCACCCCATCCATCCAGGCAGGATGGCCCATATTGCAAACACCTAGTACCCCTCTGTCTCACTGTCTGGGAGGAATACACAAAGGCCAAGTGCCACTTATTTACAGTCATGTGACCCAGGACACAGTCTGCATGCACCAAATGTGTAGGACAAGAAAATGCCAACTTTCTAAAAGTGGGATTTTCAGAATTGTGACTTAAAATCTCACTTTATCATTGGAGAGGATTTTAAATGACAATTCGTTTGAGACCAAACATGACATTTTTACCTTTTCCCAATCAAAGATTAGCACTTATTAAATGTAATAAGGTAACAAAATGTTATTCTAGGTGAGTTGTAGGCCTCTTAGTAGTGAAAAGAAAGTTCAGCAAACAGGATGGGCGAAGCCAAGACGTTTGGGGGAAGATCACACCAAAGGATTTCAGATCTGATAATGAAGGATGCAGTTGGCATGTTCCTACAGGTTTTCTCCAAGGGTTCTGAGGCAACAGCAAGTGCACATAGTTTACAGTCTGTTTTATAATTAGGGGAATGGAGATCACAACAGTTGCCTCATGTGTTCCCAAGCACTGCATACCCTCTCCCCAAATACATATACAAGAATTGCTGCATGGCTACAGCCATATTCCAAACATCTTTTTCATAGAGACCCACACTAATCTGGTACCAAGGCACAGCATATCCTTGAGTTTTCTTGCATGTCAATGCATGATGGCTATGCATCTCATTACCCATTCTGTACTTTACTCCTTAAAAAGCAATCTCTTAAAAATATCAAATTGTTGAAAATCGCATGACACTTAAATGATAGTATGGGAAAGAGGGATGGTTTTCACAAGATAGTGGGTGCAGAAAATGGAATTGGCACATGATGAGCTTGTAAGTTTCTTTTGGAATGAGTGTTTCATTGTCATTGTGAACAGCTGGCAATCAAGGACGTGTGTAGAGGACATGGATTGGATAAGTACCTCTGATAAGTAAAGAAAATGCAGACATGTGAAGAAAGTGAGAACACACGTATACTGCATCTATTATTATTGTTATAGTGAAATCTAAGGGATATTTAAGCATGAAGGCTAGTACAGATAATGCATCCAGCATGAAAGGGGTGGCCTAGAGAAACACCATACATGTATGTATTAAAATTATATTATTTAATAATTAGAAGGGCTTTCTGTATTAGAAGATGTGCTGTATGTAGTGTAGTAGTCTACGCATTGAAAATGTACTATCTGTGCAAGACATACAAACAGAGGTTCTGTCAAAATAGGACACACATGGGATCATGCTGCAAAAATAACAAACCTTTTTTTATTGGAAAGATGAGCAAATGGCTGCAAGGATGCTTGGGAACACACTCATTTGCATGCAGAAAACACACAAGGAAATGCACCCACAAATAGGTAAGCCCTTGAAGAACACACACAGACATATAGCATTTTTGTCCAATTAGGGAGTGCATGTGTGTGACCCCAACCCACACACACAAACACAAAACTTGTTGCTGTAGGACACACACACACACTATCCTTGTAAGACACATGTTTATGCACACAAGTACACTTGCCCATAGAGATTTTCTCAGTATAAGTGACAGCTAATTTTCATGTAGAATACTCATACACATATATTCTATCTGAGCAAGATGCTCTTTTTCTATCTCTAAAACATACACATACATACACCTACAGGTCTAATGTCTGTAGAACACACAAACACATGCACAAACACACACAAACATTTGTCACTCTAGGACATGGATACACACACAACATTACAATGTGGTCAAAATTTATTGAGATTATTATGTCTTTTGATGCATTTATTCTTCACCACGTATGCATGTGAAAAAATAAGAAGCTCCCCTGTTGCTTATCCAGATTCCCAGTCATATGTCCTGCCTGGTGGGAGCAACTTTATCCCTCCTATTGTTAGCATCTACGCAGGGAATGTCAGCCATTACCATGTATGCCTTACCCACCAGGTACTTTACAATGCATGTAACACAACATGTTCACTTATAACCTACAGATCACAGATTAGGATGTGGGTATGTCAATTCATATTATATAGATCAATACAGTAAATAACATTATACCACAATTGATAATATCACCTAGCATTACACTACCAGGAATTAACTGATGGCATTATAAATCTGAGTCAGGTTTTATTGAAACAATGAGTGTTAAACCTGGCATCTTTTGGCGTGATTTCCCCTGTCTTTCTGCTTCTAACCACCTGTTTTTGACTGTGTGCTGCATTTTGTTTATGCTGGTTTTAGGACTCTGGGCACTTTACCACTGCTGACTAGTGTTAAAGTGCAAGTGCTCCCTGTCTAAATTGTATTGGTGGTTGGTCTATCCACGATTGGCATATTTGATTTACAAGTAACTCCCTAGTAAAGTAAAATAGGTGTGCCCAGGGCCTGTAAATCAAATGCTACTAGTGGGCATGCTGCACTGATTGTGCCACCCACAAGAGTAGCCCTGCAAACATGTCTCAGGCCTGCCACTGCAGTGTCTGGGTGTACAGTTTTAAAATGCCATTTCGACTTGGCAAGTGCACCCACTTGCCAAGCACAAACCTTCCCTTTTACTACATGTAAGACACCCCTAAGGTAGGCCCAAGACACCGCCATGGGGAGGGAGCAGTGCATTTAAAATGTAGAACATGCACTGGTGTGTTCTACATGTCCTAATAGTGAAATACTGCTAATGTCATTTTTCACTACTGCAAGGCCTATCTCTCCCAAAGGGCAACATAGGGATTGCCTTGAAATACCTTTTAAGTGTAATTTCCCATTGGGACCAGATGTAGAGTTAGGAGTTTGGGGTCTCTGAACTCACTATTTAAAAATACATCTTTTTGTGAAGTTGGTTGTTGAATTTTAAGTTTGAGAATGCCACTTTTAGAAAGTGGGCATTTTCTTGCTTAACCATTCTGTGCCTCTGCCTATCTGTAGAATACGCGTCTGAGTTGGCTGACAGTTGTGCTCTTGTGCATTCACTCTAGACAGTCACACAAAGGGAGCTGAAGTGTGCCCTGTATATCCTGATGACCCATCACCAAGCTGATGGGGCTTCTTTAGCTAGAGTGGTAGGAGGAGTTGTCACTGACACCTAAATAGGGCTGTGCCTGTCCTCACACAACGCAGTGTCCACCTCCATGTAGTGTGTCTGGAGCCAGGGCAGGGTCTTCTGCACTACAAAGACTTTCCTTTGAAGTTTGCCTACTTCAAAGGCAGAAAGAGGTATAAGTACTGGATCTCTGATACCTCAAAATCCGAATACTTCTGGACTGAGGACATTCTGCCAGCAAGAAGAGCTGGGGAAGCTGTCAGGAGGGACTGCCACTTTGCTGTTTGCTTTGCTGTGTTGGCCTGCTGCTTTGCTGACTCTGTCCTGGGAGTGAAATGACTAGAATTTGCTTTCTGTAGCCTGCTTCCAAGGTGCTGCAAGGGCTTGAGTTGGGATTGCCTCCTGTTAAGAAGTCTCAGGGACATCAAAGACTTTACCTGCCAGGACCTGGGCTCTTTGCCTAAGAGTCCTGACTTGCCAAGTGGTGCCAAATCCAGTTCCTGGCCCTTGGACCTGCAACCTGGTGATCTTAAGGAGAAAATCCATGCATCGACTCCCAGTGCATGGTTAATCGATGCAAATCTGCGAAATTTGACACATTGCCTCTGCCAGCATCGGGGAGTGGTCCCCACTTGACGCAACGGCCAAGGCTTACAAAGCAGGCCCCCACTTTCCATCACAGGGCATCAGAAGAACCGCCACAGCGTGAGTTTCGAGCACCACATCGCCGAAGTCCGTGACACACAGAGCCTGCTTCATTGTTGTGGAATCGACGCAGAGCATCTGGATTTTCAACGCATCATCCCTAGCCCTGGTCGATGATTCTTCATCGACACCACACCACAGTAAGGAACCGATGAAGTGTGCATGGAAACCAATGCATCACCTCCCCTGCCAGTAAGAAACTGAAGCATCACCTCCCCTAGGAGTAAGGTACCGATGCATCACCTCCCCTGCCTAGCAGTAAGGAACAGACGGATCCCCTCCTCTGCCAGTAAGGAACTGACACATCACCTCCCCTGCATAGTAAGGCACAGGTGCATCACTTTTCCGGCATCTCACCTGCTCTGCTCCTCACACTGTCTTCGATTTTTGATGCATCTAAGGTACTTTGTGCTAAAACAAATGCATCCATTGATTTCTATGAACTAAACCTGCTGAATCTTTGAAAAAAAAGTGATATTTAGACATGTGTATGTTGGACTTTTGGCGTTTTGTTCTTGTTTTATTCTAATAAATGTTGGCTATTTTTCTAAACTGGTGTGGACTCCTTTTGTAGTGTTTTCACTGTGTTAGTGTGTGTGTTTGTGTTTGTGTGTGTGTGTGTGTGTGTGTACACATACTTTATACATTGTCTCTGAGATACGCCTGATTGTTCGTGCCAAGCTATTAAGGAGGTGAGCAGGAGTTATCTCAGCTGTGTGACTCCCTTATCCTGACTAGAGTGAGGGTCCCTACTTGGAAAGGGTTCTAACCACTGCCAACTAGAGACCCCATTTCTAACAATGGGGTTAAGTGTTTGCACCTGTTTTTGCACTAACACGGAGTTAGAAGTGTGCTGTGCAGGATAGGTGATATTAAAATCAGCAAATGAATGGCGCACAATTGGCACATAAATCATTTGCATTTGTAATTGCCCATTTAACATGAACACTTAGCTGGACAATACACTTTTTTGTTCACTAGCAGTGGATGCAGTGTTCATTATAGTCATAGAGGGGGTGGAGTTAGGAAATGCCAAACTGTTTTGAAGTTCATTAAGACTCCAGATTTCTTTTAACTACCTAAGAAATAAAGAAGGACTAGTTTGCCTCCCAATGACAGTTTCCCTTTGTGGGGGGAATCATGAAGGAGCAAATCAGCATGTGTGAATGTCTGCGTCACTATGATCCCGTTACAGCCATCTATACAAAAGATAGGGTAAAGGTACTGGGGAGATAGGTGTCCTCACTGTGGTGCAGTGAGCATAGTGAAGCGGTGCATCAGAGGGACAAAGTTGTCAGTGAAGGGGATGGGTACACCTAACAATTCTTAACCCCAGTCCTGATGTTCTGAGTGGCCCTTTGCAGCTGAAAATGTTTTTCAAATGCTCTGTTGGGTCATTGTAGCAGACAACCCCCCAAGTCATTGAGCTACATAGCTATGGTGCATTTGGAATACAAATACACATAATTGTATGCCACTGGACTACACAATTAGGCATACCCCTATTAATCACCTGGCAAAAAAAGCAAGATCTGTAATTAAGAGATAATTTATTCAATATTAATATGTAGATGAAGTTTATATTCTTATATGCTGTATTCATTTCTTGTGAATCATAAAATAGGTACCAAAACAAAAGCATTCATAGACTTTTGGTGTCCTGCTTAAACATTTCCGATAAAATATATTGATAATAGTGATGCACTTGCCCAGTAAATAATGGTGCAAGGGCTTGGCATGAAAGTTAAACATGATTTGTATATACTCAAGTTGTACTCATGCCAAGCTGATAGGAAAAATAAGCAAAACGTATATGTTTATCATACTGGAACCATGAGCTTTGTCACAGAAAATAATGCTTTTTGCAAGACACTTTGAAAAAGCAAATAACGTTTAATGGGTGTTTGTGCATCTGCTAAATTACCACGATTACAAACCTTCTCACATGTCATGCATAGTAATTGTCCTCATGACTACAGAATGGTATACATCCTAATGCCCACAAATATAAAGGCATTGATAGTTCCTCAGCATAATACATATTGTCACAGACACAATATGTCAATATGTATTTAAATTCTAAACTTTGCTCATAATTGTAACAATTGGGTTTGCATTGTCTATTACAGCTGACTCGTTTTCTAGTGCCTTTATGAAGCGAGCGACTGGTTCACTTTCACAGACTTGTGAACAGGATCCTTTAACATTTTATTACTGCTGCCCCATCTCATCTCCATTCTGATTAGTTTTACTACTTGTTACCGCAGTCTGGCATGACACCGAGCCAATAAGCAAGCACCCCACTTGTCAAGGGGTGGGTGGGTGTGGGTGTGTGTGTGTGTGTGTGTCCTCTACTCTCATATACCTCTACTTACATGAACAAAATCAAACAAGAGTAGTACTTCTCCACAAACAATGGAAATGCCAAACTCCTACTTTATTCCCAATTCCACCAATATATATCATATCCTTCTCTGTGGAATACATTGGAACTACCATTCTTTCTCCATCCAATCCACACATAGTTCTAATGCATTGTTCTCATTTGCATATTGGACATTTCTTTAAAGATTCTCACACAGTCCTATACTTGTTGCCGCTTATCTCACTTTCACTGTTGTTTGTGTCCTCCTTTCAAAAATGAAAATTCACAAGTAAACCCTACTACACCTCCACTTAAATCAAATTCTTGGATCTGATCTTCACCTCTAAAATATTGACCCTACACCATCTCACCATCAATGCATCTCTCACGCACAATAGCCTAGTGTTACATGATTATCTAAATTACTTTTTTTCGGCCATATTGCCATGAACTCTGTTTACAGATATTAATTGTCTCAAGACTCCATCTACCCATACCCAACAGATCTGTCATGCATGTATACTTCATCTTTATTTCAACTTTATTCTGATAGTTGCATGTCACCATCCTTATTCCATGATAAACAGTTCCAGCATCAGGAAGGGATTTGTAGACGGAAACACATGATGACGTTTTTGCTAATACTGCATCTTAATCAGTGGAATCCAATCTGAAAACAGAAGTACCAAATACATATAGTTCAACAGCAATAATATTGATATCTCAGATGAATCACAACCTTTCTGCTACTTAATGAAGCAGGTTACAATATTACCCTATAAATGTATTCTTCCTTCTTAGCAGACATATAATGGATGTATAAATTAGATCTATGTACACCTTGGCACCTGACATGCTTAAGAGTTCAAGGCTTGTTTCTGTCAGTGTGTTTTATCATCTATGTGAATAGTATCTTCAACATCAACAGAAAGTTGGAACTCAAAGTTTCAATGTTATGTGGCCAACTCCCATATCCTACTTACAATTACAGGATAGGATGATCAATGTAACAACCTTGTGGGGACTTATCTGACACAGCTGGCTGTAGTAGAGCACAACAGAAGCAAATGCTGTCTTCAATGGGATGACCGTTTAATTACCTAACTACAGGTATTTTAGCTAATGACTATATTTTTCAGAAGGTTTGTCATTTTATGGAAGATTAGAGATCTGTGTTTGCTCTTTGACAACATCTTTATTCTTATCTAACAAGTAGACATAAATGTTTCTGTTACCTGTCCCATTTCAAGCAGGTTAATGTAGTTGGGTGTAAAGTTATTTTCTAGTGTTTATTGGTGCATTGTTAACACCAACATCTTGTCACACAAACGTCCTGTAAAATTGGATCCCAAAGTGAAATATAGGAAATAACCAAAAGGCTCTAAAAATTAGGATCTGACTACCCAGCCTGGATAGTTGTGATTGAGAGCTCATTAATCACAGTCTCTCTATTCACAGAAGAAAAATCCACCTTGTTATATACCACATGATATCTTAGATTGCAGTATCAGAATCCCTGCATTCATGCATCTTTTAGGTTCTCTTCAGTTGGTGGCTGTCGAGACATATCTTTTTGCATTTGCCTAAGAAATTTATTTCAGTTGAACCTGTCCATGTCATGATCACAGCCATAATTCAATCAGAGACTAAAGCCATCTATTCTAAGCATGTACATCAATGAACCAAATTGCAGGCAACTATTAGATGTACAGAAATGCTTTTGCCTTAAATTCATTGTTATAATATTGTGTTATTCATATTCAAATTGGATAGATTATAGACTGGATATACAGACATATTCATCTGGATATGTTACAACCATGCAACAAGCACACTGGCAACAGTTTGTCATACTAAGCACACATTTAATTTTACCATAGTGATACTTTTCTCACTTTCCTCACTTTCCTATTTTATATTGCGATAGTTATTGATGTCCCACAGTGAAGGCAGTGGAAGGCACACAACACTTGCCCACGCGTTATTTAAATTATGCTTCAACAGTCCTATAAAAAATAATCCTCTGTAAATTCACACAACAATCACGTTTTGGGGATGGAGGATCAGGCTTAAACCAAAAATTGCTCCCAAGTTCTTTAACTTCATAACTGTTAGGGGGAATCTCCTAACTCGCATGCCAGAAATCTGGGGTTCAATGATTTTCATCTCCAACTACATTCAACATCTCTGTCTTTTCTCCATTTAATTTTAGAGTTCCTAGTCATCCAAATTGAATTGCTAGGAGTCATTCTTTCAGCCCACCAATACAATTATTGGACCGCTAATCAGATTTTAACAGAAGTTGAGTGTTGTTAGGATAAGAACATCACTCAAAGCCTAAGGCTACAAAGGGGGGGGGGGGTTACATGTATGTTTAGTAGAATTGGTGACAAGGTACAGCCCTGAGGAATCCCACATGAGTGCAGAGTTTTTGCAGGTGAAAAGTGAACAAAACTACTTACTGTGATCTATCTGCCAAAAGGGAGAAAAACCATGCCAGGACCTTCCCTCTAAAATTGAATCTGTCAAAAAGGAGAAAAACCATGACAATACCTTTCCATCTGAATTTGATTGAATGTAATGTGCTGATTAGCAGGTGGTGGTTAACTATGTAAAAGTCTGTGGCGAGATCAAGTAAAAGAATCCCTCCACCTTCATCCTGCTAAGATCTTAATTGAATCAAGACAGTAACTAGCCGCATCTCCTTCCAATGACTGAGTCCCAAAAACTGGTTGGCATTTATTTAAAATTAGTAAAACTATGATATTTGCAATTTTTTGGGCAGTTCAAGCTTTTGCGAATTAATCAAAACAAAAATGTTTTATTACGTAATGGATACCATTGCTTATGTTCCCATTTGACGGTGCCCTCAATCAACCGACCTCTCAATTTCTTTTTATTTAGTTTCTTCCTAAATTCTATTTTTTTTCTTTAACATAGTTTGATTCATATCACCAATCTCTGAGCAATGCTTATTCGAGAAAATAGGGAACATGTGAAAATTCATTAAACAGTGACCATGATAAATGATTCTGTATCTTGTGATTTTACTTGGAATACCCGTGCTTTTAATTTGGCTTTTTATGCCCAGTTTGCGCCTTATGAAAAGAAACCAATTGATTGATATTAATAGGTTCTTGTTACTCAGTTATTTATGTACATATCGCTCTCGTTCTGGAATGACAAACAACATACAATGTTGAGGCATGCATTTACTGCATCCAGAATCATTTTACTGCTTGAAGGAAATTTTGCACTGTTATTATACACTCCTCCTGCACATGATTAATACAGATTTAGTCAGAATAAATGCTCACATGTTCAAAATGTGTGAACGATATTACACATTCTGACTAAGTAAATGTTTATAGCTATTTATATAAACTTACCTTGCAATGTTTACTCATGTCAAGAACTAATAGCTGGTATTTTTCTTTAATATTTGTTTTGATTTATCAATAACCTTTAAAAAGATAATGATTTTGCCAATTAGAAGAAAGAATGAATTATACATGTCCAATTGTTTTTGTCCTATATAAACCTACAAAGGCGACCAAAGTTGATCATGCTAACGGCCAAGGGTCACATGTACAAAAGTATTTTGCAATCACAAACCTTCCGATTTTCAAAATCACTGTGTTTGAGACTGCAACAACCCCCATATGTTCATGTACACAGACCATTCTACGAGTCAGAATGAGTTTTGTGACCCATAATGAATCGCAATTTGAAAGGAGTGTGAAAGGGGTGTTCCTTAAAAAATTGTGATTTAGTATCAATGGTTTGTGACCACGATTCCAGTCTCAAACCATGACCAATTATGGACTCCTTGAAGGAGGTTCTAACAGATTTTCGAAGCAAATGTTCAGGGGACCACTGCTTGCTCCTTCTTTATTGTTAATTTTTCCCAAAATGGAAACTTTTTCTAAACCAGTGGCAGTTCCTTTAAAGAACACAGTGCCATATTTATCATTATTTCAAGCAATACAACGCAGCAAGACACTTTGCTGTGCTGCGTGAAAGGGAAAGGGCAGGAATGCGCCATATCTATAAAGATATGACACATTCCCGCTCAGTGCCTACTCTGGGCACAAACTGCTGCCTATTTCCAATGCAGCCACCCTTGCACCATTGTGCAAGGGTAACTGCATTACAGGCTGGATTGTTTCTGTGCAGGAAGGGAAACCTTCCTGCATAAAAACAATCCTCTAAGGTTTTTTCCTCCTTCTATGTGTGCTGCAAAAATGTCCTCTCTGCAGAGAAGAAACTCATGTCTTCTATGTGCTATAATTCTGCAATTTGAAGATTCTGACATTTAGTTTTATTTGATGTTTATCCAGTAATGGTTCTCGTCCAGGTTCTGTCAAGATACCATTCATCAGTGGCGGTCGCATAGGCGTGCTGCGGGCGGTGGCGAGGGGAGGGGTGGGGTAGGAAACTCGGACATACGACGGAACGGAGGAAAGTAATTCCTCCGTTCCGTCAAATGTCCGAGCTTACTACCCCCCACTCTGGCCCTCCCCGCCTCACCACCCCGCAGCATGCCCTATGCGAGCCGCCACTGCCATTCATAATGCTTTGTGATCCTGCTCCTCTATAAATGTGCCAAGAACAAAGTTGTCGTTGCGCAATGTTTAGAGAGCCACATTGTCATCACTGGCGTAACGAAATTCATTTGTTAACCAGTGGCTGGCTGTTACTAAGAGCAATGTAATAAAATATTTAATTAGGGTGGCCACGTTTTCAACTTTGGAAACAACTGAACTACACGAATATAAATAAATACCATGCTAAATGCATTTTTCCTGCCAGGCCAGGGGTTGCATTTTGGTAAATTATTTCTTTGGCTGGGTAGGTACGGTATGAATGATTATTACATCTTGCTATCACTTCTACTACAACTGCGAATGGGGCACATTTCAAAGTCAATTAAGAACGGAACCATGTTGCATATTAAAAAATATATGCAGATGGCCAAAAAGCTTCTGGCACGTGACTACTCCTAGAAATTTCTCAAGTATATTTTCAAGAGAGGGTGGTATGCTCAACAGGAACTTCACCTGATCCAAAAAACAACCCAAAACTATACTACCAAATGATATGTAGAACTACTTTCACCATAAACAATACGTTGTCACTTCATTGTAATAACAGGGACTTGGTCATGACAGATTTAGCTTGCAATCTGGTTTTTAATATCATGCCTATAACTCCCATTATGAACTTGTTTTCCTTACATAAATACCAGTCAGACCAGCAGAGGCTTCACTGAAAGTAATACTCAACATACTTTTTACAGAGATGGGGCCTATTCAACAGGTATCAGGCTAAAGAAATGCTTCAAAACCCAGAAGTTCAAAATTAAAATATAGGAGGAAGAAAATAGATTTATGCATTTTCTTAGAACATCGCTGTTGGAAATCCATGTGTCCCTGAACTATCAGCATCCCTTTTACTTCGTTTAAAAACAATAATTTGACCGACGTGTGTAGCCAACATTCTACCATGCGATCATTTCTGGGACTATCATGGTTAGCTAAGATTATGGCAGCATATTAGGAATCGTATAGGCTTTTTCTATTATCTGAGAGTGACCCTTAGGACATTTGTAAACATTTTCAAGGCTCACTGTGTTTGTGAAGTGATGGCATTTAGGGAGATTATCTATAAGAAGAATTTGGGACATAAAGAAATATAAATGACAGGGATCATTAGTAGCAAGCGTGATTTGTTTTTAAATAAGGCAGGCAATTTTATTGTTATCTTGTATAGATCTCAACGATTTATGATGCCGGGTGCACTTTAAGAACATTGACACACATGAAGGCCCTTAAAGCTTTGATGCTTAGTTGCAAGGTAGGTCTAATAGCAAGTTAGGTAAACAAACATTGTAATGCTGATCTTATGGTTAAATCTTTCAGACATACTTTAAAATCCGCAAATACTTGAATTATTATTACAGTTCAAACCCGCTGTTTTAGAGTACAGTGTTCTACACCATATACGAGTAAATACAACTGGGTAGCCATCCCAATCTCAAATTATGTTTGGTTGGGATTGAGGCCACTTCTTATTCTTTTCCATTGCCAATGAGGCTGAATTGATACATCGATTTCTCTTGTACTCAATGTTCAATTGCCTTAGGTACATGAATATAAATACTTGATTGTTGGCGCATGGCTTGTAAGAAAATTAATCTGAATTGCAGCTATCAAAATAGATTACCAGACATTTCAAACAAGTGGCATATTTTCTAAAGACATCAGGTCTCCATTTATTAGTGAAAGTAAGTTTTCCACTTTCACGTACTTTGATGGTGTGACATTGCAAAGCAGGACAATTTACACTGGCAATGGATTTTAACACACTATTTTTTCCAAAAACGGACCCTCTGCCTGCTCCCTTGCCGCTTATTTGTGTGTAGATTCCAAGCGTAACGTTTCATGGAAATGATACTACTTATATGGTTTATAGTTGACTAAACCCCCTTGATTTTTACTTATTGTCAATAAAGCATCCAGTTACCTGTAATTGGTAATTGAGTATAACATCCTAACAGGTTCAGATAAGATTTGTATTGCATCATTGCTCAAAGAAGATATTCAGACCCTATTAACTAAACTGGGACATTCAGAACCCTCATTTAAATGTCAACTCTATGAATAGCATTGGTTAAATAAATACATTTGGCTCCAGAGTTAGCAATTTTATGATGATTACATTTTGTGTATTCTCATAAAATATATCTTAGACGCTTTACATGATAAAGGATGGTAATCATCACATTTAGTCACATGTATGCAAAGTAGAGGAAAAGCACACACTTTCTGCCGGTAGTGGCATCAGTTTCACAGATGGCATTATTGTTTCGATAGCGACAATGATAATTTGGCTGTCATAATCATGACGACATTGAGAGAAATGCAAATGCCTTATGATTCTCTGCATAGTGTTTTGCGCTTAAGGTTAAAATAGACAACAGCAAACTTGAATAGAAGGCTTGATTACCCAACAAATGAGGATGAAATACACTACTTGCCACAGTTGGCAATATTCTTTAACTTATTTTTAAAATATTGCACTTTTTTCTTCAGTAACTGACTATGGTAAATGCATTTTACTATGATCATTAGTTCAGGCAGAATTTGAATTGCTTGACTCAAACGATATATGCTTTTCAGAAAAGCGTTCACCCATTGACAATAACAATAATGTTCCCTTAGGAGACACTAGATAAATACATGTTTAGCACTCACTCCATCTTTTGGAAAGACTGTGTACGTCCATTAAACGTAAATAACCACACACAGCACCACAGACCAAGACTCCTCATGTGTGACTCTCACGAGGTCACATGCAGAGGACTGGACTGTCACTCTCGCAAGCACTCTTGAGTATCTCTCTCTTCCTTCCTCAATATCAAGAGCAGCTGTGGACTCATCAAACCCTTCTATGGACATGACAGGCTGCTCTGTTTGTCCATCTTTAAAAATACCAATGCTAAGCATCTGCAATTTCAGTGGCTCCATCAATCAGAAATATAGCATAAGAATCCTTATTCTCATTAGCTTCGCTGCCGCCTCGATGAGAGACTATTCTCATAAGAAGTGTAGATTTCGACCTTAACGCAACCTCAAAATATGATGGTAAAGTCATCAGTTGGTAGAAAAACAATGACGTTGGTCATGGGTTGCCTTATGGCACTAGACTTGCATTATCAAACGCCTGTGGGACTGTGAAGATAACATTTGTCAGCCACTTTGACATTCCTGTCAACCTGCTGAAATACATTGACTTAAACAAACACATGTTGCTGATTTAGAAAGTCTTACACAGGAGACTATTAGGGTATGTTAAATCTTGGAGTTTAAGAAAATCTATTTCACCTTATTAAATAAGATTTGCACGGGCATGAAGCTGGCAATGTTCTGGTGTGTATGATTTTTTTTTCTCAGAAGGTTTTATTCATAAGTTATGTAATAGGAGACAATTGTTGCATTTTCACGCTGACATTCAGACGCTTGTTCAAGTTGGATGGTGAATGGTGCAACATTTTTTTAATTAAAGGAGCGTGACAGGTGTTCTCTGCTAAGTAAACTGGCTAATTGCAGTGGCGTTATTGAAAGTAACACCATCTATCATGTCTTGAATCTGAAGATTTCAGTTCACTCTTCAGCCAGCCTTTCTCTGGATCGATTGTGGCTTGGTTTCCTATCTACTTTTGACTGATTTGATGATTTATCTTTTTGATAAAGGCATATTGGATGTGCATAAAGAATGGTGTGATATGGATGTGAATGTCAGAATCTTTTAAATGAAGCTCAGGATTTTTGAAACTGTTATTTGCCTAGTCTTGTATCTGTGTTAGACATTTTAGCCCTTTCTGCAGAATCACAGTGTTTTTTGTTGTTGAACCCTATTTTTGCTGCTCATAGACCTCTGTGCACTTTACCCCTGCTAACCAGTAGTAAGTGCTTTTACTCATCCTTTCAACATGATGACATTGGTATACACCTGTTTGCCATCTTTAACTTACCTATAGGTTCTAGTACATGGTACTAGATGTACCCAGGGCCTGTAAGTAAAATGTCACAAGTGGACTGCAGCACGCGTTGTGGCATCCACAACAGGTATAGTGTAAACATGACTGTAGGCTCGCCACCAGTAGCCTGGTTTTGCAGGCTTTTACTTCTAATTCGACCTGTCAAAAATCCTTTTGACAGGCCTAAACCTTCCTTTTAAATAAGTCATCCTTAGGTAGACCTTATTGCCCATAAGACAGTGTGCATGGTATTTAAACCTATGACATGTAAATATGTATTATTAATCATGTCCTTGCGGTAGCTAACACCTCAAAGATATGAAGTAGTAAAGCTGACTGCTCTATAGAAAAACACTGAGATGCAATATTAACTATTAATACTATATCTTTGGAATGGGGACTAGCTAGAAAAGTAGTTAAACAAGTATCTTTAATAGTTATTAAACATCTAATTCAATGGTGGTCAGAGGTTTTCTAAATATTATGAGAAAGAAACTTTTAAAAAGTTACTTTTGTCCTGCCTGAAGTCCATGGAAGCAAATTCTTCATTTTGCTCTCCCACTTCAGCCAGCCAGTAATTATCGTTTAAATAGGCATGAATGAGGTGAGACCTTGCTCCCAAAAGCACATATAGGTGACCTAAATGGGCAGAGATGCCTCATCTAACCTGACAGACTATGCAAGGGGGATGGTAGGATCCTTTTTGACATTAAAGTGTCAAGTACTGCTTGAATGCCTCACCCTGCTTGACAGATCTGCTGAGGGTTTACATTTGACATTTGGGGTGCCCTTCAAAGGGCGAAGACAGGATGCCAACACAATATTCATGTTACTCATGTCTGGTTGCTGACAACTCATCTTTGTTCTACCAGACTTCTCTCTCTGACATTTCTGAGGGTAGAAGGACTGCATCAAACCGGATGTTTGCTGTTAGATGTGGGAGGACATTAGGATTACCATAGTACACCCCGCACCCCGCACACAGACCCCCAACCCTCACAGCCTAAGTTTAGTGCGGCTGAAGAATTTGGTATTCTTAACAATGCCCAAATTAGGTAAATTTATCCCATTGGTTGAGGCATGCCAGGTGTTATTCCCTCACACTAGCCCGTGGCAGGCATAAATGTTGCATCTAAAGATTAAAAACCATGTTCAGTTGGCACTCCCCTGGCAGACCCCTCCGCTCATCTCTCCAACTGCTGCTTGTGGTACCGAGATCCCCAAAAAGAAATGGGGCGATAGAGCATTTTCTGTGGCCACATGCAAACTCTAGAATTCCCTTCCCCTAAACTTAAGGTCCATCCCTCAGCTCCTGCCCTTTAGGAAGGCTCTTAAGACATGGCTATTCTCCGGGTAATTCTCTATCTGATGCGGGTGAAATGGTTGACCTCTTACAGACAGCTGATCTTCTGCGCCTTGATGCCCTCGGGTGACTGCTGCGTTCTATAGATTTCTAAATCAAATCAAATCCACTTCAGAACACTCCTTGACCTGTGGAAGATAAGAGGAATTAACCTGCTGTCTGAGACCTGAGAAGAGCATAGAAAAGCCTAGAAGATAGGACCTCCTCTCCCTCACAGACTCCAAGGGCAATTAGGCTGATCTCTTGTTAAAGCTTTTGGGATACAACAACCTACAAGAGGGCTTTTTCTGGAACTGCAAAGCTGACCAGAGGCAACTGGATCGGAACTGGATCCTTCTTTTGGTCTCTGCATGCCACCCTGTGAGTCATTAAGTGCCTCTCTTGCGTCCTTAGAAATGTACTCCTATGGTGGATTGGGGTTTAAAGGACTAAAGTCAGAAGCTAAAATCTACAATATGGACAAAACTGGTTAGTGAATCTGACCCTTCATCACGGTGAACTTCACATTGCGCTAGGTCCTGTTCTTATGCAACCAATGACTATCATTGGCACTTTTTGCTTCTTTGTGGTATTTTGCCTTAAAACTTTAAAAAATCATATCTCCTGTTCCCCCATTTGGCTTTTTGTCATTTTGTCCTTATTTTGTTAATTAAATGTTGCTCTGTTTTTTCCAATTTGTTTTGACATTTTTATTGTTTGAATTTCAACTTTATTACTATTTTAGGACTGCATAAATACTTCCGACATTGCCACTCAGTCACGCCTGTCTGTTCTGTGTCATAGTTACCAGGAGGCTGAGCTCAAGTTCATTTAGTTACTTTAATGGTAAACCCTGACAAAGATTGTGAATATTACTTAAGGTGGGTACTTACCCCTTTCAACTAATACTCCAAATTCCTACAGTCTGTAACATAGTCTATGAAACATGATCACAAAAAGGTTATTTATGAACATATTCTCAATTTGATAATTCATGAAAAAAATTGAGATTTATTTTTGGACTTTTTCATTGTGAGCATGAATTTGGTGTTTACTCCATGAAGGTAAGAGCATGGGATGCTACAGGGAATATGAATATTTTTGGTATGATAACACTCTTTGCTATAAATGTAGAGTTCATTTAGTTGTGAACTAAAGGTTTGTTTTTATGTTATTAGCAGAGGCTGGCAACATTGCATTTTATACCTGTGTAATACATGTAGAGTTCCTGAACATTTTGTATCTTACAGAAAAAATATTTCAATGGTTGTAAGGGCATAGCTCTTATGGAAACATCATAAAGGCAGTAGTATCTTATTGTACTGTATGTATGTAACCTATCGGTGTCTCATTCAGACTCTAGTTCCAGGAGCCCTTTAGTCACTATAAGGAAGAGTATACAAACCGCATTATGCCACCCCATACCACTGATATGCAAAATGCCATTCCTGATGTGCATTGTAGACCAAAATTGTTCAGCGCTTTTTAACACTTAAAATATATTACAAGTGGAATTCTGACTAGAGACTTTTAAGTAATGTTATTAAAGTTCCTATAAATTAATTTATGTGTAACTCAAAGGGCCTGATTATAAACAGCACTTCGAAGCATATTTTGTTGTACTACAAAACATACACCTATATGTGCAGAGTTCTTCTCGGTGTCTCTGGAGTCTCCACACATGCAACCAAAGATTTCAGTTGTGAATGTGGAATGAACACAGGAGGTGGGTGAAAAAAGTGACAGACTTACTACTAAAGGGGTTGGGATTAGGGAAGAATAAGAGGGGTTAATGGCGAGGCAGTCAGGGAGTGGTTTAGGGAGTGACATCAGCCACCCACACAAGAGTAACCAATTGCATTACTCTTGATCTTAAATATATCATGCAAGTGCTTTCTCCGAGAAGCCACTATAAACCTTTCACTTCTAAATGAAGTTCGAGCATAGACAAATGTTATGTTCAGTCATGGAAATCTGCTATATCCCAAGGGTGACCTTGTTTACTATTCTCCCACATGTTTTTTTAACATATCTGTCAACTCGAGTCACTCACTCAGAAATAAAAGATGTCCAGAAGGTAACTCCACTCTCTAGACATTTTCCTTTCCTCCAAAAGCTCGCTTTGCGTGCAGGTTAAACATGTTTCAGCTTCATTTTTAAAATATGACAACATTTCTAAGGTGTAATTTTAAAATACTTACTATCTAGAACATTATTTAAGTTCATGTGTGCATTTATAAATGCATAACGGTACTGGTCTATTGTGTCGCTAAAACATGATTGTAATTATGAATGAATGAGTGAACAGACTGTTGATATTTTTGGGGGTATTTTGTCAACATGTTTAAGTATTCAAAAATGTTTCACAAAATAGGATAGGTTTTGAAATAAAGACATTATCATCTCATCTGTACACCATCCTTTCTGGGAACAAGAATGTTATATAAATAAAAAAATGAATTGCCATCAAAGAAGCAATAATATTTACCATCAGTACTGAGGAAACAATTGTATACAGGTGATGAGACCATAGATAAAAGTCAACTGAACTCTGCACTTAATAATAACACTCTTTTCAGATAAATGAAACAAACAAAAGATAATGGGTGAGTGCTTGTAAATAATCTTAACTACTACCAATCAATATGGGATTATCTACTAGGCAGTGGACAGGAAACATTGGAAGGACACAGGGCAGTTTTAGCCCTACCTATGGAAGGCTCTCCTATTCGTTTAAAGGACTCTCATGAAGAGCCAGGCTCAAGTCAGAGTAGGAAAGATAACAAACTTTGGGGTATATTCACAAGAACGTGCGATAAACATCGCCAAAATAGCTTACCGCAACTTCTCACATCGCAGTCCATCGCGGGAAAATAATGCCATGTCAACGTGGCATTCACAACACAGCGATACCGTGCGATATCCCCACGCGAACGCGGCAAATGTTCTCGAAACAACTAGCGCGAAAAAAGTCGCGATGGGCCCAATCGCGAAGAGACAATCCGCGATAAGGCACGCAAGGCCTGCAATACACACACGTCATGCGTGAAAAATCACTACAAAAACAGAAAAAAAAAAAACAAATAAAAAAACACCAACAGCGAAGCATGATGGAGTCAGGCGGAGCAGGCACAGGGGACGATCGGAATCCCACAAGCCCCCCGGAGCCCCAGCCAGGGCCCTAGGGGACAGGGAAGGACAAGAAGAAGAGGAAGCCGCGGTTCAGTCCGCGGGAGAATCAGATCCTGGTCACAGAGGTGATAGGACACCATCAACAACTGTTCATCACCTCCACCGTGTCATTGGGCACAAGAAATGGAATATGGCAGTCCATCTTGGACAAGGTGAATGCTGTTGGAGTGCAGAGGAGGTCAATGGACGAGGTCAAGAGGCGATGGACTGATATCAAGCGCAAAACCAAGAGCAAACTCACCAACAACCTCAAAGCAGCAATGCAGACTGGAGGTGGTAGCCCTGCGCCGCAGGAGGAGCTGGATGAGATGGAGGAGATGGTGTAGACAGTCATCAGTGTGGATACGGTGGCAGGAGTTGGGGGCCCGGACACTGCTCTACAGGGCCGGACACAACAGCAACAGGGTGAGTAGCGACCATGGCCTGGGGGGACAGGGGGAGATGGGCACAATTGCACACATGCACAAATAAGCAGGCCACACTGCACACCCACATTGACTTCGGATCATGTCCCTGATCCCCTTGCCATACTGCAGCACACAAAGGAACACCAAGTATGTCACCCTCGACTATCTGCCCAGAGTGGGCCCACCTCGCACGTCACAGAGCTCACATACAACCCATGCACATGTGCTGAACCCAGCCAAGCTGCTGGTCCTTGAGCCACACTGACAACGTAAGTGACACTGCATGATGAATCCCATGCCTGCAGTCCGATTACCATGGCATGGTGCACGCAACGACACTGAGGTGGCTGAGTATGGACCACATCCGTAAAGGAACAGGTCACACTCTGACACATCCACGTGCACAATCAACCCCTGACGTCAACAACACATCTGCGGACAAACCATGCCCCAGAGTCCCCACTCCCACCAAGACACACATCCACCCAAGTCTGGTAACGTCTCAACACTGCATGGACACAGAAGTCAAAGGCACACCACCTGCAAGGGACAAGAGGCAGCAGAATGAGAGCTGCAGGTGCGACTCTCACAAAACTGCAGCACACACATATGACAGTCAGAGCACAGCAGCATAGACAACAATGTGGTACAAACTGCAACACGTGAACAACAGGACAGAGGGCAAAACTGCTGCCGCTTGTGTGAAGATACTGGCCAATAACATTTGGCATAGCAGGGGTATGTGAGATGAAACTGCACAAGTGCAACCTCACATCCCTGATGGTGTAGAAATGTCAACTGTCCCGCATCTAACAGGCATCACCCCCTACACAGTCACAATGTACCTCGCCATGCAGTCTGTATGTGAAGTTGTACAATGCCTGGACAAACATGTCAACACGATGTAATGCAGCATCTCCCCTTAACATTGCAAAGGGACCATCAACACCACCTGCAGAGCAGACCCAACAACTCTACACTGATGACGAGGATGACAACCCCAGCATCAACACCGATGCCCTCAGAGACCTCATCGCCCGCATCGGCTCCCCACCTCCTGGATCAAGGCAGCCCAGCTGCATCGAGGAGACCCCACCCCCTGCACAGACCACACAGCAGGCAGCACCTGCCACACTGGCTGTCTCCCAGGACCCCCACGGAACACACCTGGCCTTCCAAACCCGTGTGTTAGAGGCTCAGGAGAAGCTGGCTGATCAGGTGCGGGTGGGGTTTGACCTCCTGGCAGCCAAACTTGATGCCATCCATGGGTGTCTACATCCCTTCGGGGACCACTTACAGTGCCTGACGGACACCCACAGTCCACTCCATGGTCTCCAACAAGCCCTGGCCGACATCGCTGGAGTCCTGACTTGGAGAGAAGAACACCTGTCAAGTCAGAGTGGCTCCAGCGATCTCAGCAGTGATTTGGCACAAATGCGGAGGCTCATGGAGGACATGGTGCGGATGGAGGCGGAAAGGTTGGCTGTCACTGCTGCACATCAGCAAAATGTAGCTGGGATATACCATGCCCTGCAGATCCTTGTCATGGCATTGCTGCCCGAAGGCCTGGCGCAGATGGATGCTGCTGCTCCTACACCATCCACATCTGCGCCCCCTGGTGTGTCAGTGCCTCACAGTGCGGCAGACATATCTACTCCTGCACATGATGTGTCACTGCCACACGATGCAGCCGAAAATCCACCTCCGGCCCCTGATGTGTCAGTGGCACACAGTGCTGCAGCCGGAACTGCAGCACCTACAGGTGAGGATATGGATGATCCAGACTTCTTGATCATGAGGCGGCAGTAGCATTCTTCCCACCCATTTGGCCTGTTTCATCTTGGTTCTGCCCTTGGCATCATGACCTTCCACTGCCCCCCGATGCACTCTTTAACTCTCACCTTGGACCACAACATGGACTGCCATATTCTGTTAGATGACCGATGACACAGCGATCAGACTGCGGTCTGGACTCTTCCTCTTCCGATGTACTTGACATGCCCTGCAGGACTCTGGCTGGCCCGCCACGTGCCTATGATGTGAAGTGGGGTCTGCATGGCCCTGTATTGCTCCAGCTGCAACACTCCACTGGATGACAATAAATCATTCACTGTTGCACAGTTGTGTCATGTCTTCGTTCATTCAAGTATGTAAGTGTGGATGTGTGTTGGGTCAGTGATTCCCCCTGACGTCCATGTTTGCACGCCGTGGGACATGAGTCACAGGGTGCTACATTGCCGATTGCGTTCCGGGCTGCGTAGCCACTACAGCAGGGACACACGCATTCGTCACTTCCTTGTCCGGACAGGACTGAACCAGCGCCCAGAGCCCCTGGATCATTCTTACACACCCAACGCTGGTCCGGCGTATGCCAGGCCAGACCACTACGCTTACGCTCCGAGGGTGGACAACATAGCTACATGTCCCAGGATTCCGCGCTTGGGATCTGCTGGTCACTGGTCTAACTGCCAGCATGCCACGGCCGCTCCCTGAGGGCAGGTTTGCACACACACCACACCCATCCAGCAGATGCGTCACAGGCCATGTGACACCGTCAATAAAAGGGGTCCGCAACGTCACATTCCCCACTGCCGGAGGTGACCTGTCAACGTACGTGCCACGGGACTCAATCATGGAGGGTCCATGACATGTGGTGCACAGGGTTAGTCGCCCCCGACGTCCGGCGGCCGTCACAGGCCTACCACCACGTGGCGCTGGCTTGAGTTGCACAGGGTTAGTCGCACCTATGAAGCTGAGCAGGTGTGCAGCCTGCGATGATGACGTGTGCACTGATATGGTCTCTGCCATTGCTGACTCAAGACCCAGTATCAAGTGTGGGACCTGCTGGACCGCAGGGGTGTGCCGCATGATGTGGGGACTGCCAAGGCTGCGGGCCCCGGCCTTGGAGTTAGCACCGGCACGTGGTGTGCCCTCTTGGGGACACACCGGTGGCAGCAGGTGAGCAGTGGGGCCTGGGTGCCCAGGGGCGGACATTCACCGCTGGGAGGCGGGAGGTGCTGGGTTGCAACAGCATGTGTGCGCAGGGGTGGACAGGCGATGATGCCATGTGCAATGAATTGGACTCTGCAATTATTTGTTGTGTACTCGATTTCAGAGAGGGGACCTGGTGGACTGCAGTGTAGGCCGGAGCCTGCGTGCAACGCGGGCCTACCGCCACGTGGCGTTGCCTCACGGTTCACAGAGTTAGTGGCACCTATGGAGCTGAGCGGGTGTGCAGCCTGTGATGGTGATGTGTGCACTGTAATGGACTCTCCCATTCCAAACTCAAGGCCCAGATTCAGGTGTGTGACCTAGTGGGCCGGGGGGCAGGTCCGCGTGATGTGGAGGCTGCCAAGGTCACGTGTCCCGGGCTCGGAGCGTGCACCGGCACGTGGTTGGAGCCACACCGGTGGCGGAAGGTGAGCAGTGGGGCCGGGGTGCGCATGGGCAGCAGTCTCTCTCCCTCTCTTCCTTTCACTGTCTCTCCCTCTCTCTCCCTTTCTTTCTCGCTCTCTCTCTCCCTCTCTCTCCCTTTCTTTCTCGCTCTCTCTCTCCATCTCTTTCTCTCTCTCCCTTTCTTGCTCTCTCTCTCCCTCTCTCTGTCTCTCTCTTTCTTTCTCGCTCTCTCTCTCTCCTCTCTTTCTCTCTCTCCCTTTCTTTCTCGCTCTCTCTCTCCCTCTCTCTCTCTCTCCCTTTCTTTCTCACTATCTCTCTCCCTCTCTTTCTGTCTCTCCCTTTCTTTCTCGCTCTCTCTCTCCCTCTCTCTCTCTCTCTCCCTTCCTTTCACTGTCTCTCTCTCCCTCTCCCTTTCTTTCTCGCTCTCCCTTTCTTTCTTTCTCTCTCTCACTGTCCTTTGATGAGCGCATGACACACGTTCCTCTCTCGGTTTTTTCTTGCAGGCTGTGACTTCCAGATTGTCCGGAGTGGATCCGCATGGATTCTTCAGTATTGTTGTTTTGTGTTGTGTATTAATAAAGTTATGTTGTGGGAATTTCAAAGTTGAATGTTTGTTTCTCCTTGTTCTGACCACACGTATGTTTGTAGTTGTATTTGTGCGACATCAGGCTCTTTTTTTTCTCGTGATTTCGTAAAGTTGCTGTGGCACATCTTTGTCCGGGGTGGGTGGGACGGGGGAGGGCACAGGGGTGTGGGGGGGCCTGGGGGTGGTGGTGGTTGGTGTTGTGGGCCTCTAGGGTCTCCGAGCTGCATGAGCAGTGGCTCCATGGCATCTGTTGTTCTTCGGGTGTGGCTGTGGGCTGGGCTCCCTTTGTGGTGCAGGTAGTCGTCCTGCTTAGCACCAGCAAAAGGCAGGTGTTAAATCCCTGCTGCTACCGCGGGTTATCGCCTGTTTTTGACTCGCATCGCAGATCTGGCTGTCCGTTGTGAATCGCGTGGTGTTGTCTTTTTGTGTGTTTTTGCACGGACGCGCCTATTCTGCATCTCATTAGCGTTAGTTGGCGGGGTCAACCGTGGCAATGTTTTTTGTGGCAGCTATCGCGGGTTATGTGGCGATGTAGGCAGTTAGCACCAGCTTGCAAATGGGGCGGTAATTCTCTCGCCACTTTTGCTGCGCTAAAGTACCAATAACTCGGCAATAAGTCCTTGTGAATATGCCCCTTTGACCCTGCCAGATAAGGGGATCTGAATTGAAGCTTTGATTAATTACATCTGTTAGACCTGTCACCCTCAGGGTGGTCTCCACTCCCCAACAGTTTGCCTTCCTCCTTCATTGTTTCTGACCTTGTTTTTCCTGGCCATAGGACTTTGAGCACTTTACCACTGATGACCAGTGCTAAAGTGTATTTGCTCTCTCCTCTAACCATGGTAATATTGGTTCATACCCAATTGGCATATTTAATTTACTTATGAGTCCCTAGTACAATGCACGGCATGTGCCTAGGGCCTGTAAATTAAATGCTACTAGATTGTGGCACCCACCTAAGTAGCCCTCACAACATAGCTCATGTCTTCCATTTCATTGCCTGTGTGTGCAGTTTTAAACTGCCATGTCGATCTGGCAAAATACACCTTGTGCGAGGCCCACACCTTCCTTTTTATTGCATATAAGTCACCTTTAGCCTTTGGACAGCCCAGAGGGCAAGGTACAATATATTTAAAAGGAGGATTTGTACTTTTAAGTTTTACATGTGCTGGTTGTGAGAAAATCTTAAAGTCATTTTTCACTACTGCAAGGCCTATATCTCCCATTGAATAACATTGAGATTAACTTTATTACATTTTCTAAATGTAATTTCCGAATGAGAAGATATAACTGATTCAAGTTTGGTATCTCTGGAATCCTAATTTAAAATCCTAACTTATGGTGAAGTCAGATTTTAAGTTGCAATACTTAAAATGACACTTTTAGAAAGTTGTCATTTTCTTGCCTTAACCATTTGGCACCTTTAGCCTGTCTCTGATTATATGATTGGGTGTAGTTGGCAGTTGGGCTTTGTGCATTCCTCCTAGACAGCCACACACAATGGGAGCTCAGCTGTGACTGAGTGGGCCATCACTGACAAGATGAGAGGAAGGAGCTGGGCCTAGCCTCACTTATACCTGAATAATCTGTGTCATGTCCCCACACAAAGGGCTGCATACCCCCTGTAGTTAGTCTGGAGTCAGGGCAGGGAATGCAGGGCATCTGTGCATTTCAAAGGCATGCCTCCAGAAGCCTATCCCCACTTCAAAGGCAGAGCTGTGCTTAAAAGAAGGACCTCAGACATCACCACTTCAGTAACGTCTGAACCTGTGAATAATATGCTAGGAAGAAGGACAGCTGTGCTGCTGAAGGACTGGCAATGTGCTGAACTGCACTGTGCTGGACTATTTCTTTGACATGCTGATCTTCTGCCTGCTGCCGTCTTGCCTGGGTGAGAAGTGCTGGATCTGCATCTCTTGAACCCAGAACCCAGAGTTAGTCCATGGGCTAGTTGCCTGTTCTCCTGATCTGAAGCCTCAGGGGCATGCGTCCAACCTCCTCCATCTGTGAGCCTAACCTGTCAAATGGTGCCACCTCATTCCTGGGCCCTTGGAAGTGGGTCTAAGGTGCTTGCCAATGGAACTGATGCATTTTCTCTGCAGAGAAATGCATTCCTGAACAGAACTTGTGCATCTCCTCAGCTGAGTGGCAGATTCCTAAGCAGAACCGACCCAACGCCGCTGACACATGGATAGGACCCATCTCAAAAGACTTGCATTGCTGTTGCAACATGCATCATGGGACCGACTCAGCACCTATGGAACCTCTACTGCATGATGCTTTCCCCGGCGTAGATCCTCGCACCTCTTGTCGACGGCAGCATCATCTGTGACCGCTCATCAGAACCAATACATCGCCATGACTGTGCATCGCATCCCCTGACGTCAATGCGACAGAACCTCACACCGCAGCCTTGAAGGATCTCGGAACTGACACATCGTCTCAGCTGTGTGATGCATCTTTGACGCAGATCCATGCAATGCTCTGCAACCAGGAATTAAGGGTCTCTGTTTAGCAGGCTCTACTGGGTCCCTATAGCCAGCCTGTGATCCATCGTGATTGTCCTTGTGGCTTTGACCCAGTCGGCGTGACCAGATACCCCCAATAGCTCTTTGTGCTTTTGGCGATATTTCCCACTGTAAACTTTCAAATTCAATATCTCCAGTTCTACTAATTTTTGTCATTTTGGACTTGTTTTATTTATTAAATTCAAATCCATTTTTCTACACGGGTGTGGGAACTTTTTGTGTGGTGTTTTCACTGTTTACTGTTTGAAGTGTTGCACAAATACTTTACAAATTGCCTCTAAGTTAAGCCTGACTGCTCTGTGGCAAACTATTAGGGGGCGAGCATAGATTAATCTGAGGTTTGCTTCTGCCTTACCCTGTCTAGGATTGTGGTTGCTGTTTGACCTCACACCCCACTCAACCAACAACCCAATTTCTAACAACAACTCTCCCAGATACTCCATCCCTAACTCACACAGCAAACTGTTTCCTTCCCTCAAAACTTTGAAAGGTAGCCCCTGCTGCGAGTGGTGTAAGAGGTCTGGCTGTCCCCTTTTGTCTGTGAAAAAGTGCATGCCTAAGTTTGTCAGTAAGTGCACTTTAATTAGCCCATACATATTCCTCCCCCAACCCTCGTTCTATCCCAAGTGAATACTCACTGCACTCAATGGGCCTACTGTCAGAGGGGGACATTAATCTTCCTACTGACAAACCAAATAACTAAATTTACCAGCTGACTCAGGAAAATACTGCAAAACCTGAGGTACATGAAGGAGTGCAAATATAAACAAATTATCATTACATTTTTAACATAGTAAAAGGCAGTACTTATTTTTTTCTCATTATTATTTTCCTGCCGGTTTCACCTATAATGTCAATATAGTAAAGCACTACAGACTTGCAGTTCAGTCAAAAAGAAATTGGATATTTTTACCCAATTAAAATATAAGGCCTGAACAGGCCATAGCCAAATTACTCAAGATCCTACCTGCAATAAGCTACCTGTGCACTGAGTTAGACAGAAGTCCCAAGCACTCAGACCACACCCGGGTGCACATGTGTTCATGTGTAACCAGCGCAGAGCCTCTTATCCAAGCTAGGCAGCAGACCGTATTATCGAAATCAGGTACTGGTCGTAAGCGCTCAAGCCTATGCAAGCAGAAGCTTACAGTGAAGGAGATTTAATTTACAGCAGAGGTAAAAAAAAAAAAAAAAAAACAGGTGGTGGAAAGTCAAAATATCTAGGGGAGTGTTAGGCGAGTCAGACCCAATGCTCGCATAGTTTTTTTTTAATGTCCCGTGCTTTGCCATTTCTGATGGATGAGGATAAGATATGCTTAACGTATTACAGTATTACCATTGTACAAAGTTGTAAATCAATAATGATAATACACTTTGACCAAAATCAATGAATAAATATATAATTGTTCACGTGATTTTTAGCTCCATGGATTATTTTGATAAATAAAACCCCAATAGTGTACAATTCCATAGATTTTAAATGTTCATTTAACTTCGATATAAATAGGGACTACCACTTTTTAAAAGCAAGTGTAGTTGAATGTCAAGATTTGGCTGAGATTCTAATATTCAGTCTGTAGGAAAGTGAATTCTTATTTCTTAGACCAATGTGTAAAACACCTATGCAGTACCAGTAAAAATGTCAAACCGCCAAGCAATAAAAAATCTCAAACTGAGTTAGAAAAATAGTAACATTTAATAGACAAAATGACAAAAATCCAAAAGGGGGAACTGGAAATAAAAACAAAAACAATTAAGTAAAAATAGCACCAAAATGCACATCATGCCAATGATAGCCTATTGAAGCTGTGGATCTGAGGCCTAGGCAAGATTTTAGTTTCAAAATGATGGATCGTGTGCCGAATAAAACAAGTGGATTGGTACCGGTTAAAGCTGGAATTCAAAACCTTTGAAAACGTTTTGAAGTCCCACTTCAGAAAGGGACTTTGCCACTTTCTTTAACAAAAGCATTGAAATTTCTTGTACATCCCAATATTGAATGGGACTTTATCACTTGTTGAGATGAAAAATCTTCCCTGAGTGCGTAGCAGCTGAAACTGTAGCTGCTGCTGTGAAACCAAAGACAGGATACCTAAAGTAGGTTCATCGTACTATAGGTATAGAGCTTTAGAGATTGTTCATAGAAAATTGTCACAGTCCCAGTCCATGATGGACCATTTTGTTGGGAGCCTTGAGCAGAACAAAGATGAAATTCAATCTGACACCTTGGAACTGCTAGTCAGACACTGCTTCCGGCGGATACTTAATTCTCTGGAGCTCACGAGGAAATGTTCTGAAAGGTTTCCAAACTTTCCTTTGGTGACCAAACACCCAATGGAGGTCACTTCTAAGGCCCCTCAGACCTTCAAGGGAAGGCATGTAAATACTCTCAGAGTGTCAGTCAGAGGCCAAAAGCACAGTACAGCCCAGTCCAGGTACAGTTGTCACTGGACAAATGGGCACTTTAGGGAAAAGTCCTCTTGCAGCTTGTTGTGTCCTAGTAGCCACACAGGAGGTCAGTCAACTGACCTTTGGAGTCCACTTCTGTGTCCTGGTACAGTAGGGAGCACAAACCTTCATCAGGTCTAGTAAGTGCTCTGAGGAGGGTTCTTGGGGATACCGACATTTTGCTGGCAGCATCTAGTGCATAGGTTTGACTCCCAGGCGCTCCCTAACTAATGGGGCAATGTTTCACTGGGGAAAGCCTTTTCACCTTGAGCAGAGCCTGTGTGCCCACTTAGAGGTGTGTCCATGGTAATAAGCAGCCCCTCCTCTGTTGGCACTCAAAACTATTCTGAGGATAGCTTTCCTCCTACAGGGTTAGGGGACAGTCTACTGTGAGGACAAAGACTGGGGATTTTTCAAGTGTCACCTAACATTGACTTGTGACTGGGCAGGCCCCTTGTAAGGTACTGAAGTTCATCGGTCCCTCCAATGGGTCTCCCTGCAAGAGGATGAAAACATGCATGGGAGCATTTTTCACACCTCTTGCATACTTCTTTTAGGCCAAGTACAGCAGTGGCGGATCCTCTGCTATGGCGGAGGAGAGTCGCCCCACTGCTTTCGAGCAGTGGAAAGGAAAGGAAATATAAAATGATAATAACTTTATATTATTATCATTTTATGTTTCCTTTGCCTCAGGGCTGCTCTGCTCTGCCCACGGACCGGCCAAACTAGTCATGCGTACTTTCCCCGTTCTCCATGCAGGCTGCTTTACAGCCTGCGTGGAGAACAAGCCCAGGCCCCCATTCCCTGGTTGAGCATCGAAGCAGGACAATAAACAGCAATCATAACTTTGCAATGCAGCGTTGGGATTGGTCAGGGGAGCCTGGGTGCTTACCAATCACAACGCTGCATTGCAGCGTTGTGATTGGTCAGGGGAGCCTGGCTGGCCCTGGCTTCCTGTACAATGAGGAGAGCAGAAGCAAGGAGCAGAGACGGACTGCCCGGCACCGGCTGCAAGGTAAGTGTGTAATATTTGTTTTTCCTTTTTCATTGTTAAACCTCCAACTTCCTCTCTGTGCCCGCCCTCACCCCTCCACTCCCAGCCCCGCCACCAGCGAGTCATGCCAGCCGCCACTGAAGTACAGGCTGGGCAATGGCTGGAGAGCTATGTAAATTAGCCTCTGGAATCAGGCAGGTTAAAGGTAACTTTCTAAGAGTTACATTTGCAATATATTTAAATATTAATGCAATTTCACTATTAAATTAGATTTTTATCAAATATAATACTATGTATTTTAATGGAGTCTGTTGCTGGTACAAGTCAAAAGGTATAGATTACATTTTACAATCTATCCTTTGACTTTTCCTATGTGCCAGTTATAGCCTGACCAGTGACTATGTCATTTTGGGCCTAGTCACTGGGAGAACATGCCATTTCCAATGTCACACATGTTCCAATATAATTGACTCTGCCATGTGGGCAGCAACATGTGCTTAGGGAGTGACTTATTTATTATTTAAAATCAGATTTTCCTAATTGTCAAAGGGTGATTTAGACAGGTCTGTGCAACATTGATTCAAGCTGCTGCTATCAGGCTACACAGGGTAGGTCTAATGCTATGTTTTGACTACCACTGTAGTGGATGACAAAAGATTTGCTGCAGTCCACATGTGGCATTTCGTATTGCATGGCAGGGGTATATTTCTGTAACATACACCAATCAGTACTAGGCCAGTTTTACATGTTTTAGAAGGAACATAGGGCACTTTATTCCTAGTAAGCAGGTGTGATAGTGCACAGACTTCCAGAAATAGAGTCCAGGAAAAGGCGAAAAATATGGGGTGACCATGCAGAGAATGCAGATTTCCTACACAGTTCAATTCAATGTATACAATTAACCAGCATTATTTTCCACTTTTATAAATGTGTTTGTCTTAACATTAGATTGATTTCAAATTTTTATTTCATCTGTGAGACAGATGTTGTCAGGTGATCTCTAGAGTATAAACCCCTGCTCTTGTCTCTTTCTATTTGATAGCATATCAAGCTTGAATTGGTATGAATTACCCCACCCCAGCTTACAGTTTTTTCTAGTCTGACAAAAGAAAATGTTTGTCATTCTTAATGGTTAACACAGACTCAGAAATCCCAATGTAAAAAAATCAAAAATTACAGGTAACAGAATAGCAAGGAACTATCTGTACACAGCATTGAGAGAATCGACCTTTACCTGCCACTCTGCTTTGCTCAAGCTGAGTTGTTGTCCGTCGGATTTACGCTCAATGTGTCATCTTTTACAGACACTTTTGTTGTCAGGTAATATAATCTAACTTAAGTTGTCAAATTTAAAAGTAGTGCAAATGCTGAGAGAGGTATTACAGTGGCCGGATACTGTTATTTTCAGACAGATTAATGTTTTGATACCTGTCAAGAAAATGCCTTGTCATGACAACAGTATGCGAATCCTACAGAGTGCTTTTTTAGACACATCTGTTCCTGTTGCCTATATTTTAAATGGAAGTTTAATATATCTGCTTATAAATGGATGTTACATTTTTACTGGCAACTCTAAAAGGATTGTTTTGGTTGTACAGTTTTAAAAAGGTTAATCTAAATTTGAATCCCAGATCCTGTGTGACACAAAGCAATGAAAGGGTGCAGCAGTGATTTACTTTCCAGCTCAAAAACAGTTTTTGAACTGGAACTTTTCACAGTGTCAAATATTCTTCCTGCTTCACACAACATTTTTGGCACAAAGTATGAGCAAGTAAGATACCCTGATCGAACGTCACATTCAAAACTAAAATCTACTGCAAGCAGGAGCAAATAAGAGAGAATGTGGTGATTTTTTTTTTTTACCAGAGATAAATGTATTGAATTTGTGTTGCATTGCTCAGCACTTATTGAATGTGCCAGACCCATCTGTGGTTTCAACACATGAATTTCATACTGGCAGCGGATGCGTCCAGTACTGTTAGACTTGGCACCTTTGGCGTGGTTTCCCCTGACTTTTTGCCTCTGCTTCCTGTATTTTTGATGCTGTGCTGGATTTTGTTTTTGCTGGCTTAGATGCTTTGGGCACTTTGCCACTGCTGATCAGTGTCATAGTGCAGGTGCTCCCTGTGTAAATTGTTATTACAATTGGTTCTTCCTGATTGGCAAATTTTGATTTACTGGTAAGCTCCTAGTAAAGTGCAATGAGTGTGCCAGGGCCTGTAAATCAAATGCTACTAGTGGGCCTGCAGCACCAATTGTGCCACACACATGAGTATCCCTGGAAAGGTATCTCAGACCTGCCACTGCAGTGTCAGTGCAAAGTTTGTTAACTGCCATGTCGACCTGGCAAGTGCACCCTCTTGCCAGGCCCTAACCTTCCATTATCTTACATGTAAGGCACCCCTGTGGTAGGCCCAAGATACCCCCTGTGCAGGGTGCAGTGTATGTGAACGGTAGGACATGTACTAGTGTGTGAGACATGTCCTGATAGTGAAATACTGCAATTTTGTTTTTCACTATTGAAAGCCTATCTGTCCCGTAGGATAGAATGGGAAATACTTTGTAATATCTTACAAGTATAACTTCCCATTGGGATAAGACAGAGAAATAAAGTTCAGGCTCTCTGAACTCAGAATTTAATAACACATCTTTTAGTAAAGGTGGTTTTTCAAATTGTGTGTTTGAAAATGACACTTTTAGAAAGTAGGCATTTTCTTGTTTAACCATTCTGTGTGCCTCTGCCTGTTTGTGGATTGACTGCCTGGTTTTGGAGTGACAGGGGCTGGGTATGTGCATTCACTGTAGACAGCCACTGGGGGTGTGCCTGGCCCTTCCTGGATGACTCAGAGCTGAGCTGAATGGGGCTTGGCTGCATTTAGAGTAGTGGGAGGAGATTTCCTTGCACCTGAATAGGGCCTGTCTCCCTTGCATAATGCTGTCTCCACCCCCTGTGGTCATACTGCACAAGTGAGGACAGAACTGGTTTTGACTAGGCTCAGAGAGCCTTGCACAAAGAGAACAAAGACATTTTGGGGTATAAGTATTAGAACTAAAACCCCAGAACTTTAGATCACTTCTGGAATCAAGAGGAACCTTTGCCAAGGAGAAGAGCTGAAGAGCTATGAGGAGCAATACTGCCCATTTGTTGTGTGCTGTGTGGAGTTGGCCTGCAGTTGCTGTTTCAGCCAAGGAAAGGACAAAGACTGGAACTTTGCTGTGAACCTGCTTGAAGAAGAATCTCCAAGGGCCTGAGTGTGCTGGTCTCCTGTTCTGAAGTCTCAGCGACACAAAGACTTTACCCCCAGCTCCCCTGAACTCTATTGCTGAGAGTTCTGACCTGCCAGGAAGTGCCTATTCCGGTTTTTGGGCCTCTAGAGGTTGTTCCTGCTGGTGGAAGCGGGAAGAAACCTAAGAGAAGTAAGAAAACCTGTCTCCAATGCTGTCAGCGACGCCGCTGTGATGCCGTGACCTGTACTGAGACCCAGAGCACCGCCCAGCCTGCACCGCAGCTCCGACACCCTTCGACGCCTGCAGTTATCAGCATTTCCTGATGCCAGCACTCGCACCGACTCCGCCATTGCCAGCGCCTGCATCCTGTTTTCGCGGTGCCAATAACCACTGAGGGTGACTCCACGAATGCTATGAATTCGCATAGTCACCCGAACTGACGCCTCACCACCGACGTAACCGTCTTCCCCTGTCCTGGAAATGAAACGTCGCCTCCTAGCGGACACGATGCCTCGCCTCCCCAGTGTCAGCCAGTTAGCTGGCCTCGACCTCGGCACCAAAGCCTCACCTCCACAACGCTGTGCATCATCATAGACTTCGTTTCCAAGGTACTGTTTATTTGGGGGTCCGTGGGACTCCATGCCAAACACTGCGCTCCTCACTGTCGGTGCCGTAATTTGGATTTATTGCTGTCATGAAGTCGCAAGAGCCCCACATGGATTTGTTTTCTACAGCCTTTATTTTTGCAATAACTGTTCTAAAAGTCACATTTTATTTCCTATATGTTGGATTTTTGTCATTTTGGTTTTGTTGAGTTTAAATAAAAATACCTTATTTTTCTAAACTGGTGTGGTGTCATTTGTGGTGTTATCACTGTATTACTGTGTGCTTTGAGTATAAATACTTTACACATTGCCTTTGGGATAAGTCTGTCTGCTCGTTCCAAGCTACCCAGGGGGTGAGCAGGGGTTATCTAAAGTGTGTATCCCCTTTACCCTGACTAGGAGCAAGGGTCCCTATTTGGACAACTAGAGACCCCTATTTCTAACACTGGTGGCCAGTGGTGAGGATTTGAACTTGTATTTGTAGTTGACCCAAAGTGAATGGTGTACATTACTAGTTTAGTGCAGACCACTACGCAACCACATACTGTGATTTATTTCTGGATCTATTTTTGATTTGACTCTTGAAGTATCCACGCACCATGTCTCTAAATGGTAAACCAGCAGAGGAAGCAGAACTGGAGTTTAGCATTGAAATGTTGCATTCCTACAAAGTAGAGCAGCTCAAGCAATTTTGCAAAAGCTTTGGATGCCCTATTAAGAGCACCTCTAGGAAAGAGGAGCTGCAGAAGGCCTTGAGTGCCTGGTGGGAGGCCAGAGAAGCTGGGGAGACAGATGATGCAGATGTGGATGGGGGTGTGCCAGAAGGCGGTTTCAGGTTCCAGGATTAGCCTGTTGGGAGAGCAGCCTCTAGGGCTGGCAGCAATCATTCTTTCAGGAATTGGGCTACAGAGGAAATGGAGGAAAGGCGAATGGCCAGCGATCATGAGTTGGAGGTCATGAGACTAAAGGCAGAGGAGAGCAAGAGTTGATTTTGGCACATAAATTGAGCATGAGAGAGCTGGACCTCAAGGCCAAACAGGCGGAGTCCAGTACAAATGGTGGCAGCTTACAGCCAGTGCAAGGGGGTAAGGTTTACATTGTCAAGGACCTAGTACATAATTTCCAGAAGAGGGAGGATATTTATCCATGGTTTGGTTCCAATGAGGCAGCACTGCGTATGAATGAGGTGCCTGAGGAGAATTGGGAGGCGGGCCTGTGGAGACACTTTGAGGCCAATGGAAAGAACACCCTGACACCTTTCGAGGACGCGGGTGCTCTGACCTACCCCAATATGAAGGAGGCTTTATGCCTCAGGTATGGGCTCACACCATAGCAGTACCGGGAAAAGTTTAGGTCTTTCAAGAAGCTTGAATCCGATATGTGGGTTGAGTGTGTGAATCTTTATTGCAGAGCACTGGATGGTTGAGTAAAGAGCAGCAAGGTAATGGATTATCAGGGGTTGTACAATCTGATAGGTTGGGAGCACTTGAGTAGTCTTCGTGTTCCAGAGCTGCACCAGCATCTGATGGGCAGTAAGCTGATTGACACCAGGAAGCTTGCTCAGGATGTGTACCGCTGGACGAGTACCAGGGCCCACAAAGGGTATGTGGGAAACTCAGCCAAGGGTGAGCAGGGTCCCTTAGCAGAAGAGTGTGGGGTACAAAGGTAACCAAAAGGAGTTCTCTAAGGGGCCCCAAAATAGTTGCCAGGGTAATGATTCCCAGCCCCCAGTTCTAAGAAGCCATGGCCCCCTAAGGTTAGGCCAGACAACTGGAGTCCCCGCAAGTGTTATGCATGTGGTCAAGAGAGTCACATGCAGAATGATCCCAAGTGCCCCAAGGCACCACCAGCACCCACTGATGCACCGTCACTTGGGTTAGTTAGTGCAGTGCTGGGGGAGGAGTTGGTTCCTAGTGAGGTGGGAGCCAGCTGTGATGACCCTTATCTCATTAGGAGATAGAGATGGTCCAGGAAACCTGCCTGCTGGTGTGACATCTGTCAGGTATCAATGGGTGTCTGAAGACCAGGTCATCCCCAATGTGCTTCACCCTGCAGTTGCTGCAGACAACTCTGAGCGCTGTGTAAGGAGGCACTGGTTCCCTTTGAGTGGGGGGGTCTCAGATTCATTGAAGGTGTTTGTAAGTCTGTCCATGCCTGTTGACTGTCTGCTTGGCAATGACCTGGAGAGTTCCCCTTTGAAGGAGGTGGAGTACCAGGCTCATTTAAAGATGTTGGGACTGCCTGAGTGGGCCTGTGTGGCCACTCGGTCAATGGCAGCCAGTAGGGGTACTCAAGAGGACCTGGAGCCTGAAACAGTGGCCCAGGTGCTTGCCAGAAATAGAAGGGGCAGGGGGCATGGGAAACCCTCCCCAGAAGTTCCCAAGGTCCAGGAGGAGGCAGACCATGAGGGGGATGCCCTGAAACCTACAGGGGAGCAAGTGGCCAAACTGGGAGACATGCCTGAGCTGACCCAATGGCAGCAGGAAGGAGGTCCCTCCAGGGAAGAGTTCTGCAAGGCGCAGATGGAATGCCCTACTCTTGTTGGTTTGTGGCAGCAGGCTGCAGACCAGGCAGCAGGTGGTCAGTCTAGATCACATTTGAATTATTGGGAGAATGGTCTCCTTTATAGTGAGCCTAAGGTTACTTAGCCTGAGGCAGCCCGTGTGCTGGTGGTACCCGCATGCTACAGGACCATCATACTGGGTCTGGCTCATGATGTGCCTTTGGCAAGACATTTGGGGTCCGACAAGACCTATCACAGGCTTGTCACCAACTCTTACTGGCCCCAAATGCAGAGGCAGGTTGGCACACACTGTAGGTCTTGTCAGACTTGCCAGGCAAGTGGCAAGATTAGAGGGAAGTGTAAGGCTCCCCTCCAACCATTTCCTGTGGTGAGCAGCCCTTTCGAGAGGGTGGGCATCGACATTGTGTGGCCACTGAAACCCAAGACAGCCTTAGGCAACAAGTTTATCTTGGTCTTGGCGGACCATGCCACCCGGTACCCGGAAGCTGTCCCTCTCAGGACAATCATGGCCCCTGTGGTGAGCCGTGCATTGATGGGATCTTTTCCCGTGTGGGGTTCCCCAGAGAGGGGATCTCTGACCATGGTACCAACTTCATATCTAGGTATATGAAGTCATTGTGGAAGGAATGTGGTATAATGTACACATTCACCACTCCTTCCCATCTCCAAGGAAATGGGTTGGTTGAGAGATTCAACCGAACCCTGAAAGGCATGATAAAGGGTCTTGCAGAACCCATGAGATGTAAATGGGATATCTTCCTACCATTACTGTTATTTGCCTACAGGGAGTTACCGCAGAAATCCTTAGGGTTCAGTCCCTTTGGATTGCTGTATGGGCACCCTGTGAGAGGACCTCTGAGTCTGGTGAAGGAGGGCTGGGAAAAAACTCCTGGTAAGACCCCCCAAGATGTGTTCATCTACAGACGGTTTGCCAAGTGGTATGGCACTATTGTTGCCCCCTTCACAGAGCTGACTTCAAGGAAGCAGCCAAGGAAAGTGATCTGGACCGATGCCTGTCAGACCACTTTTGATGCCCTGAAATCTGCCATGTGCACGGCGCCCATGCTCAAGGCACCTTCTTCTCCCAAAAGTTTGTTGTGCAGACAGATGCTTCAGAGCATGGTGTGGCAGTAGTACTCTCACAATTGAACAATGAGTGCTTGGACCAACCCGTAGCTTTAATTAGGAGGTGGCTACTTCCCAGGGAACAGAGGTGGAGTGCAATTGAGAGAGAAGCTTTTGCTGTGGTCTGGGCACTGAAGAAGCTAAGACCCTACTTATTTGGGACTAAATTGTGGGTTCAGACAGACCACAGGCACCTCAGAGGGTTGATGCAAATGTGGGGTGAGAATTCAAAACTGTTGAGGTGGTCCATCTCCCTACAGGGAATGGACTTTACAGTGGAACACCGCCCTGGTACAGAACACGTCAATGCTGATAGTCTGTCCAGATTCTTCGGCCTTAGTGATGAGAACGCCCAAGAGGGTGGGTAGTTCTCCCCACCTTTCAGCTGGAGGGGAAACGTGTTAGACTTGGCATCTTTGGCATTGTTTCCCCTGACTTTTTGCCTCTACCTCCTGTATTTTTGATGGTGTGCTGGATTTTCTTTTTGCTGGCTTAGATGCTTTGGGCACTTTACCACCGCTGATCAGTGTCAAAGTGCAAGTGCTCCCTGTGTAAATTGTTATTAGAATTGGTTCTCCCTGGCATATTTTGATTTACTGGTAAGCTCCTAGTAAAGTGCACTGAGTGTGCCAGGGCCTGTAAATCAAATGCTACTAGTGGGCCTGCAGCACCAATTGTGCCGCCCACATGAGTAGCCATGAAACGGTATCTCAGACCTGCCACTGCAGTATCTGTGTGTCGTTTGTTAACTGCCATGTCTATTGGCAAGTGCACCTACTTGCCAGGCACTAACCTTCCTTTTTCTTACATGTAAGGCACCCCTATGTTAGGCCCAAGTTACCCCCTGGGCAGGGTGCAGTGTATCTGAAAGGTAGGACATATACTAGTGTGTGTGACATGTCCTGATAGTGAAATACTGCCAATTTCGTTTTTCACGTTTGAAAGGCTATCTGCCCCATAGGATAGAATAGGAAATACTTTGTAACATCTTACAAGTATAACTTCCCGTTGGGACAAGATAGAGAAATAAAGTTTAGGCTCTCTGAACTCAGAATTGAATAACACATTGTTTATTAAAGATGGTTTTTAAATTTTTTGTTTGAAAATGCCACTTTTAGAAAGTAGGCATTTTCTCATTTAACCATTCTGTGTGCCTCTGCCTGTTTGTGGATTGACTGTCAGGTTTTGGAGTGACATGGGCTGGGTATGTGCATTCACTGTAGACAGCCACTGGGGGGGGGACTGAGGTATGCCTGGTACTTCCTGGATGACTCAGAGCTGAGCTGAATAGGGCTTGGCTGCATTTAGGATAGTGGGAGGAGATTTCCTTGCACCTGAATAGGGCCTGTCTCGCTTGCACAATGCTGTCTCCACCCCCTGTGGTCATACTGCACCAGTGAGGACAGAACTGGTTTGGACTGAGCTCAGAGACCCTTGCACAAAGAGAACAAAGACATTTTGGGGTATAAGTATTATACCTAAAACCCCAGAACTTTAGATCACTTCTGGACTCAAGAGGAACCTTTGCCAAAGAGAAGAGCTGAAGAGCTGTGAGGAGGAGTACTGCCCCTTTGCTGTGTGCTGTGTGTGATTGGCCTGCATTTGCTGTTCCTGCCAAGGAAAGGATAAAGACTAGAAGTTTGCTGTGAACCTGCTTGAAGAAGAATCTCCAAGGGCCTGAGTGTGCTGGCCTCCTGTTCTGAAGTCTCAGCGACACAAAGACTTAACCCCCAGCTCCTCCGAACTCTATTGCTCAGAGTTCTGACCTGCCAGGAGGTGCCTAGTCCAGATTTTGGGCCTCTGGAAGTTGCTCCTGCTGTTGGGAGCTGTAAGAAACCTAAGAGAAGTAAGAAAACCTGTCTCCGATGCCGTCAGTGACACCGCTGTGACGCCGTGACCTGTACTGAAGCCTGGGGCACCGCTCGTGAAGTGCATGACGCACTGCCCAGCCTGCAGCGCAGATCCGACGCCCTTTGACACCTGCAGTTATTGGCACATTGCCTTTGGGAAAAGTCTGTCTGCTCATGCCAAGCTACCCAGGGGGTGAGCAGGGGTTATTTAAAGTATGTATCCCCTTTACCCTGACTAGAAGCAAGGGTTCCTATTTGGACAAAGGTACCTACCTCTGCCAACTAGAGACCCCCATTTCTAACAAGTACTAATCCTGCACAACGCAGTGCATGCTTACTTCTTCACTATGGTTGTGCATTGCACCAGGCAGTCTGTTTGTGTACCAATTCGGGGGATTACATCAGCAGCAGGCAAATCTTTGTGTATGTGACACTGCACAGTCTTTTTCCCGTTGTGCAATACAACAAATTTGGATACTGTGCTACACTGCAAGAATTTTTATTTAAAATGGACCTTAGTCTGCTTGATGCTAGGATGCATTTTTTAAAGGCAATTCACATTCCCTCCAGACATCTTTTTTTGTGCACATGCTTCTCCCCCGGATGAGTGATCAAGCTGTTTTACTGCCAAAGGAACACCACAGAATAAATGCAGAAATTAATGGACAATGAGCTCCACAAATTCCAGGACAATCCGATTTTGATTAACCAGCAATGTATTTTGAGCCCTGGGACCAGTCTCAGACTTTAGGAGTCATTAGGATCTGTGGCAATGCATCCCTGATATTACATACATTTTACATACAAATTAGGCCTGTTTTTATGACAACAAGAGAGCACTAACCCTTTAGAATGTGTGTGCATGTGCCTGGCTTAGCACCTAGAAAACTAATATTTTGAATATTAATTTTAACAGTGTATGTGAGTTAACCATATTATTTTCAGAGCTGTAAATTGACAATAGTCACGCTAACTGCTTGCTGCACTGCATGACAGGGAAAGGGCAGGAATGCACGGTATTTAAGTCAATATGCCACATTCCTGCCTTTCCCCCTGTGCTGGCACCCTTTAGACAGCCTAGCGCTTACGCATGCATCCTTGGACCATGGAGCAAGGGTGCCTCCGTTGCATGCAGGATAGCTTTTTGCAGGAAGGGGCACCTTCCTGCACAAAAACAATACTGAGAGTCCTATTATTCTATCTATGTGTACTGCAGAATGTAGCACACATAGAAAGAGGAAGTAACAAGCATAAATAAAGATATCTATCCCTGTTACGCCTCTCCTGGGAAGGCATATCTTTTTGGCTCGTTTCCTGGTGTATCAATTCTGGTAAATCTGGGAAAGCGTCAAAACGTAGGGGAGTTGTGTGGAAACACCCATGCAATGCCAATGCAATGATTTCCCAGGGCAGAGTAAGACAATGCAGCAATTTGCACTGCATTGCTTTACTCCAGATTTATGGAGTCTCTCAGTGCCATACAAAGTGGCCTTGTATGGCTTCATAAATCTCACTTAATCAATCGATCAATCAGATATTTGTAGAGCATGACAAATCACCCTTAAAATGTATCGAGGTGCTGGAGCTGTTGGCTGCTGCATGGTGGTTTGATCATTCAAACATCCAGGTCTTTAGTTCTCTTCTGAATTGCTGGAATGACAGTGTGGTCTTGAGGTGCAGGGGAGGTTGATCCAAGCCTAGGCTGTCAGGTACGAGAAGGAGCACCCTCCGCTGTTGGCTCAGTGGATCCATGTGGTGTCTGCGATGGAGAGGGAAGCTGATTGATGTTGTCTGTTTGGCTGGTGGAAGGCCAGGCATTTGTTGATGTATGTTGGTCCTTCATTGTGCAGGGCCTGGTAGGTGTGGGTCAGCATCTGGAACTGGCATCGCTTCTGAATCGGGAGCCAGTGTTTCTTGAGATGGGGTGTGATATGGGTCTTTCTGGGTCAAGCATGTGTCTTGCCTCTGAGTTCTGGATTGTCTGGAGTCTCTTCAGGAGGCATGCATTGATTCCCACATAGAGCGTGTTTCTGTAGTCTAATCTGCTAGTGATGAGGGCCTGTGTGACAGTACTTCTGGTGTTTACTGGGAGCCATCTGAAGATCTTGAGGAGCATGTAAAGGGTGTCAAAGCAGGTAGATAAGACTGGATTGATTTCTTCCTTCATGGATAGCTTGCTGTCCAGGATGATGCCGAGGCTACTGGCATTGTCTGTTGGGGTGGAGGGTGAGCCATGGCGAGGTGCTGTTTCCAAAAATTAGGACTTCTGTCTTTTCCATGTTGAGTTTTAGACATTTGTCCTATATCCAGTCCACAATGTTCATCGTGCATCTGTGGAAGCTGGCTTTGGTGGTGGAGGGATCTCTTGGACAATGAGAGGATGAGCTGTGTGTCATCGCCGTGAGAGATGATGCTCAGTCCGTGTGATCTGACGGTGTCGAGCAGGGGGGTAATGTAGGTGTTGAAGATGGTCGGCGTGAGGGACGATCCTTGGAGGACTCTGCAGATGATCTTCTTGGGCTCTCACGTGAACGGTGAGAGATGGATCCTTTGGGTTCTGCTAGTGAGATGCGAGGTGTTCCATTTGAGGGCGTTTCATTGAATCCCGATGTGGGGGAATCGGTTAAACAGGTTGTGGTGAGAGACGGTGTAAAATGCGGCTGACTGATCCAGGAGGATGAAGGCAGCTGTTTTCCCGCAGTCCAGGAAGGCTCTGGTGTCGTCGTTAGCTGCGATCAGGGCTGTCTCGTGCTGTGGTTGGCTCATAATCAGGATTGAGAGGAGTCCAGGAGGCTGTGGCCTTCTAGGTATTGGGTGAGTTGCTGTTTGATTGCTTTCTTGAGACCTTTTGGTAAATAGGGGAGCAGAGATATTGGCCGGTAGTTCTTCAATTCCACTGTGTCGGCGGATGTCTTTTTCAGGAGAGGCCTCCCTTCAGCATGTTTCTAGTCCTCAGGGAAGGTGGCTTCAGTGATGGAAGTGTTCAGGACCTTCTTGAGCTAGTCGACGATTGTCTTGCTTCCAAAACATGGTGGGGCAATGGTCCGCAGGTGATCCCGAGTGCACAGAGTTCATGATGGAGATTGTGTCTTAAGGTGTCCGTGGAGCATGTACCACATTGTGTGGTGCAAACGCAGTGCAAACCAGGTCATAAATATGGCCCTAGGTAAGGACTGGCCTAATTTAATGGAGAGGGTAGGAATGCGTGATGTAAAATGTTTGAGTTATATCTAATATTCACCTTGTATAGTATAATGACTGCTGAGATTATTGTCATAATTACCAGCATTGTGATACATAAGATTTTTTCTAGGAATAGTAGATAACACTTTATTGATAAATACCAATAACTGTGTGTTTACAGTTTCTTGGGGCCAGGGTGGGTTTCAGACCAGTCAGTCTTAGGGTGGTCTTCCCCCAAACTCTTTGCCTTAACTCCCCCTGTTTTTGCTAAATGTGTTTCTGTTGGCCTTAGCACTCTGCAAGCTTTATCACTGCTAACCAGTGCTAACATGCTGGTATAAGTCACCCCTAGGGCAATCCTTAAACAGCCCAGAGGGCAGGGTGTGTTGCATTTAAAAAGATGCTCAAGTACTTTTAAGTTTTAGATATTTTGGTAGTGAAAAACTCTCAAATTAGTTTTCACTATTGCAAGGCCTAACTATGCCACAGGATAACATTGAGTTACCTTATTAGAATTAATAAGTGATAACGTCTTGGCTGGGAGCAGGTGGGAAAGTCATGTTTGATACCTGAGGATTTGTGATTCAAAGCCCTTTTTAATGGTAAAGTACGATTTTAAGTCACAATTTCTGAAATGCCACTTTTAGAAAGTTGGCATTTTCTTGTCCTAACTATTTGGTGCCTGTGGCCTGTTTCTGGGTCATATGACTAGGTGTAGTGGGTTTTTTGCCTTTGTGTATTTCTCCCAGATAGTATCACAATAGAGGGTCTGGGTATTGTCAGGATGTGTTAGCTCTGGCAGGATGGGGGGACAAGGCTGTCACCTATCATACTTGTACTTCAAAGGCACTGGCTCAGGCAGGATACAAAGGACTTCACCCTACCGTATTGTGCCCCCAGACAGACTGAGACCAGGCCAGGGAGGCAGTAACTTCTAGAAATTTCTGTAGGAGAAAACTTCAGAAGTTTCTCCCACTTTAAAGTGGGCACCAGGGATGAAAAGAGGACCCGCAGATGCACTCTTCAGTACACTCCTGGACTCGTGGATACTACAGAAGTAGGACCCTCAGCTGCCCTACTGCTTGAGGCCTGCCCTGGTTGCTTAGAAGGAAGACTGGACCTGCAACCTTTATGTCAGTCTGAAGTGTCTACAAGGGTCAGCTGACTGACCTCCTGTTCATAGATACAGGGACACAAAAAGCTCCAGAGGCCTCTCTGCAATGGTCCAGCATAACCGCTGCAACTGCACCTGCCTGGACCTGCCTGAGACCTGCTGCCTCTGCTGGAGTGAACTGCTATCTTCAAGAGATGCCTCCTAGGTACTGGACACTTGGTGTGGCATCAGTTGAGCTCCTTCTAAAAAAAAAGAAAAAATCCTGACGTTTTGGGCTCTTCGTGAATGCAAATGACAGGAAGTGTCCACCAGCGATGATCAGCAACTGATTTTTGCGATACAGCATTGACAGTCTGCGGTGACCGCAAACACGTATCTCCAGCAACGACAATCTGTGGCACCCCAAAGTATCTTCACGCTATAGCGATGGCCTACTGCGACGCCCACCCTGCTCTATTTCCTACAGCGATGACCATCCACGGTGCTCTCGCTGCTCCTCGTGGCCTCCCCACCACAAATGGAACTCTTTATTGTGGCCTTTAGAAGGTACATTTTTCAGCAGGACTAACCTGGTCCCTGTATTCGGCCCGAACTCTATCATGGTCAGCCTGAACTTGTGTCTTTCATGTAGTCTTGCACAACCAGATAACTGCTAGTAGTACTTTGTGCTTTTAGGTGCTATACTTACCTGAAACCTTTAAACTTTCACATTTCTGGGTCTACTAATTGGGTTTTTATCCAAACATTTATTAAATTTTACTCTATGTTTCTAAATTGGTATGGAATTATTTTTGTGTTGTGTTTTCACTTTATTACTGTTTGTGTGCTGCATACATTCTTTACACATTGCCTGTAAGTTAAGTCTGACTGTTTTTGTGCCAAGCTACCAGAGGGTTAAGCACAGGTTAATTTAGCGACTTATTTTGTGGGGTCACCCTTACAAAGATTGTACCTGTTGCTTGAGCAGGATTTCACCCCCTCAACCAATAACCCAATTTCTCAGAGTGGGGATCTCTATCTATGTGTCATATTCCTCCTGCAGATGAAAGCTTCTCTCACACGGTTGTCTAGATCCTAAAACTCCAAATGAGCATAACCTGTTGTGATGAGGAGTGAGAGACAACTGTGCATTCTCCCTTTCTCTGAACTCTACAATGTATTCCTCTAGAGGTTTAGGAGACTACCTGGGTGTGCCCATTAAAAGTGGTTTTCATAGTAGCACACAAGTGCTGATAAGTGCTGGTATGTAGAGATTTACTTGCCTGTTGGTAGGAGTAATTGGTCTCACCTTGGGTGGAGTTTACAGAAGGAGAGTCCTGACACATCCACACATACATACATACATACACACACACAAATGCGCACACACACACACACACACACACATACATACATACATACATATATGGCCCACCTGTTCATTGGCCTGGATCATAGAGCCTATGGAACACATCTCTTGCCAATTTATTTACTTCAGTATCCGTGCAAATATTTTTTTTCTTCAAACATACATGCGTTTTTTAAAAGGTGATCATCAAAACCGAACCATGATTTCTCTGCTCTCATTTTCATTGCTACACACCTAACCATTTACTTAGATCCAGTGTGACCAATCTCTGAATCCTGCCTTTTTTCACCAAGTCACATGATAGGACGTTCCTTTTTATGTAATTGACAAGCATTTGAAATCCCTACATCCTTTTCACAGAGCTATTCCTACCTAGCTTACCTTTCAAAAGCCACTGAAAATATGGCTCCTTAGATGTTCTGTGTAGACCCGATTGAGCAGGTTAAGTTGTTAAGCAATTGTATTAGCACCAGGATACCCTGTTATGGCGACTGCTTTACACTTTATGAATGTCTATAAGCAACTGAAATATTTTGTTGCTGCAGACATTACAAAAAGTAAGACAGCAAAGCCTGAGTCCCTAAAACGAGTGACACAGTGGCCATACAGGAGCTGAGGGAGCATCCTCTGACCTTAGGGAGGACGTAAGGGGTGTCTTAAAGGTACTGTGTCTGAAAGTCCAAAGTAAAATAAAACCAACCCACAAGTAAAAAAAATATACCTGTTTTTTCATAGTAGCCTCTGATCCTATTTTGTGTCAGCAAAGCTGCGAAATTCACAGGAAAAATATGATATCCATTTTTGGGGAAACTTTAGCCACAAAATTTAACAAGAACGAATTGGCAGTACAACTGTGCATAGCAAAGACCATCCAGCGTGATCACTGTGGACCCCAGGGATATCAGAGGGGCCTAGATCCCGCAGAGCATGGCCAAAGGCAGTAGGTTAGGTGAAGGGCATTATTAATGGCCAGGAACTGAAGTCCACCCAGATGCAGGAGGACTTAGGTGCTTGAGAGTGAGCTCAGTGCACAGGACATGGCCTTAAACCTGTCAATGTGACCCACACCAATGGCACATGGCGAAAGGACAAGTGCAGTTGGAGTTGAATGCACAGGGGGAGGCTGAGGCTGCCTTCGTACTGATTTGTCCATCACCTGAGAAATATGGTGGCAGCACAATTGTTCCTGTACATTAATTCTTGAACATATGTTAGCTATTTGTATGATAGATCTACCTGTTCAGTAGGTAGACAAACCAACGAGGTATTTTGCTGTAAAATGTGTAAGCAAAGCAATCAAAGACATTTGGAATCAAAATATATAATGGAACTTGATGCATATGAACCTAATGGATTTAGAAGATGCTTAATTACATATCTATAGAGATAGTTGCTAGCCCTTTACGCTCCTTTTATTTCCTCTATTATAGAAATATGAGAGTTCAAATTTTTGCATGTAAGCTTTCTGTTTTGCAGGTGATTTCAATGTGTCGAGGATAGTACAATTGCGATATACTATTTGGCATGCTTGGATTATATCATGGACTCATCACAGATAAATGTGTCCTTCCTGACAATGTCTAATAATCATAGCCCACCTGATTTCTGTCACTTGGTGTTATACTGTGATTTGACTGTTGATGCTTGCACACAAATATTGATTCAAGTTTTCACCATAGAACTAGGAATGACAATGTTTTTCTATGTCTATGATTACGAGGCTCAGGATATTCCTTCTCTGTTGTTTACATTACACACAATGGTAAGACAGTATTTCATCCATGTCTATCTAGTGAATGAACTAGCAGACTGTAGTCTTTTTACACTTTTTAAAGTGTGTTCTTTGAATCAATTACGGAGCCTGTTGAGAGCTAAGTTAGTTGTGAACAAGCATAAGCCAAATAGTGACAACCTTTGCTAGTGCTATTCTAATAAACGTCATGTGAATTGCTAAGTTGCTTGATGAACTGCAGTCTCTTTAGAGTAAATCTGATTGAAGCATGGTAAATGCATTGGGGACTGGCAGTTCCTCCTAGGACTGCACCGACTCCGAAAGATGTCCATTACATGCATATGTACGCAAATACATGTGTAAATGGCAGCACTAGCACCAGAGTGGTTAGATCATAATTTTCATTGGAATTACATTCATTTGTTTTCCTAATAACTTTGGCGCCGTTTGATCATTCTACACCAAACTTTTAAAAAACAAACATTCATTTTGGCTCCTTCATGGAGCGTTTTCTGATGATCTGTCAAACTGGAGCAAAGAAAAAGTAAGGGAGTCCCAACAGTATGTTTTCCAATGTTAATTTCCATAGGAAAGTTTGTTTTTCAATACAAAAAAAACAGCTGAATGTAATTGTAGCAAATTTGGAACGTGGTTGGAACTTTACTTAGAAAGAGTGCTTTTGTAAATCAACTCAGCATTTAAAGAGGGGCTTGGCTTGGATATGAAGGGGTTGACCTGAAGAAAAGGAATGATTTTCCTAAAAGCATTGCAGGACCATCTGAGAAATAAATACAAATACTTGAACAAAAACATATGTTAAAAAAGTATCATTACAATGAAAAATCTAAAAAGAAAAATATTCAAAATTTTAAAATATACAGTAATCATTGTTAAAAAATAATATAAATATGCATCAAACAAAAAAGGTTAAACAAATAAAAAAAATAATCTAAAAATAGGATATCAAATTGACAGAAGGCAAAGCCCTGGATTCAATCTCTTCTTCACACAACTGCATGTTTGCATGGGGGGTCAGATTGGATGCAGGCAGAAAGTTGGGGGCAGAACCTGGCCGAAAGGCAAGCCATGCACCCAAATTCAATTGTGAATGGCTGTAGGCCACACACAGTGAATCCCACTGGAGAAGGTTGTACACATGCAAATTTTAGACTGTGTTCAAAAACCCTCAGAAATTCAGGGGAAACACTAATATTAAAGTAACATTATAGATAGGTATGATGAAAAGATCTTCATGACGTTAAAAAAACTGAAATTCATTATGATTCATTTAAGATGTCATCAATGATGTCATCTAACATATCACAAGTGATGTAATTAGTGAGGTCATAATCAGTGCATGACAGTGTGCAAGTTATAGTTAGCTGACTAAACTATAACAGGCAAATTTCAGAGATGACATCAATGACATCACTGATGATATCATCCATGATACTTCTGTTCAAATTACACCATAAATTCTTACATCATTTTAGATAGATACTACGCTGCCAGTCATCCACTGTGTAGTCAGAATTTCAACGTTTAAACTCACAATCCCTTGCAGGTAGACTCTTAGCCTATGTTATCTTCATCTCGTGGGCCCTTCAAATTGGTGCAAAGATTTGTTACGTTTGGGCACCCAATCTGGAGCACCATGGACAAAAGAAATAATTGTGGATATTTAAAACTTTCTCCACAAAGACTTACTTCAGTCCAAAAGTAAATCTATTTCCAGGTTGGGAATCGAGGTGATGTAGTGGAAGGGATTTATTTGTGTGGGAAATTATTTAAGTTTGGAGAACACATGGTCTAATTTGAAATCTTAATCAAATGCATATTTATACACTTGAACAACTGCACATGCAAATGTGCTTTGTATGGATGGTGTTAGAAATTGGGTTTTTGGTTGACTGATGGGTTAGCCCTGGTCAAGCAGTAACCACAATCCTAGTCAGGGTAGGTTACAAGCAAACCCAAATTAACCTGTGCTTACCCTCTGGTAGCATGGCACAGAGTAGTCAGGCTTAGCGTAGACGCAATGTGTAACGTATTTGTGCAACACGTCAAAGAGTAAAACAGTGAAAACACCACACAAAAAGATCCCACATTGGGCTAGAAAATAGATCTGTTTTAATTAAATAAAACAAGACCAAAACGACAAAAATCCAATGAGTAGAACTGGAGTTATTACATTTTAAAGTATATAGTGAGAAATAGTGCCAAAAAGCACAAAAGCGCTAATGGGGATATCTTGTCTCGCCAGACTGGGAAAAGTCACAAGTGATGCAGTATGGGCCAGCTAAAGGGACACAGTTAGGCCAGCTGAACAGAATACCTTAAATCTTGGTTGCAGAGCATTGCTGGATCCATGTCGAAGATGTGTTGCACTGCCGAGGTGATGGATCAGTCCTGTTGCTTTGATATTGAGGATCCGATCGACGGGGCTTGCGATGAGAAGTCCGGTGTCAGGGATGCGATGCGCAGCTTAGGCGAAGCCTTGGTCTGATGAGCGGTAAAGCTGAGATGCAGAGTTCTGTCATTGTCATTAAGGCTGCCATCGACAAGAGTTGTGCGGATCTGCACCGGGGAAAGCGTTGCGCAGTGGAAGTTCGATGCGTTGATCCCAAAATATAGATTGCAGTGGTGATGAGTCTTTTGCGACGGGTCCAATCCACGCAGCAGCAGCAATGCATCAGCTCTGCTTGGAGATAAGCTGCTCATGTGAGGAGTTGAGTCAGTTCTGCTCAGAGATGTGTTGCTCAGCAGAGAAGAAGAGGCGGTTCAGCTGGCAAGCACCTTAGGCCAACATCCAAGGGTTCAGGACTGGGGTGGCACTACTTAGCAAGGTAGACTCACAGATGGCAGAGTCCAGGTGCAGGGGTTGGAAGCCTGGTATGTCCCTGAGGCTTCAGAACAGGTGGCCAGCCAACTAGCCCTTGGAGTCACTCTGGGTTCTGGGCCAAGAGATGCAAGTCCAGCCCTTCTCACTCAGGCTAGAGGGCTGCAGGCATCAGATCAGCATAGCAAAGCTGGAGTCCAGCAGAGTGGCAGTCCTTCAGCAGCACAGCAGTCCTTTTTCCTGGAAGAGTATCCACAGGTCCAGACGAGTATTCAAGTGGTGGTGTCTGAGGTTCAGTACTTATTCCCAGTGTTGCATTTGATGGGGGGGAGACTTCAAAGACATGCCATTGAAGTGCATATATGTCCTCCCTTCCTGCCCTGGTTACAGACTCACTACAGGGGGGTTTGCAGCCCTTTGGATAGGTCAAAGCCTATTCAGGTGTAAGTGAGGCTATGCCCAGCTCTTCCCTCCCATCCTGCCAGAGATGACCCATTGAGACACACCTAAGCTCCCATTGTTTGCGGCAGTCTAGAAGGAAAGCACAATAGCCAACTACATCCAGTCATGTGATTAGAGAAAAGCTGCAGGCAGCAAATGGCAAAAGCAAGAAAAGACCACCTTTCTATAGTGGCATTTTCAGAATTGCAATTTAAAATCCGACTTCACCATAAGTTTGGATTTTAAATTGTGATTCCAGAGACACCAGATTTGAAGGATTTATCTCTTTCTTGTTGGAAATTACAGGTATAAAATGTAGTAAGGTAATCCCAATGTTATCCTATGAAAGGTGCTGCAGTAGTGACAAACTAATTAGAGAGTTTTCACTAACAGGACATGTAAAACTTAAAAGTACATGTCCTGCCTTTCAAACACATTGCACCCTGCCCTCTGGGTTGTCCAGGGCCAACCTTATGGGTGACTTATATGTATAACAAGGGAAGGTTTGCGCCTGGCAAAAAGATTATTTTGCCAAGTCGGCATGGCAGTGTAAACTGCACCCACAGACTTTGCAATGGCAGGCCTGAGACATGGTTAAATGGTTATATAAGTGGGTGGCACAATCAGTGCTGCAGGCCACTAGTAGCATTTACTTTACAGGCCCTGGGTACATATATTACCACATTGCTACCACATTACCACATTGCTAGGGACTTATGAGTAAAGTAAATATGGTCATTGGGAATGAACCAATATTACCATGTTTAGGGGAGAGAGCACAAGCACTTTAGCACTGGTTAGGAGTGGTAACGTGAGCAGAGCCCTAATACCAGTGAAAACAAGATCAGAAAAGTGGAGGAGGAAGGCAAACGATGGGAAGAAGACCATCCGAAGGCTGCCAGGTCTAACAGATGAACTTCTGACATTCATAAAATCTTGTGAGGTGTACTACTATAAACCTTAGTGAATTTCTAAATATGTGTGAATACACACCCAAATAAAAATAAAACCATGGCTGCAGATTTACAATTTTAATTTGAAGCAGGCCTCTACTGTTCAGAAGCACTACAGTGCAGTGACTCTGACAAAAGTTGTGAACAAGGGAGTTTTTTCATACTTGTGGGCCTAATTGTGATATTTTTAAGTTGCCTAGAGGTACTGCTTCAATAGCAAGCATCTACTCAGTATACTGTTTTCTTCTGATAAACACCTTTCCTCTGAAGGACACATTTTTGTTTCCATCTTGGTTCAATATTTTGTTATTAAGTGACTTAAACCATTGGTGTGAAAAATATGTATTTGCTCCAGCATGTACACAAGCAGTCTATCCTGATTCAGGCTTGCTTGGAAATATGTTTCAAATGACCACCTTCCATCATCATGACCCTTCAGGCATTGGTGCACTACCACTCTTCCTATTCAGCAAACCCACACCTGTCCTTGCTATTTACAACATGATCGCCTAACAAGAAAATATAAAAAGCTGAAAATAAATTTGTGGGAGTTTCTGTGAAGCTTTATAAAGTTTTATTCACTTTCTGATCTGCATGGACTTCCATCAAGTACAGTGCAGTTATTTGATGTTTCTGTAAATCAAAATGAGCAACATAGAAAATATTTATAGATTCTATGTGACTTGATTTGGTACCATTAAAATTCTAGCAGACTGAGAAAATCGAACGACAGGTTTTCAGAGAGTATGCCTGAAGGCCGCATTTTAGTCATATTTAGTAGACGTTTTCCACTTGACACCATTCGGTGCCTTATGTTCTTTTTATTTTCTTCTCTAATAACCTCTTCAACAGTCATTACCTCAAAACGTAGCTTGTAAACAGAACAATTTGGGAGAGAAAAAAGAATATGTTGTAAAAGTCTGCCTCTCTCACCTCTTCCAGTCACTTTGCAAAATAATAAGGGTTTCTTAATAAATCCCTATAGAGCCACCCCCCCCAATGTTCGCATATAGATAGCCCAGGTTCAAACCTGAGCCTAACCTTGAACTAAAATAATTTTAGAAACGCTAAACCGCTATGGGAGACAGACATTAGAAATCACATTGAATTTATTTCCACACATCTATTTTCCGTTTTTTATATATGAAGGATACTAACAACAAGTATGTCTTCAATATCTATGAATGAGCGTGCCTAACCTTTATCTAATTTTATCCTATATGCTGTTGGGTATTTTGGGTATGTTGAAAGTCTGTTTCAGTCTGAAACACATTACCTGTAACCATGTCACTACATCCTAAAATCATTTATTAAAACGCTCTTTTGACATTTTTGGACTTGGAATCCTTGTACGCTGGCACTTTGTTGGACTTTTTCTGTACAAAGTTCTTTTGGATATATATTTATATATATTATCCAGCTGCAGTCATCACTGGGTAATTCCAAAATCTTTCCCCCTAAAATTTTACTACGTCAGCTCCTTCCTGGAAAGTTTTGGAGTGATGTGTCAAGCGGGGGCTGAGAAAAAGGGGGAGGGGGTCCCAAAATGCTTATCTTTTTTTCATAGGAAATCTAGGGCCAGATGTACGACCATTCAGCTTAGCGAGTCGCAATTTGCGCCTCGCTAAACTGAATGTACAACAGTGTCTCAGATACTGTTTGCGATTCCCAATGGGGTCGCAAATTGCATGCCTCATCAATATTCATGAGGCAAGCGCAATTTGCGACCCCATTGGGAATGGCTAGCACTCACAGGGATGGTGGCCTGCAGGGGTCAGCATACCACCATGTCTGTGACTGCTTTTTCAATAAAGCTGTTTTTTTAAAAATGCAGCCCGTTTTCCTTAAAGGAAAATGGGATGCATTTAAAAGAAAAATTAAACTTTTCAGTTTAATTTTTTAAGGGCAGGCAGTGGTCCCTCGGACCACTGCCTGCCCTTAAAAATATTTTCGCACCCATTCACAAGGGGAAGGGGTCCCCTGGGGACCCCTTCCTGTTTCGAGTGGTTTACTCCTACTTGAAGTAGGTGGTAAACTGTGAGTGTTTTGTGACCACAAATGCGGTCGCAAAACAATAGTACATTGGTGCTAGAGTCGCTTTTAGGAAGGGACACCCTTGGCACGCCCCTTCCTAATAGCAAGTCGCAAACGCTATTTTGCGAGTCAATGACTCGCAAAATAGCATTGGTACATACCACCACCGTTTTTTGCGGTCGCAAATGGGTTGATTTCCCTTTTGCAACCGCAAAAAATGGTCGTACATCTGGGCCTTAAACTACAGCCCAAATGGTTGAACTGATTTTCACCAAATTTGACAGAAAGCGAGATCTTGGTCGTCCAGAAAGAGTGTTTTTTTGTGATCTGGTGTAAATCAGTTCATTTTTTTTAATCAATTAAGGCTCAAAAACTTTCCATATATCACACTGCGGAGGATCAGTGGAATCCGACAGATCTCAAGCTGAGATCTAATTGGCTGCCACCACATCAACAACGATGGGGCAGCCGCCATATTAGGATTCAGGGCTCAGTCCTGAGTGTTCAAAAAAAAGAAAAAATAGATATAAGGGGACCGGGTAGGGATACCCTGTCCCTTAAGTCTGGTTGGGGGCCAGAGGGACCCCCCTGGGACCCAAAACATTTTTTTTAGATATTGCCTCAAATTTGCTTAGGTTCTGCAAATCAGCAGCAAAATAAAAAAAAACACAGGCTCCCGCTCTCCTAAATAAATACCCCCGCAGGGTGGGCCAGAGCCCCAGGGGGTCTCTTCAGTATTAAGGGAGTGGGCACATGCCAACCCCTTGCTGAACCTGTTATGGCCACAGGGTCCCCATCCTCAGGGGCCAATATTTAAATAAAAGGGGTGGATGCATGCAGACTCCCTCACTGAGCTGTTTTCAGTCCTGAGGAGCTATCCTGTAGTGTCAGAAAAATTACTGAATGCGGGCCCTCCCCAAGCATGTTCAGACCCCGGGACCCCATTCCCTGGGGCCAGCTCACTAACTATGTCCCAAGGAGTCCACTCCCAGGACACAGTAGTTTTCCTGCCCGCAGGAGTGCGGCAGGGGAGGCATGTCAGACATGTGTTTTCCTGCCTCACTCTTGTGTGCTGGGAAACTCAGATTGCTTCCGCCCAGCTGGGTGGGAGCAATGCCAGTCCTGATGCACCCAGGATAAGTGCATGCATGGCCTGGGGTCCCTGGTGCCCCCCTGTGAGCTGAACAGGCGGCTAGACAACTAGCCCTTAGAGCCCACTCTACTGTTCTGTGTACAAGTGGAGAGAAGATTCAACCATTGGGGCTCCTCTCCAGAGGTTTAACAGCAGGTTCCCTCCTTTTTCTGTCTTTCACTGAACTGAAGAGAGTATTTAAGTCCCCACTTTAATGCCCAGCATCAGGCTATGGGTGGAAGAAACTCCTGGCCACTCCCTAGCCAATGGGGTAAAAGCTCCTGGGGGTGCCCCTACCCAATTTCACATCACTATTGTGTGTTTTACTGTAAACTATACCAAAGTTGTGATACTATCTATCTAAAACCAAAATAGAAGAACCATACTTTCCCTGTACAGAACTCTGAGCACACCCCTGAAGTGTTTCTAGGAAAGTGGAAAAACTCTCCCTGCAGACCAATTCTGGAACAGGTTACCTCCCACTGGGATTGGTGACACTTTAGCGACTTGGCCAATGGCAGGGGTAACCTAGGTATGAGTTACAGGTGTCTGGAACACTGTAAGGCCCTTAGAGGTGTATCGGTTTGTGGGCATATCCTCCAAGGCATCCTGTCAGGAGGAGTTCACACCTCCTGCAAGCCAAACCTCCTTTGTTCTCTTTCCTGGGAGCCATTCACATCACATCGTCTTGCAGGAGGCCAGCAAGCTACCAGGTGACAGTAGGGGATTCATTTTGAAAAGGCTACTAGAGGCTTTAGGGAGAAAAGTGCAAACTTTCTAAAAGTGTCATTATCAAAAGTTTAATTTAAAATCTGACTCGACCAGAAGGTTGGTTTTCTAAGTACTATTAATTTGAGTCCTTTAATCACGGCTGTGGATTAACACATTCGTCATCTTCTGATTGGTTTGCCATCCCAGAAAAATTGTGGTTGCAGCTGCCATTGCCAACATGGTGCATTGAGCACCATGATGTGAAGAAAATAAAAAGGTATACATGGGAAGGGAACGTATACTCTGACCCCCTGGCTCATGCGGTCACAAAGGGACCCCTAGCATTAAAATTCTTATTACAAAAATTATTTTGAATGTACATTTCACAAATACTGGTGACTTGCACATCCTAGGCCTCACCTGTATACCAAGGACCTTCCAGGAGTTACAGGATTCACACATTTTGAAAAAACATTAAAAGAAATAAAGAATTTGGTGCACTACAGATGCACATGGCATTCAACTGTGTGTATTGGCAGTCAAACCCAGCTGCACACGGCCTTTAACCATAACTGGGAGGGTGGAACACCCATGGCAAGTTGAGTGCAGGGCTTCAGGTATACATGGAGGGGGTTGGGTATGTGTGGATTTCACAGGTTTGGCAAATTGTAGTAGTGTGTGATTTAATTCAGAGGTTGAATTATTGCTATTCCAAATTAGCACTATTCACTATTAATTCACTTGTTGCATTGCATAATACATTTTCACATTTTTTAATAGATTTGTGTCTTTATGTCACAATATCTGGCCTCTTGCTAACTTATTTTCAGATATGCTCAATCTAAATTTATGTTGCACATGAAAAATGAACAGTGCAAAACTTTTTTTTACTTCTGAGGCCTTATCATTTAGAGCTGTGCTGGATCAGCACAGAGCTGAATGTCTGTCATTTTTGTGAAAGCAGTGTCTAAAGTTAATACATAAGAATTTCTTCATATTAATGCATGAAAAGCCAACTGCACATGTCATAAACAATGAGCAGGGGTTGCCTCTGTCTGTTTCTGACTTGTGCTGTCTAAAGTTCATACATTACCTCAGAGAATTTTAGAGGTATATTGTGAACTTTAGACACCTCAAACAAAAACACCCAGACTTGCAGCTCCTCTCTGAGCCCACACACTCTTCATGATATTGTCTAAGTGTAGCCAAGAGATGCACAAACGTGCTTTGTGCATGTGAACATTTCCTGGTCTCTTTTAGGCTTTCTTTCAGAAATTTGCAAAATTATCCTAAGAAGACTATAAGGTTTGCATTTGTGCTATTCATTAGATAAATTAAAATTTAAGTAATGTTATCATGTCAACCAAATAGATGAATGGCTTAAAACTTCTAAAATTCTGTTTTTCACTCAGGAATGTTAAGTGTAATTTAGCTTTATTGAGGTAGATCACCTTTTGATTAGGTTGAAGGAATACTTTTTAAATAAGTTCTACACAAGAACACTTTGGGCCCAATTTAGAGTTTGGTGGACAGGGTACTGCATCACAAATGGGCAGAGTACTCTGCTTGCCAAGACCCTGTTCTGCCCATCTCATTTAGAGACAGACAGACCTTAACTTTTAGGGCAATTGGGCCCCTGTTGGCTCTGTCGATGGAAAGTTTTCTCCAACGGTCCAATGTAGTAGTGGCTGTTGGAGTAATTCCATTACACGTTAACCGGTAGACAGTGCAATGTCATTTTTTATGTCCATCAGCACAAGGAAAGAATTGGCGGGAAGGACCAAAAAAATAAATAATGGCTCCCACACCCTGAAAGAGAACTCCTAGGGAGTGGGGGTCTGTAGTATTTTGTTTTTCACACACAAACACCTGCATTGGGAGTTTGGTTATGAAAAAACTAAAAGATTTTAAAAAGTTTGGTGAACAGCCATAACCAATAATAGCCATCCACCAAACTCTTTCTACACCATGGCAATGGTTCCTTTAAATGTCCAGCCATTTGACAGATGGTAATGTCCTCTGCCACCCATCAAACTTTCAATCGGACCCTTGGTGTGCAATAGAGTAATAGTGCAGAATTCATAGTGAGACATTTGGAAAATGTATTTGCAAATGTCACGTGTCAATACCTTGGAATGGATCAAGAAGCACAGATGGAATTTTTTGTCATTTCAGCTAACAACAAATGTAAGTCTAGAGGATTATACAATAGTGTTTATTCTGCAACTGACACGTCCAGTATCTAATATCTGTTGACTGAAGCAAAGTAGGGTTAGGTATGTGTTTGTATTTTTGCAAAGAAACGCTACACTGTTTTTTATATATTATGTTTTTCTTTTGAATCAACAGTGTTACCCAGTCACACATGTGGAAATCCTGGTGAGATCGCTAAAGGGGTTCTTCATGGAACACGGTTTAACATCGGTGATAAAATTAGATACAGTTGTGTCTCAAACTACATCATGGAAGGACATTCTACTTTGACATGCATCGTTAGTCCTGGTAATGGTGCATCCTGGGATTTTCCAGCTCCTTTTTGCAGAGGTAAAAAGCTTGTATTAATAATCTGCTCCAAGAAGTGCACAAAATACATGCAAGCATATGGCAACAATGTATCTAGCTGATTTAAAGATGTATGTTATTGTAATTCCATAGGCTAAATATGAATCAGATAGCTGCAAATATAAAATTGAATGAACAAAATAAGAGGTAATATATTTATCAGGTATTAATACTTTAGCAATTATTACATAAATAAGGAAAACACATTCAAGTTTAGTCTAAAGTTCTCTGGTCAGAGCTGAGACAACAGGCAGCCATCAGGTAGCTGGAGTTGCAGAGAGTGGCTGGAGATGCAGAGGGAAACATAGACAGATGCATAAGCGCAGAGCTGCTCAGTCACTGAGGAAAGTGGACTGCAGGGTCCACACTGGGAAGGAAGGAAGGAATAACTGAGCCTCTGCAAGCTGTGGGAGGAGGAAGAGGAGGTGGCTAAGAGCCCGAGCTCCGAGCAAAGAGGTTAGTGCATTAGTCATTGCCACCATGGGTGGTCCACGAAATAGGCCGGCATTAGGTCAGTGTGGATTTCGACTGTTAGGGAGCTGAGGGAGTACTGCAGGAGTTTACTAAGGTTTATGGCTTCAACATCGGCCCACATAGTTAACAAGGAGCTAGGGTTATCAGTCCTGTCAGACCATATGGCCCTTCCACCCTCTGATTAGGTGGCTGACCATCTGGGTGGATACTGAAAACCATTTAGGTAAAGAGAAAATTAAGAATTGTTTGGAGCTTGATGGGTGTTAGATTAGTTAGCTGGGTGAAGTTCATCAGGGACACTTTTGTGAAACTAGGCAGGCTAGCTCCGTTTGAGTTGCCCCTTTCTATAGCAAAGGCAGATACTTTATGGGCTCTGGATCATTTTGTGCTGTGGAGGACGACTGAGAGGGAGGCAATCGAGCTTAACAAACCACTGGTTCACCAACATGCCTTGCCTGTAACAGGTCCCGCCATTAAACCCTACCTGCTTAGTACTCTCAATGTCCACCAGTCCACCATTGCTTCCTCCTCACTAGATTCACGTTTAATCAGTACGATTTGCTTTCTTGCATAACCAAATCCTGTATCATGGAGTGAAAACCTTGTCCGTGTACCTGAGATAATTTTGCCCCACAGAATCTTTTGCACTTTATCTTTTTCTGTAGTTTCCTCACAGAATGTTTTTATTGCCTCTATTCAAATCTTCGCACTTTGTACAGTTTAAGCACGCCCTAATGTTTTTACAGCTACTCCCAGATGTTTGCTCAACCTATTCTGTTGCTTGTTTCCTTGCCTCATCACTGAGGTTGAAGAAATCTCTGGAAACAGTGGGGGATTCTACCTGAGTGTTTATTTTTCTGTCATTTGTACATTGCACTTTATAATGTTACAGCTTTGGTTGTTAATACGTATTTATTGTGCTTAAAAAAACATTAATTGACCGAGTGAATACTTGATATGGGTTATCCTGATGGACTTTTATATCAAAAGGTATTGTCTGCATAATTAGTGTGCAGGGTTGACAAAGGTAGATTTGTTTGTGGTTGTACTGCCTTTTAAATCACAATTTTTTAATGTCTTTTAATATTTTAATTGTTGTCCGAATAGTGTCAAGGTATCTTATGTAATGTATGTTTTAGTTTTTTTATCCACTTTTATGATCTCATGTAGACCGAACAAAGTAATTCTTGACTTGAATAAAAAGTGCAATTAGAGGCCTTCCCCCGGTACAGCTAGCAAATTGGCAAATATAAAATCCTCACCCTGCTTAGTGCAGGCACACGTGAGCCACTTAGGTACAGACCCATTGGAAAGAAGAACAGATATTGTTCTGGATCCAATTACCAAAGTCCAAGAAAAATGCACAAAAATATTACTTAAATTACTGGGGTGGAATAATTGACCCAATCACCATGAGGTAAGTGCACCCCTACCTAATCCCCTTCCGAGCAACACAGTGGCAGTGGGCAGGACTAGTATGGATCATGGTGAGACCGAAATTGTGCCAGAAGTAGGGCAGGCTGGCGGCACCAACATCAGCCCAAAAATAAAAACACCATTAGCCATGCCGCTACTTCCAACCACTCCCTGTCCCTCAATGAGCTGCACATTGAACACTTGGCAAAATCTGGCTTAAACAGAAGAAACCCTAGACAACTCTGCACTGAGCAGAGGAAAATTAGTAACTGCCTGTCCTCTTGAGAACCATGTACAAACAACTACCAGAGCACATGAGAGTCCATCCCCTGTTACGCTTCCCTGCTGGTTGCCAACTTATCTAGGTCAGCAAGTCTGTCTAGTGATTTATCCCAAATGTGCCCAGGCACATTGTCGCTGGAGGATTCATTAGTAAATTTGCCACTGCCGAGTTACAATACGCTGCTGGACGTTCCTGTTCAAACAATGAACAGCAGGGCAACTGTCTCTGGACAAAGTATCTTGCCAGCAAAGATTGAGGTATCATCAAATATGAACTCCTCTATAAATGAGGTGATATTCAGCAGCTTTATGGAACCTCTGTCACCAGAATTTGGGATCCCTTATGCTGAGAAAATGATCACGCAGAGCTTTCCCCATAGCGCCGGCCAAGATTATATAACCTCTAGCTCCTTGTTCACGCTAGACAGATATTGAGTTCTGTGGTCACGCTATTAGAGAATGTAGTACATGACAATGACCATAATACCGTCCTTTTAACATTCATACTGGAAGCTAAGGCCATGAGACCGACCAAGCTTGAAGTTTCAACACAGACAAGTACCAGTCCCTCATCTATACCTGCGGAACTTTAGGATCTGGGGTAGCTATGAATCAGAAAGAGGACAAATCAATTGATGCACAGCTTAACATTAATAAATAAAGTGGTGCACCTTAATTCTGGCATAAGTTGTGCAGTGCCTCCTAGACATGATAGACCACTGGATAAATGGCTGGAAGCCAAGACACCAAACGATATTGACAGACATGGTATGGTAACAAAACATAATACTAACCCCTGGGTGTACGCCCAACCATCGATCGAGAAGGAGAACAAAGAGCTACAAACTACAAGCCTAGGAAAGCAGCCGCTGGGGATTATTGAGCACACTGTTGCAATTGGTGTTTCATCCAGGAACAGCAGAGTGACAGGTATTAAGGAGAGCAAAAAATAAGTTTGATTTAAGAAAAACCTAGTGGAAAGGAGGGGAAAAATATCAAAAAATGCCAGACAGCTGATATGAATAAGATGCTTCGCCTAAGAGACCTCTTTAGAGAGCAAGCAGAAGGTCACAAAGAGGATAAACACCTGTATTCTATCGTCAAAAGGGAAATTCAGCCTCCCAAAATCCTTCCACTGGGTCTGAATTAACAGATGAGATTTTACCACAACCAAAAGTAATTCACAAAAGGGAAGGGAAAATCAGGAAAACTCAAATAAACCGAAGGTGCATACAAAAAAGAAAAGGGGATCATGCAACTGCATGCCCAACTCCAGAAGTGAACCCATGAGGTTCCGCTGTGCAAGTCCTCTGAGAAGGAGCATCTGGTTCCACCGATGGAGATCAGAGGGATACAATGGTTCTGAGCTTTACCCTATGAAATCCAAGTGCAAGAGCTTTTTCACCAGAACCAGCATGGCCATTAGTGATAAAAGAACCATTAGGAGTATCTGCCTCTAGCAGCCAAGAGCCTTTCCATGCTTTGACAAACTTAATCTTTATCAGTCTTTTACCAGATTCAGTAAATCCATCACCACTAAATCATGCATGTCTGTTGGAAATTTTGCGTGCTATTCTTGCACTTTCTATGATATCATTGCAGGATATAAAACTGGTAAAGCTGGGCATCCAGTCCAAGTCAACCTCACGGGTGAGGAAGTGTTTAGGGACATGGAGTTTTACATGCCAGTTACCTAGAAGCTAATGGACACGGATTACCACCACTTGATGGGAATAGATATGCTCCTGCACAGTAGGGTTAGGAGCCCAGGCTCGCAGCATGATTGTCAGACCGAATTGGATGTTGTGATTAAGAACAACATGGTGCCGGGGTACCTATGAAAGGTTGGAAGGTGGTTTTAAACTATCACCTGGCATGCTAAAGGATGCCAAATGTATAACAGTGACTAGGCGGGAAAACACCACCAGTAGAGGAGTTCTTATTAAACAGGAAAGAAGTATAAATAATCCAGAGCACTACACAAATATAGTAATTTCAATCTGCCAATCTCGCAGCTCCAACTTTTATTTTCAAATAATCCAATCCAAAATCTGTTGACACGCAGTTCAGTAGATGAATAATACAGCCGACACGTGTTTCGTCATAATGACGACTTTTTCAAGGCTCATAAGTCTTAGAGGCAAGGAAGAAGTAAGAAAATCTCTTCTACATGTGTAAGTTGTCAGAGAATGGGGAGAGGTCCTTGGCGCCCCAAGGACTATTATATTCCGGGAACAGTCTGTAGTTCAGCAGACCTCTAGTTCACAACAATTACTCTAAAAGCGTCTGTGTACCCCATATGTTTAAATGGGGACAGCAGGAGGACGCCGGCTAGGATCGGCCCGGTATGTAGGCAGTAAGCCCGTAACCGCTCACAAAGTATCTCTGCAGAAGGTGCATAAAAAAAGGAAAAGGGGATCGTACAACTGCATGCCCAACTCCAGAAGTGAGCCCAGGAGGTACCAATGTGCAAGTCCTCTGAGAAGGAGCATCTAGTTCCTCCGATGGAGAAGAGATTTTTCACCAGATCCAGCATGCCCATTAGTGTATGTAGGAGGTAAGCCCATAACTGCTCACAAAGTATCTCTGCAGAGATACTTTGTGAGCAGTTACGGGCTTACCTCCTACATACTGGGCCGATCCAAGCCAGAGCCCTCCTGCTGTCCCCATTTAAACATATGGGGTACACAGATGCTTTTCGAATAATTGTAGTGAACTAGAGGTCTGCTAATCTACAGACCGTTCCCAGAATATTATAGTCATTTGGGCTCCAAGGACCTCTCCCATTCTCTGACAACTTACACATGTGGCAGATATTTCCTTACTTCTTCCTCGCCTCTAAGACTTATGTGCCTTGAAAAAGTCGTCTTTACAACGAAACACGTGTCGGCTGCATTATTCCTCTACTGACCTGCGTGTCAACAGATTTTGGATTGGATTTTCTGAAAATAATAGTTGGATCTGCGAGATTGGCAGATCGAAATTACTATATTTTTGTAGTGCTCTGGATTGTTTGTATTTGTCTGTATATGAAAACGTTATCTTTTTCATATATCTATATACACTATTAAGGTGGCATAGTGTTGATTCATTTGAGCACACATTACTTTTGTATCACATGTACCTACCATAGACTGTAGTCAGATGTGCAAGCAGTCTGTTATTACCAGTGCCATCTTCTTCTTTTCTGAAACAGGAAAGGAGGTTTGAATCTGAAGCAGATGGTGTGAACTGGCATTGGTTACCAGCAGCCTTGAATAGCTCCAATATACCCCACTTTGACCACACTATTTTAATAGAAGCAAAGCCCCATCTCCTGAGTACACCTGCAAATCTTCGAATAGCAATAACACTTGGTGTAAGGACAAAGGAATTACTAGTCTGTCATTGAATACAGCCGGTGTGCAATCGAAACTTGAGGATAATAACTGGGTGGAATTTGCAAGCTCTAAGGAGATTTGTTGCTTTCAGAAGACGTGGGCTGTGGATACCAACTTTACCACGTTGGAACTCCCAGACTACACAGGTTTCGCCATTGAGGCTAGCAAGACCAACAGAAGGGGAACAACTAGATGTCTTTCCACCTAGATCTCAACAAAACTGGATTGCACAGCAACAAAAATCTCATCATTCATGACTCCATTGTTAATGCTGTATGTTAGATTGACTAAAGTCCAAAAAAAAGTGCATCGTAATAGAAGTCTTGAATGTGTACCTGAACCCTAGCACTGTGACAAACCAGAAGACCACACTAGCAGCTTTAAAACAAATTATTTGTGAGATGAAGACTAAGGTGAATGGTAGTGATAAGCACTATATGATAGTTTGTGGAGATTTTAACATCTACCCACCTGAAGGCCTATAGGAGGGAAACTAAGCAAAGAGGACATGATCTTGGCATCCCTTCACTAGAAAAGGGAAGCCTTTTTCCACTTAGCAGATATAGAAAAGGGAAGTTATTTGTCAGCTTTCTCTTCGAGCTGCACCTAAGCTTTTTAAATGGCCGAACCATCTCGGGACACCCTGCGGCTCCTACATTTCAAAGCAGTAAGAGAACCAGACTGATAGACTACATACTATTCCCAAATAATCTTTGAGATCTTGTGTTGGACATGGAAGTAGTCCAGCAACCTGAGAGTGATCACGACCCTCTATGTTTCAAGTGTGTAATCTTGGCTGGACAGAAAAATTGCAAATGTTTCACCACTAGTATTGTCCCCAAAAACAGTAGAAGAGCAGTAAAATCGAATGTAGAGAATTATTTGAATGAGAAAGATATATTGATGGCATCCTTAGAATACTTTTTTGTCCAACATCCGTACAGCAGAGAGCAATGCCTACAATGCCATATAGCAAACTACAACATGCTATCAAGTGAGCTTACATGCTACTGGTCCGCAGGCAGTTATAGTGGCATGAAACCTGACATTGGTTGGTACAACAAGGATTGTAGAACTGCTAAATTTGAACTGACAAGAATGCACCATAGTCGGTATGTTTCTCCCAGAAATGAGAAAGCATTTAAGACTGCAAGGAGCAACTGAACCATCAGCTAGTGGTTTGGCAAAACCTGATCAAGACAACAGTGGAAAAAGATAGTAGATCTTTTTTGGGTGAAAAATCACTGGAATAGTCAGGGAAGGACCAAATAGTCAGGAACAGCATATCCCAGCACAGACCTGGAAAGACCATTACAAAGGCTTATAGTCCAACAGCAACTACCCACTACAACTGGTAGATTCTGTTGCTCTTGGACCAATGGGGCAGTTAAACATCCTGTGTCCAGAAGTAGAAAGAGTGTCTGTTGAACAGAAGGCCAATAAAGCACCTGGCCCTGACTATATACCAGCTGATATGTTCTGCTCCGACTGCAATGCCTAGTCAAAGGCTATGACCAAGATATTCAATGCCTTCCAAGGAAAAAATAATGTTCACCGCTCCTGGGAATCTGCCATTATAGTACTATTCCATAAAAAATGTAGCAAGTTGCTACCTACCAATTATAGACCAATATCAGTGTTGGACAGCAAGGGGGAAATATTTGGCTATGTTCTTCTTAACAGACTGCAGACTTGGGCTGACCAAAATACGGTTCTGATAGATGCATAGGTGGGATTCCTCAAGGGCGTCAGTACTATCAACACGGCTGTAAAACCATATATGGTGTGTGTCAACTACACAAAAGTGCTTAAGTCTCGCCTATACATATCCTTCATAGATCTGAAATCAGCATTCAATTTGGTGAACAGATACAAGCTATGGTAATCACTGGAAGAAGTAGGGATGGAAAAGCCCCTTTTGCAAGCTGATAAAATCTTACATGAAGAACGCATGCTTGTGTCCGCTTGGAAATATAGGGGAAATAACCCCTTATTTTAATATTTGCAAATGGGTTCTGCAGGGAGGTGTTCTTGCCCCGTTACTGTTCTCCCTTTTTCTCAATGACTCTGAAGAATTCCATTGCAATGGGAACCCAGGCGTAACAAAGCGGTGCAACAAAAAGTTAGTAATAATTCTGTTTGCTGACAACACTGTAATATTGTCTTGCACACAACATGAAATGCACAAGACATTGGAAAACTTCGAGAGATTCTGTCGTTGAAAGTACATATGTATCAACACACAAAAAACATAAAAAATGCACATTTTGACATCTACATCCCAGAAACAAATCCCCAAGGATAGATGGACATGCACTCGAAATTGTTAAAAAATATGATTACCTGGGGATCTATTTAAACAGCAAGGGGAGTTGGCAAGACAATGTTGACAAGGCATTCAGTACTTTCCAGTGGTCAGCCAAATGACATTTTGATGGTCAATTACAAAATCGGCTGTCAGACTTTGAGTGTCATCCTGCAAGTATATAGGCCAAAAGCAGTGGCAACAGAGGTCTATGGCACATAGCTATAGGGATATAGTGATTGTAAACACCTCCAAAAGATAGAAAATTCTTTCTTGAGATCCCAATTGAACCTGGGCTGGGGTTCACCACTTTTCCTCTATTTTTAGAGCTGGGTCTGGTGCCTATCTCTGACATTATCGCTCTTGCTCCAGTCCTATATTACTTACGTTTAAATCAAAACCGTTATGTAGTGTCATATCTGAGAGCAATACTTGAAGAATCAGCCCCAGAAACAACACAATACAACCTCTGGTCAAATTATGTGAAAAGCGGTTAAAGGAACTCTGACTTGGTTATCTTTGGTTGAACTAATTTCTTTTGTTGGTGCCACAGCTGGTACGGTCAAAGACATTTTGCTGTATGCAAAACTTAAGTCACGCATAGAGCTTGCACATCCCTCAAAATTGACTTGTAACTACCTGCAAGAGAAACAAGCAGTGGGCAAGGAACAATATTTAAATAATATCACCTCCGATGCACGTCACACTTTATATTTAAAATTTCGTCAAGGCACTTTACCCATTAAATCAATTCAATTCAATTCAATTAATTCTTTATTCGGATACGAAAATATCTATAAAAGTACAAGATAAAACCAGCACAATGCATACATAATTAATGATTAAAAGTCAATAAGTGCAATAGACATGTCATTATGTGTACACGGAGTTATATACATAGTACAAAAATAAATTTCAACAAAACAGACATAAGCCTTCAATTAACTATTAGTTCAGAGGAAATATAAGATATAATATTTAAAATGTAACAAGCATAAAATATTAAAAAGCGGACACTTTGACACGTGAAAAACAATAAAATTAATAAGATATGCGGCCCACATATTAATTGAGTTAAATGCCTGGCATACAGCAAAAGCTGTCTATACTGTATTCATAGAAGCACGAAAACAAACAGCCAATTTCAAGAACGTACTGACGCGAAAAATAAAATTTTCCCCATTAAGCATAACAATCTCCCTATATGCTTCCCTAAAATCAGTAATATCATGAGCCTTAAAATAGGGGATCAACAACTGCTTACTATATATTTTATAGAAATCACAGAAGAAGAAAAAGTGTAACATAGATTGGCTGCCACGATTTCCACAAGGGCAATGCATTTGCTCGAGATTGATATTAAAACCTAGGGGAAAACAAAGTAAATATTTTAAAGTACCAGCCCTAAGGCGAAAGAGCAGGCTTCGTTCCCAGCGATTAGTCGCCTTTAAGAGATAACTAGCTGGGAATTTTGTGGAGGGGCCAACTGCATCTACCATAGTTATATACCGGGCAACTGAGGGTTTCAAAATTTCTAGCTCATATCTCAGGTTGGCATAATGAGCATACAGGGCCCCTGGATAATCTTTTTGTTAGTGCCTGCCATGTTTCCTGGGTCTGTGAAAATGTGTGGCAGGTTTACAATGCTCAGGCTAGCCTTAACGGCCGCCAACCAAGGTATATCTCCGCCCTTATTACACTTAAGACAGTCAACTATAATGTCTCTAGTCAATGTGGCTACTGGATTTTGCCACACTTTCATCCAGAAAATCACTGGGCGGGTCTTAATGTAATCCTCAATAAATGGTAATTTTAACTCACGATGGCAAACAAAAGAGGAAGAACTGATCGGTGCCCCCAAAACTCTCCGACAGAATCTATTTTATTCTACCTGGATATTGTTACAATTTGCATAGCCCCAAATTTCCGCTCCATATGTTGCGGTCGGTAGGCACTGAGTTTTATATATTTTCAAAAGGGATAGCACTACCTCAGTTCTTCTTGGTTGAGGGAGAGACAGAATCGAGTTGACTGCTTTTATAAATTTACTCCTGCTGTGTGCCAAATGGGCAACCCAGGAACCATTATCTGAGTATACCACGCCCAGGTATGGGAAAGTGCGTGTGCGTAATAATTTTTCAGAGCCAGAATTAATTACATTTACAGAATATTTTTTGGGGTCCGCAACTCATTAAAAATGATTTTTTTAAATTTGTGCAAAGGTCCAGCTTAATCATAAAATCCACAAAACCCCCAACTAAAGTGCACAGTGCATTGGGAGTGCGGCCCATTAGGACCGCATCATCTGCGTACAGTAAGGCGGGAAGCATTTTACCATTAATCATAGGGACATCCTTGGTCAATTTGGACAGATCGTTATTCAGCTCGTTAATGTACAAGATGAAGAGCAGAAGGGCCAGCACGCATCCCTGCCTAACCCCTCTGCCGATCACGATATTCCCCGATACTGCCCCGTCCCTGCTAATCCTCACCCTAGCTCCCAAGTCCTTATGTAAATAGGCCAAAAAATATACTAAAGCCTCGTCCAGCCCATAATTTAAAAGACATTGCCAGAGACGCGATCTATTTACAAAATCGAATGCTGAGGTAAGATCCATAAAGGCCAGGTAGATTGGGGACTGACGAGCTATAGTGTATTTACCGATTAACAAATTTAAATTAAGGCATTGCTCTACAGTACCCAATCTACTTCTGAAACCCAACTGACATTTATCTAAAATGCATTCATCCTCAGCCCAACTCCTGATTTTATTAAATAAAACCCGCCCAAGTATCTTCAGTGTGTTGTCGATCAAAGAGATCGGTCTGTAGCAACTAGGGTTAGACCTATCTCCCTTTTTAAAAATTGGGACTATAGAGCTCATTGACCACGTGCTGGGGATGTGGGAATATGTTAGATTGTTAAAAACATTAAGCAGAAGCGGTGCCCAAAATTCTGGTTTATGCTTAATAAGATCAATATAGAGCCCATCCGGGCCAGGGGCCTTATTTCCTGAGCTTTGATCAATGGCCTCCTCGACTTCTGTTATAGATATCTGGACTCGTGTGGCAGCTTGGAGATCTATGTGAAACTCATTCTGAGCAGGGGCTGTGTATATTTTGGAAAAGTGTGCTACCCAGGCTTCACTTGTTATGTTACAGCTCAGAGGTGATAAATTGTGACCCATAGATCTCATATTTTTAACAGATTGCCAAAACCCATTTGTATTATTTAAATTAGCGGCACTAGACAAATTATCCTAATGATCTTTTAATATCTCATCTTTCCTCTGTTTAACCACTTTATTATATTGTTTCCTCAGTGATCTAACAAGGCTTGCATCCCTTGGTGTTGATAACAAGGCAGCGCGAAGCTCTCTATTGGCCCTTGAGCAATCACTGTTAAACCACTTGATGTTATAATTATTGGGTGTCATGGGTTTTGAGATCATTTGTTTAACGCCTGTGCAAAAGCTGTTACTACCTCGGGATTAACGTCCACAGGCGACAAACAGGTGTCGACAAGTGACCGATAAGTTGTTACCATGTTCAGAAACAAAATACTATTGTCGGTACCTTTCCAAATGAGTCTTAGATTATCGGTCGAGGGTGTTAAATTACTTGCTCCTAATTCTACAATCGGATTGGCTCTAGGAGTGACCCTAAACATAACCGAAGTTGGGTTATGATCCCCAAATACGGTCGGTATAACCTCTGCTCTAACTAAAATATCTTCCAACGTGGCTGATATAAAAACATAATCAATTATTGAGGCGCAGCCACGGCCTCTGAACGTTGGTATTAAATGGCTATCATCGTTGTTTACAGCTGCAGTGTCCATTGCGTTTACTAACTCATAGTTTAACAAATAATCAACTAATTCCATCCCCCTTTTACACAGATTTACACGTGGTGTGTAAAGGGTGTCTGATATATTCACCCCTGAAATCTTAACGTTAAAATCACCTCTCAAACAAATTCCAGCTAAATTGGGGGTCCCTGATGTGATTTGTATATTTGACACAAAATTAAACAGATTGGCAACAATTGTATTTGGCAAGTTTAAAAAATCATTATTATAAAAGTTAATAAAACAAATGGAGACCCCCGTGTGTATATCAAAGCTTGGAAGTTGGGACTATTTGTAGAGATAATTTTGATACTTCCGCCAGACTGAATATTAACCCAAATAGAAAGGCCGCCTGAGGGTCGCCCATATGTGGAAGCTTGTGCACAAACATTAAAACATTGAAAGCCCTCAAGGTAAAGATCCCCTGTGGCCCAGGTCTCCTGGAACATTAAGATATCAAATTTGTTTACCAGGTTAATCCAATCCTCGCTGTTTACTTTGGAAGCAAAGCCGGCAACATTCCAGCTTAGCACCTGCAAGTTGTGGTTCGAGGGCTCAAAAGCATCGCTTGCCAAGGGGAACAATACTGATCTAAAGGGGGCCAATTCGATGGGCGAAAGTATGGGAGGCAGTCAATCTAATGTATCCAGATCAGAGAGGGGGGTAAACCTATTTTGTAACAAAAGTGAAGAAATGACTGGTGTGTTGATAGAATTGTTGGGTTTGTAAAAATGGGCAAGAGGCAGTGACCAAATATCAGTAGGTGGGGAATTATTATACTCTCTTTGGCTCAGTATAGATTTTACCAAAGCTGGCCGACGGAAATTAACAACAATACAATCTCCTTCTAAGGTCTTAGCAGATCGACCAACCCAGCCCACCCTGCGCACCATCAAAATATCATTGATGTTGTGTATGCTGAACCCCTTGTATTTTACCAGCCAATTAACACTCTTGTTACGTAGTTGATCCCAGGACTCTGGTTGATTTTTCTTTATAGGGGGCACCCCTACTAAAACCAGGACATAAGGGCAGGCCTCAGGTGGTAAGTTTAAAACATCTTTTCTTGGATCAACAAGCCCAGCGTCATTTTTACTAGGGGCAATGTTCACGATCTGGGATTTTCATACTTGGCTGGTATTATTTACAGGGACTGTGCTAGGGATAGGGACAGGGATAGGGGCGGCTCGTCTGCTAGGCGGCTGTGGAGTGATAAGAGTACCTGGGTGTGGGTTGTTCCCCTGATTGACAGCAAACTCAGGGAGAATGCATTATTTGACTTTACGACAAATATCGCAAGACCTGTTTAACATAGGCTGCACAGCAATAGGAATTGGTTGGAATATACTGGGAATACTGGGGATACTAGAAACAAGTCCCTTCTGAGCCTGTAATTTGTCAGACAAGTTGGGTGCATTAGTTGGCAAACTAGACTTGTTAACAAGGGATTCTAAGCGGTCCAAGCGCTTCCAAAGTAAAGCAAAATTCCTGTCGACAAGTTCCTTGATTCGTTCAGACACAGTGTCTACAATAATGTCAATAGCAGTATCTCCCAGTGTAAAATTGTTGGAAAGTGCTGGCGTGAACTCCGTCTGGGTTTGGGTATGAATTGGATAGTTGGACATAGTAATTGACTTTAGAACAACAGGGGCGCCAACAGTTACTGCATCATTCACTATTTCAACTGTAGCCGCAGGGCCTTGAATCCATGTACTTAGAGTGGAGCACTGTGGCTTTAGACGGGGTGGTTGTTTCCTCTTAGGGCAAACAGGCTTAGTAGTTTTCCTTTTCCTTTTTGTCCCTGAGACTTCTGGATTTGGGGAAACAGTCACATTTTCACCTGTGTCCTTATGGCTTTTGACTAACAGACTGTTAGCAGTAGTTGCAGTCGCCCTGTGGTCCCCAGTTAATTTGGTTTCATTGCGGCTCAGACAGCTTGCCAAGTCTGGTGAGTGCAAGAGCATGTTATTCATACTTTGGTTTTTTGGTGAATTTAAATTCAACGTCATAGGGGAGCTAATATGTTCATCATCATCCATAGATATGGGGGTAAGCTGAGGGATTGTAGAACCTAAGGGCATACGCCTCTCGGTTAGTTCTATTTCAGTACTAACAATATTGACAACCCTCTCCAACATGCTGTCTATAGAAACTGAGGCAGTGGCGCGCATGCTAGACATAGCTTTGGCCATTACAGTAAATCCGCAGGGGCAAGCCTTGCTTCACTCACCAAAGATTGTCACAGGTGACGGCAAATGTCAGAGGGGTCGCCCAGCCCAGTCTACTCCTGTCTATGATGGGCGCGGACGGGCCCGCCCTTGGCCCGCGCGCGTCCCGCGCCGCTGGAGGGCCGCTAACCTTTTATCGCGCCCCCCGGCGCAATGTCAGCTGTGCGGGAGCGTGGTCCTCTGGGTGATGTAGGCGTTGTTGGGCCGTTCTCCTCACGGCCAGGAATGAAGGAAAAGAGCTGTTCACCTCACGGCGGCAGCAGAGGCTGCACAACAAAGCCCCCTGTCCGGTGTGCGTCCCGCGCCGCGGGAGGGCCGCTAACCTTTTATCGCGCCCCCGGCGCAATGTCAGCTGTGCGGGAGCATGGCCCTCTGGGGATGTAGGCGTTGTTGGGCCGTTCCCCTCACAGCCAGGAATGAAGGAAAAGAGCCGTTCACCTCACGGCGGCAGCGGAGGCTGCACAACAAAGCCCCCTGTCCGGTGTGCGTCCGGCGCCGCGGGAGGGCCGCTAACCTTTTATCGCGCCCCCGGTGCAATGTCAGCTGTGCGGGAGCGTGGCCCTCTGGGTGATGTAGGCGTTGTTGGGCCGTTCCCATCACGGCCAGGAATGAAGAAAAAGAGCCGTTCACCTCACGGCGGCAGCGGAGGCTGCACAACAAAGCCCCCTGTCCGGTGTGCGTCCCCATTAAATCGTACCTCACTATATTTGCTGCCAATCTTCCTAACTCCGACATTTGTCACTGTGAATTTGGAGGCCGGGAGACAGTAACACACTTTATGGTACTTTGCACACAAACTAATATAAGTACCTACACTCAAAATTGCTTGTACCACTGTTTACGTTTTAAGAGACAAGGATAACACAGGGGTATTAAGGGACCGTGGCTGTAAGTATTTTAAAGGAACAAGGGTCGCTTACTGTGAAATACCATAAACCATGTTACATAGTACCATAACTTCTACTACTGTTGTGTAATTAGACATATGAGCATTGGTACTTTAGGATAAAAGTGACATGACTATTTTGCCTTCATTGTGGTCACATGAAATATGTCTGAGCCTAGACGTTTTTTATGTTCTTTTCTGGTTGTTTTTTCGCAATTGAATTTTCATTTGGACACTTGGCATAGAGTTCATTGTATCTCTATGTAATATGGTTTATGGTATTTCATAGTAAGGGACCCTTGTCCCTTTAAAAATCTTGTACCAATGTTTAAGCAGTTCTAGACCAAAACGTACACTTTGCTTTAGATTGGATTATCCGGCAATACATAAAACTGTGGGAAGCTACTCATGAGAGTCTGGCTTGTAACAAGAAGGATACCGAATTGACATAGTTAAATCAGTACCTCTCTTAGTATAAGCCCAAGTGTTACTGCAAGGTACCTGTTTGGATGTTTTATTGCCTGTGAGAGCTTGCCCTACTCTGGTGTATATGTGGCATGTTTTGCCCCATCAGAGAAAAATTAGATAATTCTGGTTTAGATCTTACTACTGATCAGATTGTAGCCAGTCCTAACTATTCCAAATGTTGCCAACTGATTTTCAAGGTTGTTATGAGGCTTGTTTTTTAATGTGTTCTTGCTGTATTGGTATTATGGTTTTACATGCTATAGCACATATATGTGCTTAATAAAGAAGATGATGATAAAAAAACATAACAGGCTTATTTCAAAAACATCTTTCACACACGTCTCGACTACAGTTGGTAAAAGTGATGTCGGCACAATTAATTTCTATAGCCATTTTCATACCTTGCACCATTCATGGCATACAAATTATACTCTGTATAACAAATTATACTGTGTACTAACTCTAAGAGGCTTTGGGTGAGCCTCTTTCAGCCATTGGCTTATTTTGCTCAAAACCGTCTGCCATTGGCCTGAGACATTCTCAATCATATCTTGGATCAGCCCACAGATGTATTTTAGTTTCATTGTTTTTCCATTGGCTCTTTGGGTTTGTTCTTCCACGTCTCTTGTACTGTCGGAGAACTACTTTATATCTGAAATTAGTTAGCAACTGTCCAAGTAGCACTATGGTGTGAGCGCCAACAAAAGCATCAGAGAAAAATGCATGGCTCACTGGGCACAGCCAAAGTCCATGACCCCAGGGGTTTTGGGTGGTTCCTTAAATGCAGGACACATCTCACTGTCATAGCACTACGCCCTCAGATCACTGGATGTGTTTGAACGATATGTCCACTGCGTTTTCTAATTAGGGGGTTCAAGGTGAGTGGCTGCTTCCACATTGTTGCAATCTTTCTGCCCAGTGTTTTCTGGGGGATTGAAGCATTGATTAGTTTCAGTGATGTCATCAATGATTCATTAGTGATGTGTTATGAGATATCCCCTGTTGTGTCATCAAAAAGTCAATTTTTTATGTTTTCAGTTATATCCTAATTCAGAAGATTATAAACCATACATTGTGGTGGTTTCATCATGGTTGAATCATTCACCACAATAGATATTAAAATCACACTAGCCCCTCGAAGACTCTTGAAAGAACCTTGCTGCATTCTTGGGTCTGATATTATCCTTCAGATGCCTGCATTTATGTATGTATGTACTCCATGGGGGTGTACTGGTCAGAGTAGGTCAAATTGCTACAATATTTGGATAAGACAGAGGCTGAAAAGCAAAGTTCCAATTGCTTGCACAGTGAGCTTTAATTGAAATGTTCCTTAAAGGATAAGCTGAATTCTTGTAACAAGCAACTTATGCACAGAGCGCCTTCAATTGTGCAAGTCAGGGACAGCATTCTGGCATCCAGTTTATTTTAAACACCTATCAATGTTTTAGACAGATTAATAATGTTAATGACTACATAGAAAATGTGAGAAACAGAAGTGTGTAGGAGGGGAAACCAGCCTGAATCTGCTTTCCAATTATAAAATGTCCAGTTTGAGCTCAGCATTTTTCATTTCTGAAAATGGATTGCTTTATTTTTTTGTAGCATTTCTTTTTCTGATGCAGCGTCTGTTCACTCCCTAGAACAGTCAGGCAAACAGGTATTGACAAAAACAATAGGCTTCATGTTTGTATAGTGTACCATGCAAACATCAATCGTTTTAGCTTTTCAGTGTGTGTTCTACAAAGTGTGGGAGCTTATCCAGATCACAGATAAGTAATATTCTCTATCCTGCCAATTAAGTTACCTCAAAGACGTTTATCTCCTCATTTGAAGGCTTATGGTTTCTTTGTCAATCAGGCTGGGTAAAATATGGGAGGTATACCTAATTGTAAAGAATAATGACAATATCTTGACGTGTTTAAAGAAATATGATGCCATAAGTGGGAATTCACATACTCCTAGCACAGGCAACTGCAGTATATTATTGTGCTCCCACTTCTACCACTGTTTCTGATGTAAGCATCTGTATCAGTGCTGTCATACATGTGATGTCATGTGCGATATCATCATAAATAGCAATTTTGAGTAACATATTTACCATTATATTTCTTGGTTTTCCATTCATGAGAGACATGCTTAATTTACCCCAGTAGAGTGTTTACTAAACATGAGCTAATCACTTTAATCTAGGTCATCTGTTATTATGGTTAAGACTTACATTGGAACTGTCATTTTTGTGACTTTCATTTCAGATGATAAACAAATACACTCAACATTATGGCACATGCTTGATACATATATCTCTGCTACTTTGTTCCAACTTTTGCACGAAGACAAAGGATCTGACGGAATATTCCTTAGTTGTTGATAAAATAAGTGTCTTTAATATTTTTGTAAATATTTTTGCTTACACAACTAGTAGCTTAAAGCTGATCTAACATGTGTGTATACGCCTTGTTACTATCCATGCATCTACCTGTGATTATAGAGTTTTCAGCTAGTATCCTGGTTATTTTTTTTCAGATGGTATCTATGGATATACCCAAGTTTAATTATCTGCTGACCATGTTCTGACCCTAACTTTCAAAAGGGAAATGCATATCTAAAATGTACAATTGCATCACAGAGTAAGCCCATATTTATAAGATCACAAGGGGACAGACGGGTGCAAAATGCCCCAATTCCTTGCTAAAGACATCACGTTGATGTACAGAAAATAGCATACTATGCTTCCGCTCCACAATTTATGCAGTGTTTGTGATCCACAGATTATGGCCCTATGCAATTATTTTCAGATCTCAACAAAATATATCATTAAATAACCTAAAAATCATTGACAAAACATACATTAAGGGGTGCATTGGTTAAGTTAATACAAAACCCACATTTGTGCAGTCAATTGGCAACAATTTCATGGATCCCTTTCTGTTGGTCATCGGGGTAGTCTAAAACAGAAAAGAATATTAAATTCTGATTGAATGAGGGATCTTTTCTCCCATAAGATATTTTGAAATCTGTACAGTTGTTTGGAACCTAATGTGCAGACCAGGTCACAAAACATTTGTTTTGTTTGCCATTAATGTATGTAGAGCTTCATTGGCATTACTGTCCCACATGTTGCAGAAAAAGATACTTGGTTATAAATTGACTGGGCTAGAAACTCCAGGCTTCAGGGAAAATAACTGGTGAACATGGATGTGCCGACCATTTGTTCAAATTGCTTATCTAAAAATATTTTAATTCATGATCTGTGGAACAAATGTGGGCAGCTGATCCTGTGAATCCATATTGGTCTCAAGGTTTCCAAAAAAATGTGTGTGATTTCATTTGCCCAAATGTGCCTTGACAGCAGAGAGATAAGCACTGACTGGTTAAGGATCACTGGACCTAGTGAGAAAGAATGGACATAATGGATGAGCTTATCATGTGATCACATTTAAAAACAAATACATATATTTTGAGTAGATTGATCTGTAGAACCAAAACCGCAGAGACAGCTGATCCCATGAAACCTCATTGGCCTTATGGCTCCCAGAAACCTTTGTGTGCTCCATCTTGGAAATGATTTTGTTGCCCACTCATGCTGCCTGGAAAAAATAAAATAAAACTGGAAATCCTTAGAGCCCAAATGGGCCTTGGCAGCAGGGAGAATATGCACATTTCATGCTCTGAAGTCAGATTCTACTAACTGCAACATATTCAGGGAATACATGGGCTGGATGCAGAGCATGGTCCTGATTCTGCTATACACAGCTTAAGCAAGTGTGTAATAACTGAAAGTGAGTTAGGGGCTGAGATTAGGTAGTAGACACAGGCCAAGCCCTGCAAATAAATTCGAGTAAATATGGACAGTCTGTTGCCATAAATTCTTACATTTGCCAGTGCCAAAAGTAAACCATTCAAAATATAATTAAAAATAATTTATTATGGTAAAGTTATGGTTCTATACTCAGAAGGTGTTGGACATGGCCCTTTTGCAGGGTCATCCCTGAACTTTTTGCCTTCCTCCTTGCCTTTCTTCTGACATGGTGTTGGTGGTTTTAGGACTCTGGGCACTTTAGCACTGCTGTTCAGTGTAAAGTGCGTGTGCTCTCTGGGTTAAATATGGTAAGAATTGGTCTACACCTGTTTGGCATATTTAATTTACCTGTCAGTCCCTTGCAAAGTGGTATCTCATATACCCGGGGCTGGTAAATTAAATGCTACTGGTGGGCTTGCAGCGCTGATTGCGCCACCCACCAAAGTAGCCTTTCAACCCTGTCCCAGGCCTCTGCCATTGCAGGGCCTGTGCGCGCAGTGTTACTGCCGCTGTGACGTGGCACCTAAAGTGTGTGCCATGTCTGTGACCCCCCTTTTACTGTATGTCAGTCACCCCTAAGGTAGGCCCTAGCTAGCCCTATGGGCAGTGTGCATTGTAGGTAAAAGGTAGGACATGTACCTTAAGTGTGTGACATGTCCTGGTAGTGACAAACAGCCATTTTGGTTTCTCACTACTGTGAGGCTGCCCTCCCATAGGAATGAATTGGGGATTCCCTTATAAGTGTTTCAGTGGTAATTCCTGATATGAGAGGAGCAGCGTGGTAAACTTTGGTATATTTGGAATAGTGATAATAAATGCTATGCAATGGTGTGCGCAGATTTATTATAACTCTTTTAGAAATGCCACTTTTAGAAGTTGGCATTTCTGTGTGCTATGTGTCTGCCTGCCTGATGTGGATTGCATGTCTGCCTTTGGAGTGACAGGGGCTGGTGAGGTGTGTGTGGCTCCAGGGAGGGCAGGGAGAGTCAGCGCTAGGCTGAATAGGGCAACTGCATTTGGAGTAGTGGGAGGAGTAGTCCCCTGACCCTGAATAGGTCTGTGCCTGCCTAGGTGAATGCTGGCTCTGCCCCCTGTGGTGTGTCTGAAGGCAGAGCCCCCATCTCACAAAGGAGGGTGTGAGCACTGTACACAAAGTGCTTCTACACCCCCAGAACTAGTTGAGACTGGTTCCCCCAAGCCCTGTGCCAGGGCAGACAAAGGAAAACTGGGTATAAATATTGGGGCTGTGACCCCATGAAAAGGTTGTGCGTTTGTGCTTCCAGGTGACTTGCTGCTGCTGGGCCCCAGGAGGAACCACCACAAGGGACTGCCTCCCTGCTGGAGGGCCCTGTGTGCTGGCCTGCCTGGGCCCAGCCTTTTCCCCCCTGGAACTTTGGGCCTGAGCGCCCTGTGTGCGCTAAAATATCTCTCCCAGGACGGGGAGAGTGCTGGGGCTTCGCAGCGCGGAGCTGCAACCTATTTAGAGGGAACCCCGACGTGGGGATTCCCCCCATTTGTATCTTACAGCGGGAGCCCACCCCGCATTTCTGCACTCCTTAGTACTTGACGGGAGCCTACCCCGCAATTGCGCGCCTTGTGAGTGCAAGCGGGAGCCACCCCGCACTTTGAAATCACCAAGGCCGCCGCGTTTGTGAGCGGCGAACCGGAAGCCAGGCAAGCTGCCTGGTTGGGGGCATGGCCGACCAGCCAAGAGGAAGTCAGGCCCGAGCAAGGCTCCCGTGAGATGGTGGGAGCCCGCGTATACGGAGGAGAACCGTGGTAGCGAGGCCGAGCGGGACGCAGGAGAAGGCTGCCAGAGTTGAGGCGGAGCTCCCGTGTTGGTGAGGAGAGCCCCGCGTGCAGCCTGGATCCTCCGGAGCCTCGCAGGCTCCATGTCGAAGTCCCGTGTCCCAGGAGAGGGACCGGGCGAAGAGCGGAGTTGCCTTCCAGACCAAAGGAATCCAGAAGAGCCCGGTGAGTAGGGGCTGAGCTGGGAGCCTTTGCAGTGCTCCTGAGGCATGCGTAGTGTCAGTGCCTTCCTTACTCTTCTCAGCTGCGCCGCCGTTGGGGGCAGCTGCACTGCGGGGGCAATTTGGTGCTCCAGAGCCCCACAGTGGGGCTCCAACCTGCTCAATTGTGGCCAGTGCCTTCATTGATCACAGCTGCACCGTAGTTGCGGGCAGCTGCCACGTAGGGGGGCAATTTTGTTGTTTAGCTCCCGGAGTCCCGGAGTAGGACCGAAGAGGCACAATGGTGCCATTGCCCATTTCTCAGCTGCACCGCGAGAGCGCGGGCAGCTGCAACGTTTGGGGGCCATTTCTTGTGTTAAGGAAGGGGTGGGTTGCAACCCATGCCCCAGCGCATTTGCACACTTTGGTTTCGCTGCCGAGGCAGCCAGGGGGCCGTTTGGAAGGCCCCACTAGAAGCCCTGACATTTTGGACAGAAGGCCAGGGGGTCAGTATTGGTAGGGCGCAAGGCACTAATGTGATGCCCAATGTGTGTATGCCTATGGTTAGGCATAAGGTGTTTCATGCCATGTGTTGATGTAGGCATAATGTGTTTATGTTAGGTTGTTTATGCCTAAGGTGTTCATGCCTACAGATATTGCATAATGTATTTAGGCTATGAGATTTATTGCATACTTTGTTTATGCTTGTGATGCCTAATGTCATGCTATGATGTTTTAGGGTGATACCTATTGCGTAATGTGTTTATGCTAATGAGGTTTGGGCCTAATGTGTTTTATACCTAATGTGATAATGCTGAGGCCATTATGGTACCAATAGTTACTGGTTGTGTTTTACATGTGTTACTAGTACTTTCTAAAGGTTCTGACAGTGGCCCAATTGGCCCTGTCATGTGTATATAATCCCCTGTCAATATTGCCCAGTGCCAGTTGGCACAGTGTATATTGTGTGATTATGATTCTAATGTGTTTTGGATAATACAAAGGCTTTTTATTATATAACCTTGTGTGGAGTTTCTTTTGTGGTGTGCCTAGTGTGTTGCTGCTGTGTGTGTGTGTGTTGCGCAAACGCTTTACACATTGCCTCTGGGATAAGCCTGACTGCTCGTGCCAAGCTACCAAGGGGGTGAGCAGGGGTTATCTTCAGCGTGTAACTCCCTTGCCCTGACTAGAGTGGTGGTTTCTGCCTGGCTTAGGCGCAAGCCCTAGCCAACCAAAAATCCCATTTCTAACAGAAGGTAAAAACATTTTTTAATATAGAAACAATTGAAAATTGCTTGACAAATGTTAATTGAGTGGAATTTATAATGTTGGTGCAAAGAGTCTAAATCACTTAAATTAATGAGTTATGGTAAGCAATGCAACATCATTCACCCAGGCACTGATCATGACTCATCAATAACCTTAATGTATCACTTATGGGGCTGGAGCAATCAGAACAGAGCCTTGCTGGAAGTTGTGCATCGACTGCACAATATAATGGGAATAGTAAAAGGATAAGTGTACTAATCTGGCGCTAGAAAGGTGTTTTCCGAATCAGGGTGTTGAGCATGGACTTCACATTCCAATTAGGGTTTGTTCAAGGTGAGTGGCTGCTGCCATATATTGTTGTGTATAGGCAATCTTTCTGGCTAGAGTTCTCTGGGGTGTTGGGGCATTGATTGGCTTCAGTAATGTCATCAATGATTTATTAGTGATGCATTATGTGATCCCTGCAATGCCATCAACGAGGCCATTTGTGATGTCTCCAGTGACATATTTTGGAAGATCCAGAAACCATACATTGCAGTGGTAGGAGTGTACTGGTAAAAGTTGTTCACACTGTAGCAATACTGGGATAAGACGGAGGCTGAGAAGCAAACTCCCAATTGATTGCACAGAGAATTTCAATGGGCATGTTCCTTAAAGGATAAGCAGAAACCATATAACAAGCAACGTGAGTGTAGCATGCCTGCAGCTTTCTGAGCCAGGGACAGCATTCTGGCATCCAGTTTATTTTAAACACCTATCAATATTTTAGACAGATTAATAATGTTAATGAATGCATGGAAAGTGTGAGAAACAGAAGTGTGTAGGAGGAGAAAACAACCTGTATCAGCACTCCAATTATAAAGTGCCCAGTATGAGCTCAGCATTTTCAATGTTATCAATACTTCTGGCCCGGCATGGCATAGTTGACAAATTAAGCTCTTTTGTATTACAAAGTTTATTTATCAATGGATGTATGTCAGAACCACGTAAGCCATTACCAAACATGGCTTATAAACAAAGTCATTACAATGACCGCAACACTACCATGCAAGTCTTTACCACGCACGTGCCTTTACCACGATAAGGCATACATGTTAAACGCATACGCATGGTAAAAACGTACTGGATAAGTGTAACCTTAAATTATTTTATATATATATATATATATATATATATATATATATATATATATATATATATATATATATATATTATCTACTGGCGGTCGCCAGTAGATAGTTAGAGTTACAACCTATTATCCATAGGAAATCCGCGACATTCTATTTGAAATAACTCTCTTGCCAATTGACGTATCTTCGCAAAATTTTCAAACTTTGTGGCCCGCTCCGGTCCGCTCCTACCCTGAAAGTCTCGGGGGATTCGTCAGCGGGGGCCGAGAAAAAGGGGGTCCCAAAACACGTTTTCCCCATGCAATTTTCCATAGGAAACTTTAGACACGGCTACAGCTACCCGAACTTCTGAACGGAATTACACCAAATTTGGCAAAGAGGTAGTTCTTGGTTCAGAAAGAACCCTTTTTGTTAAATGGTGTAAATCCGTTCAGTAGTTGCTGAGAAAATCAAAAGTAAAAAGATAGTGATATCTAGGACCGCGGATCCTCCCGAGCACGAGCTTTATGTTAATTGGCTGTCAACACTCCAAATCAGGAAGTGTTGGCAGCCATTTTGTCCCTCGGTAGAACCGAGGGACAGAAACAAGTGCGCAAAGCGCACAAAGGGGGCAGGGTAGAAACACCCTGACCCCTAGGTCTGCTCAGGGGTCCCACAAGGGCCCCCTGGGCAAAAAAAATTTTTTTTTTTTTTTTAAATCGGCAGGATGCGCTCAGGGAGCGCGAACCCTGCCGAAAAAAAAAATCGAAGCGCGGTCTCCCGCGCTTCGATGCGCTGGCCCCGGGTGGGCCAAGTCCCGGGGGCATGCTGGGGGGTTAATTTTATGTGTGGGGGGCCTCTAGGGGCCCCCAAGCCCCGGGGACCACCACCCCCGGGGCTTTATGGATAATGGTGCGGGAGGGCTCTGAGCCCTCCCGCAGCCCCGAGGACCACCACCTCCCCGGGGCTTCTTTTTTTATATTTAAAAACCTGTGTGGGGGGCTCCAGCCCCCACATGCCCGGGGACCACCACCTCCCCGGGGCACTAAGAAAAATGAAAATGGGGGTCCGTTTTGGACCCCCAAGCCCCGGGGACCACCACCTCCCCGGGGCTTTCTCGATGTAGGGAGGGGGCCGCGCAGCCTCCCTCCTGGAGCCTGTGGTGGCCCTGGGGACCGCCACCCCCAGGGCCGGCTCCAGCAGTGTCCCGGGTGCCTACCCCGGGACACTGCTGTTTGCAATGACAGGACGGGACGGCTCCCGTCCTGTCATTGCAAACTGCTTGGATATTGGAAGAGAGAGCAGGAAACCTGCTCTCTCTTCCAATATCCAAAGCCGATTGCTTTTCCACATGGGGAGCAGCATGTTAGCTGCTCCCCATGTGTAGCAATGCCGGCTCCCGTAGGACACGGGGAGCCGGCGGGACTGTGGGGGGTTTGGGGACCCCCACAGTCCCCAACGAGAGGCCAGGCCCCGGAGGATGGGGTCCCCGGGGCCTAAAAATAGGAAAAAGGAAGGGGGCCACACTGCCCCCCTTCAGGGAAAAAAAACAAAAAAACGATCGGGCCCTCAGGCCCCGCCCCTTTCTTCACCACTCTGCAAACGCGCCCCTGGCGCGTTTGCAGAGGAGCGAATTCCCCTTGAATACTGGGGGTCCCTGGGAGCCAACTAGCCCACCAGGAACCTCCAGTATGCGCCAGGGGCTGCCTTGCAGAGAGGTGTACAGAGGCCACGCCCCTTTTACACCTCTCTGCAACGCAGCTCTGTGGCGCTTTTGGAGGAACATGGTGGGCTAGTTGGACTCCAGGGACCCTCAGGATTCAAGGGGAGTTAATCCCCCGACTTAAAACGCGCCACGGGCGCGTTTGCACAGTGGTGAAGGGAGGGGGCGGGGCTTCAGGTGACATGTGTGCAAACAGGCCCCGTGGCCCGTTTTAAGATGGGGAATTAAATCCTCTTCAATCCTGAGGGTCCCTGGGGGCCAACTAGCCCAACAGGTACGTCCAGAAAGCGCCACAGAGCTGCGTTGCAGAGAGGTGTAAAGGGTGTGGCCTCTGTACATGTCTCTGCAACGCAGCCCCTGGCGCATACTGGAGGTTCCTGGTGGGCTAGTTGGCCCGTAGGGACCCTCATGATTCAAGGGGACTTAATCCCCCAACTTAAAACGCGCCACGGGGCGCGTTTGCACAGATGCCACCTCAGGCCCCGCCCCTCCCTTCACCATTGTGCAAATATTCCTCTAAAATCAGCCGAAATAAGAATTCCGATTTACTCACCTGTTATCAGGAGAGACCTCAGTGCTGCATCTTTCAGCCCAGTACTGATCCTCAAAGTAATTTTAACCGTACTTACCGGTAACTTGAATTTCCTTCATAGGCTAACATTGACTGGTTTCACTTGGAAATTCTTCTAAGTGTGGAGTTTTGGAACTTTAAAATATTCCTCTAAAATCAGCCGAAATCCCAATTCCGATTTACTCACCTGTTATCAGGAGAGACCTCAGTGCTGCATCTTTCAGCCCAGTACTGATCCTCAAAAGTAATTTTAACCGTACTTACCGGTAACTTGAATTTCCTTCATAGGCTAACATTGACTAGTTTCACTTGGAAATTCTTCTAAGTGTGGAGTTTTGGAACTTTAAAATATTCCTCTAAAATCAGCCGAAATACGAATTCCGATTTACTCACCTGTTATCAGGAGAGACCTCAGTGCTGCATCTTTCAGCCCAGTACTGGTCCTGAAAAGTAATTTTAACCGTACTTACCGGTAACTTGAATTTCCTTCATAGGCTAACATTGACTGGTTTCACTTGGAAATTCTTCTAAGTGTGGAGTTTTGGAACTTTAAAATATTCCTCTAAAATCAGCCAAAATACGAATTCCGATTTACTCACCTGTTATCAGGAGAGACCTCAGTGCTGCATCTTTCAGCCCAGTACTGATCCTCAAAAGTAATTTTAACCGTACTTACCAGTAACTTGAATTTCCTTCCATAGGATATCATTGCCTGCTTTTTGCTGAAAAAGTTTCTAAGTGTTGATTTTTGAAACATACAAATATTCCTCTAAAATCAGCCGAAATCCGAATTCTGATTTACTCACCTGTTATCAGGAGAGACCTCAGTGCTGCATCTTTCAGCCCAGTACTGGTCCTGAAAAGTAATTTTAACCATACTTACCGGTAACTTGAATTTCCTTCATAGGCTAACATTGACTGGTTTCACTTGGAAATTCTTCTAAGTGTGGAGTTTTGGAACTTTAAAATATTCCTCTAAAATCAGCCAAAATACGAATTCCGATTTACTCACCTGTTATCAGGAGAGACCTCAGTGCTGCATCTTTCAGCCCAGTACTGATCCTGAAAAGTAATTTTAACCGTACTTACCAGTAACTTGAATTTCCTTCCATAGGCTAACATTGACTGGTTTCACTTGGAAATTCTTCTAAGTGTGGAGTTTTGGAACTTTAAAATATTCCTCTAAAATCAGCCGAAATACGAATTCCGATTTACTCACCTGTTATCAGGAGAGAACCCAGTGCTGCATCTTTCAGCCCAGTACTGATCCTCAAAAGTAATTTTAACCGTACTTACCAGTAACTTGAATTTCCTTCCATAGGATATCATTGCCTGCTTTTTGCTGAAAAAGTTTCTAAGTGTTGATTTTTGAAACATACAAATATTCCTCTAAAATCAGCCGAAATCCGAATTCTGATTTACTCACCTGTTATCAGGAGAGACCTCAGTGCTGCATCTTTTAGCCCAGCACTGACCCTGAAAAGTAATTTTAACCGTACTTACCAGTAACTTATCTTTTCTTCCATAGGAATCCATTGTCTGGTTTTCAGCAGAAAAGTTTCAAAGTGTCAATTTTCACAAACTACAAATATTCCTTAAAAATCGCCTGTATGACTTAAACGCATTTTTTCAACTGTTTACAGGAGATGCACCAGTCCTTGATCCAGGATCCAACACTGAGTAAGAAAAAGTAACGATAACAGTTTTTACCTGCTAAGTGAATTTCCTTCCATAGGATAACATTGGTGATTCTATGAGGAAAAGTTTCTAAGTGTCAACTTTTAAAATACAATAATATTCCTTAAAAATCACGACTGTAACCAAAACGCTTTTACTCAACTGTTTACAGGAGATGTCCCAGGACTGAATCTAGGATCCAGTCCTGTGGTTAGAAAAGTAATCCATAAAGTAACTAATTGCATTTAACTAGAAATTCACATTGAGCTGAATGTTGCATTGTGTTTGAAAATGTGTTGCCCATTGCAACAACTGTAACTACTGTACTTAAAAGTCTATTGCCTATGTGCTAAGTATTTAAACTAAAGTAATTCATTCTGAGAAAGTATTTTTTGTAATGTAATGTATAATGTAATTACAATGTAATTTAAAAAATAAAATATGTAAAAGAAATTGTTTCTAAAAATGTAGTAAATCAGTATGAAAGAAATAATATAAAAATTAATACATTTAAAAAACCTTTGAAATTCACTGAAAAAACCGTAGGTTTCAAACACGTTATAGTTAGAAATTAGCATTTAAAAAACCTTTGAAATTCACTGAAAAAACCATAGGTTTTAGGGACAGTTATAGTTACAAATTAGCATTTAAAAAACCTTTGAAATTCACTGAAAAAACCATAGGTTTCAGATATGTTTTAGTTACAAATTAGCATTTAAAAAACCTTTGAAATTCACTGAAAAAACCATAGGTTTTAGGGACAGTTATAGTTAGTTGGACATTTCACTCGTACAAAACCCGTGAAATTCCCCCGTTATAGTTAGTTCAGCTAACTATAACTCGCGCCTCGCAATGCTGATGACGTCACATATTACATCACTCATGACATGGTCAGTGACATCACTGATGACATCACTGATGACATCACTGATGACATCATCCACGTGATAATCTGATGCAGCTCCTCACACCCTAATATAACCTTTGATACACACAATCTAAATTACAGACTGCCATTCGCAAAACTATAGACACTCCAACACCAATAACTACATACCCACTCACTGATTCTTAGGTCTACACACACACATCCACTCACTCACCCGTACAGTCACTCATACTTATGGTCACTCAGTACAGGACTATCATATGCACTCTTACTCCTAAATAGACACTCAAACACCGCCACTCATCCATAGAGGTACTCACACACCTAGTCAGTCATGCAAATAATTAAACACACTGCCATTTACTCACCTATACAGTTATACACACACCAGCTCACTTAATCATACAAATACTAGCACATTGTTACGCTCTTATACAATCACTGATACAAGCACACACTCATCCATACAGCCACTATCACAATCACTCACTCTCGCTTATAGCTATTTATATACTCCAACACACATATATACTGGCTTTCACATATGTAGTTACTCACACATGTACCACTGGGACATACATTCACTCACTAACACACTCTTACACACACTTACCCACCCATACAGTCTATCACAGATGCACTCTTGAAACCATCCACCCAGTGAAGCACCCACTCACACATCTATGCACAGAGTCGCACACACCCCACCCACACAAACACTCAGGCACCCATACAGATACTCAGACAACCAATCAATAACTCATATAGACACTCATGTAGCTATTAACAAACCCATGCAGCCACTTACACAGCAACAGACAGACGGATACAGACATTCACCCAGTTTAGTCACTAACCCATGCATTCAGTAAGATACGTTAAATCACTCACTTATAGAGTCAGTCACGCACCTACTAAATCATCCATACAGACACTTACACACCCACTCATTCTTCAATACGTCTTTTCCTATATATATTAAAAATATTTAAACTTTACAGAAACACACAGTCCCCCGTTATAGTTAGTTCAGCTAACTATAACTTGCGCCCCCGCAATGCACTGCTGATGACGTCACATATTACATCACTCATGACATGGTCAGTGACATCACTGATGACATCACTGATGACATCTCAAATGACATCACTGATGACATCATCCACGTGATAATCTGATGCAGCTCCTCACACCCTAATATAACCTTTGATACACACAATCTAAATTACAGACTGCCATTCGCAAAACTATAGACACTCCAACACCAATAACTACATACCCACTCACTGATTCTTAGGTCTACACACACACACATCCACTCACTCACCCGTACAGTCACTCATACTTATGGTCACTCAGTACAGGACTATCATATGCACTCTTACTCCTATATAGACACTCAAACACCGCCACTCATCCATAGAGGTACTCACACACCTAGTCAGTCATGCAAATAATTAAACACACTGCCATTTACTCACCTATACAGTTATACACACACCAGCTCACTTAATCATACAAATACTAGCACATTGTTACGCTCTTATACAATCACTGATACAAGCACACACTCATCCATACAGCCACTATCACAATCACTCACTCTCGCTTATAGCTATTTATATACTCCAACACACATATATACTGGCTTTCACATATGTAGTTACTCACACATGTACCACTGGGACATACATTCACTCACTAACACACTCTTACACACACTTACCCACCCATACAGTCTATCACAGATGCACTCTTGAAACCATCCACCCAGTGAATCACCCACTCACACATCTATGCACAGAGTCGCACACACCCCACCCACACAAACACTCAGGCACCCATACAGATACTCAGACAACCAATCAATAACTCATATAGACACTCATGTAGCTATTCACAAACCCATGCAGCCACTTACACAGCAACAGACAGACGGATACAGACATTCACCCAGTTTAGTCACTAACCCATGCATTCAGTAAGATACGTTAAATCACTCACTTATAGAGTCAGTCACGCACCTACTAAATCATCCATACAGACACTTACACACCCACTCATTCTTCAATACGTCTTTTCCTATATATATTAAAAATATTTAAACTTTACAGAAACACACAGTCACTGGATGATGTCATCAGTGATGTCATTTGAGATGTCATCAGTGATGTCATCAGTGATGTCACTGACCATGTCATGAGTGATGTAATATGTGACGTCATCAGCAGTGCATTGCGGGGCGCGAGTTATAGTTAGCTGAACTAACTATAACGGGGAATTTCACGGGTTTTGTACGAGTGAAATGTCCAACTAACTATAACTGTCCCTAAAACCTATGGTTTTTTCAGTGAATTTCAAAGGTTTTTTAAATGCTAATTTGTAACTAAAACATATCTGAAACCTATGGTTTTTTCAGTGAATATATATATATATATATATATATATATAGATAGATATATATATATATATATTATCTACTGGCGGTCGCCAGTAGATAGTTATAGTTACAACCTATTATCCATAGGAAATCCGCGACATTCTATTTGAAATAACGTTGGCGCCGGTTGACGAATCTTCGTGAAAGTTTCCAACTTGTTGGGGCGCTCCGCTCCGCTCCTACCCTGAAAGTCTCGGGGTGATACGTAAAGCGGGGGCCGAGAAAAAGGGGGTCCCAAAACGCGTTTTCCCCATTCATTTTTCCATAGGAACCTTTAGTCGCAGCTACAGCCCGAACTGCTGAACGGAATTACCCCAAATTTGGCAAAGAGGTAGTCCTTGGTTCAGACTGGTGCCTTTTGCTTAAATGGTGTAAATCCGTTCAGTAGTTCCTGAGAAAATCAAAAGTAAAAGTACATATATATCTATGGGCACGTCGGATACGCGTACCCTCAGCGCACCCTGCGCGCACCATCCCGATCACGAGCTGCATGCTAATTGGCTGTCAGCTGGCTGTCAACATTCCGATTCAGGAAGTGTTGGCAGCCATTTTGTCCGGACAGAAACAAGTGCGCAAAGCGCAAAAAGGGGGTAGGGTAGAAACACCCTGACCCCTAGGTCTGCTCAGGGGTCCCACAAGGACCCCTGGGCAGAAAAAATATATATATTTTTTTAAATCGGCGGGATGCGCTTAGGGTGCGCGTATCCCGCCGAGAAAAAAGAAACAAGTGCGCAAACGCACAAAGGGGGCAGGGTAGAAACACCCTAACCCCTAGGCCTGCTCAGCGGGTCCCACAAGGACCCCCTGGGCAAAAAAAGCATTTTTTTAAAAAAAATCAGCAGGATGCGCTCAGGGTGCGCGAATCCTGCCGAAAAAAAAAAAATCGAAGCGCGGTCTCCCGCGCTCGATGTAGTGGCCCCGGGTGGGCCAAGTCCCGGGGCATGCTGGGGGGGGTTAATTTTATGTGTGGGGGCCTCTAAGGGCCCCCAAGCCCGTGGACCGCCACCCCCGGGGCTTTATGCATAATGGTGCGGGAGGGCTCTGAGCCCTCCCGCAGCCCGAGGACCACCACCTCCCGGGGCTTCTTTTTTTAAATGAAAAACCTGTGTGGGGGCTCCAGCCCCCACACGCCCGGGACCGCCACCTCCCCGGGGCACTAAAGATTTAAATATGGGGGTCCGTTACGGACCCCAGAGCCCGGGGACCACCACCTCCCCGGGGCTGTGCACACGATGGGAGGGGGCCGCGCGGCCCCCTCCTGGAGCCTGTGGTGGCCCTGGGGACCGCCACCCCCAGGGCCGGCTCCTGCAGTGTCCCGGGGTGCCTACCCCCGGGACACTGCTGTTTGCAATGACAGGACGGGAGCCTCGCGGCTCCCGTCCTGTCATTGCAAACTTGCTTTGGATATTGGAAGAGAGAGCAGGAAACCTGCTCTCTCTTCCAAAATCCAAAGCCGATTGCTTTCCACATGGGGAGCAGCATGTTAGCTGCTCCCCATGTGGAACAGCAATGCCGGCTCCCGTAGGACACGGGGAGCCGGCGGGACTGTGGGGGTTTGGGGACCCCCACAGTCCCCAACGAGAGGGCCAGCCCGGGGGATGGGGTCCCCGGGGCAAGTAGTGGCTCGGGAGGGGGCCACGCGGCCCCCCTCCTCAAAGTTTTAAATAATAATAAAAAAATAAAAAAAGGGTATGGCCGGCCCGGGGATGGGGTCCCCGGGCCTTAAAATGGCCAGAGGAGGGGGCCACGCAGCCCCCTCAAAATATTAAAAATAAAAATAGAGGCCATGCCCCGGGAGATGGGGTCCCCGGGGCCAATACAGGCCCGGGGAAGGGGGGCCACGCGGCCCCCTTCCCGTTTTTTATTTTGAAATTTTAAAAAGGGGTAAGGCCCTGGGGGATGGGGTCCCCAGGGCCCAAAAACAGAAAAAAGGAAGGGGGCCACACAGCCCCCCTTCAGGGACAAAAAAACAAAAACAAAAAAACGATCGGGCCCGCAGGCCCCGCCCCTTCCTTCACCACTCTGCAAACGCGCCCCCTGGCGCGTTTGCAGAGGGAATGAATTCCCCTTGAATACTGGGGGTCCCTGAGGGCCAACTAGCCCACCAGGAACCTCCAGTATGCGCCAGGGAGCTGCCTTGCAGAGAGGTGTACAGAGGCCACGCCCCTTTTTACACCTCTCTGCAACGCAGCTCTGTGGCGCTTTTGGAGGTATATGGTGGGCTAGTTGGACTCCGGGGACCCTCAGGATTCAAGGGGACTTAATCCCCCAACTTAAAACGCGCCACGGGGCGCGTTTGCACAGATGTAACCTCAGGCCCCGCCCCTCCCTTCACCATTGTGCAAATATTCCTCTAAAATCAGCCGAAATACGAATTCCGATTTACTCACCTGTTATCAGGAGAGACCTCAGTGCTGCATCTTTCAGCCCAGTACTGGTCCTGAAAAGTAATTTTAACCGTACTTACCGGTAACTTGAATTTCCTTCATAGGCTAACATTGACTGGTTTCACTTGGAAATTCTTCTAAGTGTGGAGTTTTGGAACTTTAAAATATTCCTCTAAAATCAGCCGAAATACAAATTCCGATTAACTCACCTGTTATAAGGAGAGACCTCAGTGCTGTATCTTTCAGCCCAGTACTGGTCCTGAAAAGTAATTTTAACCGTACTTACCAGTAACTTGAATTTCCTTCCATAGGCTAACATTGACTGGTTTCACTTGGAAATTCTTCTAAGTGTGGAGTTTTGGAACTTTAAAATATTCCTCTAAAATCAGCCGAAATACGAATTCCGATTTACTCACCTGTTATCAGGAGAGACCTCAGTGCTGCATCTTTCAGCCCAGTACTGGTCCTGAAAAGTAATTTTAACCGTACTTACCGGTAACTTGAATTTCCTTCATAGGCTAACATTGACTGGTTTCACTTGGAAATTCTTCTAAGTGTGGAGTTTTGGAACTTTAAAATATTCCTCTAAAATCAGCCGAAATACGAATTCCGATTTACTCACCTGTTATCAGGAGAGACCTCAGTGCTGCATCTTTCAGCCCAGTACTGATCCTGAAAAGTAATTTTAACCGTACTTACCGGTAACTTGAATTTCCTTCATAGGCTAACATTGACTGGTTTCACTTGGAAATTCTTCTAAGTGTGGAGTTTTGGAACTTTAAAATATTCCTCTAAAATCAGCCGAAATACGAATTCCGATTTACTCACCTGTTATCAGGAGAGACCTCAGTGCTGCATCTTTCAGCCCAGTACTGATCCTCAAAAGTAATTTTAACCGTACTTACCAGTAACTTGAATTTCCTTCCATAGGATATCATTGCCTGCTTTTTGCTGAAAAAGTTTCAAAGTGTTGATTTTTGAAACATACAAATATTCCTCTAAAATCAGCCGAAATCCAAATTCTGATTTACTCACCTGTTATCAGGAGAGACCTCAGTGCTGCATCTTTCAGCCCAGTACTGGTCCTGAAAAGTAATTTTAACCGTACTTACCAGTAACTTGAATTTCCTTCCATAGGCTAACATTGACTGGTTTCACTTGGAAATTCTTCTAAGTGTGGAGTTTTGGAACTTTAAAATATTCCTCTAAAATCAGCCGAAATACGAATTCCGATTTACTCACCTGTTATCAGGAGAGACCTCAGTGCTGCATCTTTCAGCCCAGTACTGATCCTCAAAAGTAATTTTAACCGTACTTACCGGTAACTTGAATTTCCTTCATAGGCTAAGATTGACTGGTTTTCAGCAAAAAAGTTTCAAAGTGTTGATTTTCACAAACTACAAATATTCCTTAAAAATCGCCTGTATGACTTAAACGCATTTTTTCAACTGTTTACAGGAGATGCACCAGTGCTGGATCCAGGATCCAACACTGAGAAAAAGTAACGATAACAGTTTTTACCTGCTAAGTGAATTTCCTTCCATAGGATAACATTGGTGATTCTATGAGAAAAAGTTTCTAAGTGTCAACTTTTAAAATACAATAATATTCCTTAAAAATCACGACTGTAACCAAAACGCTTTTACTCAACTGTTTACAGGAGATGTACCAGGACTGAATCTAGGATCCAGTCCTGTGGTTACAAAAGTAATCCATAAAGTAACTAATTACATTTAACTAGAAATTCACATTGAGCTGAATGTTGCATTGTGTTTGAAAATGTGTTGCCCATTGCAACAACTAACTACTGTAGTTAAAAGTCTATTGCCTATCTGCAAAGTATTTAAACTAAAGTAATTCATTCTGAGAAAGTATTTTTGTAATGTAATGTATAATGTAATTACAATGTAATTTAAAAAATAAAATATGTAAAAAAATTGTTTCTAAAAATGTAGTAAATCAGTATGAAAAAAATTAATATAACAATTAATACATTTAAAAATTGTCATTTACAAAACCTTTGAAATTCACTGAAAAAACCGTAGGTTTCAGGCACGTTATAGTTAGAAATTAGCATTTAAAAAACCTTTGAAATTCACTGAAAAAACCATAGGTTTCAGACACGTTATAGTTACAAATTAGCATTTAAAAAACCTTTGAAATTCACAGAAAAAACCATAGGTTTCAGACACGTTATAGTTACAAATTAGCATTTAAAAAACCTTTGAAATTCACTGAAAAATCATAGGTTTTAGGGACAGTTTTAGTTACTTGGACATTGCACTCGTACAAAACCCGTGAAATTCCCCCGTTATAGTTAGTTCAGCTAACTATAACTCGCGCCCCGCAATG